>CM022701.1:54140862-54740862 GCA_012295165.1 Asparagus setaceus
AAAAATATTTGTTAATATTTTTTATATTTTTGTTATAATTTATATATATGATTAGTAGGTATGCGGCAATATTATTTATAAAGTTAAATATTAAAACTAAGTAAAATTTATACGGTATAAGTAATTTTTAAAATTCCTTTATTATCATTTATCATATTCTAATCTAGAATAAAACTAACTCAATTATTGATATAAAAATTTCATATTATTAATTATTTATATGGATTAAAATGTTCTTTATTAGCAATTATAATTTATAATTTATCAATTGTTTATATATTCCATGTTATTTACAATATTAAAATCTGAATATATATTTTTTAAATAAATAATCATTTTTAAAATATTACATCAGTTCAATTAGAATTTTTTTCCATTTTCGTAAAATACTATAGCAATTAATATTTTCAAAATTAGGTTTTTATAATATTATAGAAATTTAATTGTTGAATTGAATATATTTTGTAGGGTTTATATACAGTATTTTAGCAATTCAAATTTTTAAACTTTTATTTTCGGTTTTTGTAATATTACCATAATTAAATATTTTGCAAATAGTCTTTCCATTTTTAAAAATATTATGGATATTAATATTATTTTAATAAATATATTTTAATTTTTTAATTTATATTTTTCATTTAATAAGTATATTAAATAAAATTAGATTAGAAGTCTGTAAATTTAAATGAATTTTTAATATATTATATTAATTAAATTACATTATCTTAGTTATTATAGCAATTAAATTATATTTTAAAATTGTACAGCAATTAAATTTGTTTAATTATGAAATTTAATTGGGTTTCTTAAAATATATAAGCAACTAATAAATATTTGAAAAGTATATTTTTAATTTATATATATATATATATATATATATATATATATTAGCAATTAAAATTTATTTTCAATCTTCTAATTTAATTTGGCAATTAAAAATTTTCCTAAATAAAATAGTTTCTAATTTTGCAAATTAAATATATATACGGATAATGGAATTCATATTAAATTTTTTGTGGATATTTTATCGATGTCCGGACAAAATAATAAAATTGCACCTACAAGCCATTAATTGATCTTCGTAGATGAAAACGATGCCATATTGAAAGGAAGGATCACTTGAATATGGGAAGGAACAAATGCAAGTACCGGAATATCATCCGAATTAACTTTATTCTCCTTGATAATGAGGTACATTTAAATTTTATATATAATTATTGTTTGTAATTTTAAATAATAAAAAATTAGTTTACTTATAACATGTTCTATTTAATTTTAAACAGAACACTCATGTACATGATTTTACCGTAAGAATGATGCAATGCGACTGAGAAAATTAATACAAGAAGGAAAAATTTATATTTTCTCAAACGTAAAGATTGTTACCGCAAGTAAGATGTACAAGCCAAGAAGCACTCCAAGATCTATTCATTTCTGTTATCGTTACAAACATCAAGGTTTTAGAGGAGGATGACGATGATATAGAAAAACACAAATTTGAATTTCTTCCTTACGGAGAGATTGAATCAAGAATTGATTCAAAAGAATTTCTTATAGGTATGTATTATATTTATATTCATCAATTTTTCTCATGTATGTTAACTTTTACTAAATTATATTTATTTTCTTATATAGATGTGATTGGAATAGTTGATGAAATTTATGCGGTTGATAGCATGGACAGGAATGGAAAAAAGTTTTGTTTAGAAGCTTTACAATACATAATAATGAGTAAGTTATTATTTTATTATAGTTTATTTGAAATATACATAAATATATTTTATGATGTATATATTTCATATATTTTTATCTTTTATCAGGTTCAATACCATAGCTATCACTTTGTGGGGAGATTTAGCATGTACTTTGGAGGAAAAATTAAAACGAGAGAATCAAAGCTCATTGGTTATTATTATGACCGGTTTGTTGTACTCTAGATTTAAAGATATGAATTATATATATATATATATATATATATATATATATATATATATATATATATATATATATATATATATATATATATATATATATATATATATATATATATATATATATATATATAATAATTTACATTTGTATGTCTAATTATAAATTTTCATTATTTTAAATATATACATCATATTATATTATATTTCGCTAATTTTCTTTTTGCAAGAAAAGGATTGACAAGCCTTTAGTCCACATATGCTACAAAGTTTTATATAAATTTGAGTGATAACAAGGATGTTGTTCAAACTCAAGGTATTTTATAACTTTTTGAGACATAATATAATTACATTTTCATAATTTTTCCACAATTATGGGAATTATAAGTAATTATTTTACTTATCTTTTTACTCAGTTACATTGATGCGCCAACTCAATACCAAATTATTGAGACTGGAACAAGATCGCTAAGCACACAAGTCAAATTTGAAATCGACGATGGTACAATTGATGACATTTTCGAAGTAAAGGAATTAAATGACGGCGATGCAAGTGAATTTTAATTTCTTTTGTATTGAATTGTTTTCTAAACTTTATATATATTCAATTATAGTTTTTAACACTATATCAATATAAAAGTATTATACAATGATAAAAGTTATCTTATTATTCACAATATACTTAAATTATTAATATTTTAATTGATTTATCATGCACTTTATTATTTTGTTGGTTTTAATAATTCAATTTACGATGAAAATATTATTTATCTATACTATTTTTAGGAGAAATATTTTTTGTAATGCTAAAATCATGGGGATTGAAGAATTATCCGGCTGGCGATATCCTTCTCATGCTGATTGTAATAACAAGTTGAAAGAGATTAATGGGGTTCTTTATTACAATCGTCATAAAAAAGAAATCAAATATGTAGAAGAAAGGTAAACATGATATTGTAATTTTCATAAATATAATTTATTTATACTTTCTAAAAGTTAAATTGAATAACTAATATATAACGCAAATATGTATTTAACTTTAGGTACAAACTGACCTTACAAGTGACGGATGGAACAGGCATTACCACATTTGTAATATTCCATCACGACGTTCTTTGTTTGAAGAAAATTGGTCCTTCAGAGTTAGCAACTTCGCTGGGTTTGGTAATTTACATTGAAAGCAACTTCGCTGGGTTTGGTAATTTACATTGAAATTATATTATAATTTTAATACATTTTTAATTGAATAGATGAAATTGAAAATTAATATATTTTTGCTTAAACAGGATGCAGATAACAATGAGTTTCCGCTTGCAATCAAGAGATTAATCGGAAAAAATATGTGTTTCCATGTTAAGGTTACAGAATTTAACACAAGCAAATGCATTGAAGACTACACGGTTATTAAAATCGTTAACTATGATGTGGATGATGAAAACTCAATGGGTCATTACTACTAACCGATGAAAATGTAAAATTTTCTTAATATTTTTAATAAAATTATATTCCTCAATAGTTCGCAATGTATTCATTTTGTAATACTAAATTTATTTTAATTAAAGGATGATAAATCGCCGATATGATCTTTGGTTGGTGGCGATGACAAATCAATCAATTCAATCTACTCGGACTTATCGACACCGGAAATATTATTGATAAAAATCGAAGAAGAAGGTGTTTGCTAAATATATTATTAGTTTCATCATTTCAAAATTAAATCTTTAACATGTTGTTCTAAGGCAAATGTATTATTATTACAGGATGAGAAACCAATTGAATTGAATGAGGATGGTACCGTTGATGATGAATCTATTAAATTAATTCCTGGCTTATCCACACCGATATCCACCATTAATAGCAAAGGCAAAAAAAGATTTTAGATGTTTCGCCTATTGCTACATTAGACTCTTCTGCATTCAAAACCCCACCTACAACCAGTGGAAAAATAAGAATGCAATCAGGTTAGTTTATTTATACATTAATTAATTTTAATATGTATTTTTTTATTATCAAATTTATTATATAAATATGTTTTTTATTTTGCAAAATGGACAAAGAACTAGCACTTTCAATATTCAAGAAGAGGATGAAGACGGATGTTATGGTCATAACCACTAATCAGTACTTGAAGAGGAAGACCCCAAGTGTTAGAACAAATGAACACTTTTGTTCATTAGTTCGGGACGATCCAAGCCTCCGCGTCAGATCTAACTGAGGCGCCCTGCCCTTGCTATTCAGACCAAGTCACGATGGACGACTATCGTCATGACCGACGCGAAAGGCGGTGTTTGTCGACCCCTCAACAATTCTCTTCTACGGATGACGTGAAAGGTGGTACTAGTCGTCCGCCCAACCAATCAATTGTCTCGAGGCTACTCCTCTCAAGTCGCTTGTCCCCTTGGGTGACACAGAAGACTACTGGTCGCCGCCTTTTAACTATTAGTTCCCTCGGACGAAGCGAAAAGTGATATTAGTCGTCCTTCTGGCTAACCCCTCTTTTGTAAACGACTCGAGAGGCCGTGCGAGTCGACCCTTCGGTCTCCACTCCCCCCTCTCTCCTCCTACGTGGTTTCCTCCACCTAAACGACGGTTATCTAAAATCCAATCCCGACAATCCTTCAACATCGCATTAAATGCACTGTCAGCCCCTTAACTCCTCCATCTCTCACAGTATTTAAGGTACCTCAGACTAATACGGCTGCGGACGCCGCCAATCCCATCTCATTAATGGTGAATGAACAACACTAACTCTTAAATCCACTCATCACTTGATATCTCAGAAGGCAAATGGGCGTACGACAAGGACAGACCCTTATCCAATTACTAGCTGACACGTGGAAGAGAGGGCTCACCCCTCAGCTGTCGCCTATCAGATAGAAAGACGAAAGTACCCCCAAATCCTAAGTATAAATAGTGAACTGTTCCATGAAGCAAGCAAGTGATCCTTCTCAGTGAATTTCCTCTCCATATTTTTGCTCTCTTCCCCTTACTAACTTGACCGTCGGAGGAACCACCGGAGATCCCAACTCCACCTCTTCCACAGATATTCTCTCACCGCAGGTGAACCCCTGGTCGGAGCAACGTCATTGGATATAAGAAGGGAAGGCGGACTCCGCTCTCTTAAGAACTAAGCTCACACGAGATTAGTGACTGTGATTCTATACATCAACAACGGAGAAAAAATAATTATAAATTATTATCGTTCTTCTTTATATTTTGCTTATTAAATCTTATGACTGTTTCATTGCTTGAGAACTTTTTTTTAGTGACGCATCATTTGCAAATAATGTTTTTGTATATTAAACTATATTTTATTTTAATTACATTCAAGTTTCATTTAGGATATTTTGACTGTCTATATTTTATTCATTTATTATGAAAATGTAGTTTAAATAATATTAATTTTAATTATAGCTTTTAGATAAGTTGTTTAATATCGTTATTTCCAGGCGAATTACATGTTATCTAACTTTCTTGGGGGTGTGTGAGAGTGGGATTCAAGTGTTTGAGGGGAGTTGTTAGATATTAAAAATTATATCCGGATTAGAGTGATTGAAACGCGACGAAATATAGATAAATTGCGTTAAGACCGTGCTTAGCGCGGGCTAAAACACTAGTTTGATGTCATAGAATTTTGGGGCTGGTATCGTGATCTCGAGCTCTTGTTGTCTCGTAGCAAAATGTGGTCTTTTGACTTTGCACTTGGGGTATTTGATGAAATGCGTGAGAAGGATATACTGGAATACTTAACAGTTGGTGGGTAACGGGGTTGAGTTGGATGAGTTTGTTGGTTCTTCTCTTGTGAACATGTATGGAAAAAGTGGGCGTGTGAAGAGTGTGACAAGTGTTTTTGTGGAGATAACAATCAAGAAGGTGATTACTGGAAATACAATGTTTGGTGGTTATTCTTTAGCTGGGGATATCTATTCTTGTTTAGGACTTTTCTCTGACATGCATGAAGAAAGCATTCAACCAACGGTAACCACTATTAAGTAACCTGATATTAGCTTGCTCTAGAAGCTCTGATATGAGGAATGGGAAGTTTATTCTTGGACATATGCTGAGAAAGGAAATAGAAGATATTTTCAGCAATTGTTTGCTTATGGACCTTTAGTTTTAATGTGAAAAGTTAATAACGCTAAATCTTTATTCGAAAGGATGCCAACGGAGTACATTCTCATGGAATGTGATAATATCTGCTTATATAGCAATTGGAATTTACTGTGAAGCTCTTAATGCTTTTCATGAAAGGACAACATAAGGCTTCAGACTGGTTGCCTTCCTATTCCCAAGTGCTTTATCTGCTTGTGCACAAATAGTAGCTCCAGAACTGGCCAAGGTGATCCATAAGCAAATCAGTGAGTACGGTTTGGCATCTCATGAGATGGTAATGTGTGTTCTTCTTGATATGTATGCAAATTGTGAGTTTAGTTTTCAGATTGCATGTCAAGGACAAAGAATCATGGACATCCATAATGACATAATATGTATTCCTTTCATCTTTAGTAATCAGCCAGTTCTGTGCAGAAGACGACTCACATCAACAAAAGGAGTGTATATATGGATGTTTGGAGAACCTTTTGAGGAATATGGACAAGGATAAATATGGTTTATTTAAGCTAGCAAACAATTGGGCGGATGAGGTAACTGATGAGTAGAATGGCTGAATTTTTGTTAGTAACTGCATTTTTTATGGGTGGCCAGTGCTGTCACTTAGAGTTAGCAGTTAAAATTTCACATATACTTCAAGGAATACAAGGTGGGAAATTCAGGATTTCCAGAATTGTACAATATGGTTGTGATTATTTGCATTGCTTCAGTTACATGAAAGTAATACAGTGAAGGTGACTCCCAACGTCTTTGCTTCGATCAATATTTAATTTTTAACTGTTATGTCAACAATTAAATACCACATACTTTTTCATCCGTGGAAGTTTTGTGTTATCTATTTTGGTGTCTTTAACCAGATTCTCCACAGCTTCCATTGAAGTTTTCTGCTTGCAGAATATACTCATTTTAGATACTTGCTTGATTGTTGTACAGATACACCAGTGGAAAACTGCTACTTATCTGTGCTAGTTCATACTTTAATTATCCTATGGATGATGTACCAGATTACAAGGTCATTTGTATGCTTGAAATCAACATTGTGATGTGAAGCAGAACTTCCTCTTATATGCTTATTTGATGTCCTTGATTAAGAGATGACGATAGATTTGAAATGATGAAATTAGAGATAATTTTCACCTCCTTATCTCCACAAGAATCCACTTTTATGATTACAACTCTTTCATTTTTATTTTTAATTGTATCAACCAGGAAGAAAAACAAACGAGATAATTTAGAGATAATTTCCATTTCCCGTTTGGCACTTGGTATTGTTTTGTGCTTTAGAGATGAACACAATGCAATATTAAATTTGTGTCATCTTAAACCTTTATCAAGTATCTCCCTTGTTTAGGGAATTTTGTGGCTTACTGTAGGCACTAGTCAAGCCGTTACACATGTATATCTAGTGAAGTAAACCATGTGAAATAACTCTAGGGAGGAATATGGTTTCTTGTTTTGGCTCTCTGGCTTGTTTCTACACCACAGAGATGAATGCAATTCTTTATGACAATTAATTTCATCTTATATCTTCTTCTTGTATACTCCTTGTTTAGGGAATTTGAAGGCTTATTCACCCTGCTATTGCACCACAATCAGGCTTTGATAAATATCAGCATAAAATCAATGTTTCAACCATTAATTTCATATAGCTGTGCTATAAAGTTGACCACCCTTCTACAAAGCAACAGTTGAATACTCGAAAGAATCCAAGATTGACGATCAGGAGTACATGAGTTGGCCTTAAAGAATGTTCTTTTGTAGTCAACATTTGAATTTCTGTCCTAGTATGTGGATAAGGGAAAGGGACGCACACAACCATCTCTCTCTTCTTCATGTAAATGAATGTTTCTTGGTCCTCACAATAGGTGACTCCAACATCTGCATCATAACACTTACATGACAAGCAAATCACACGAGTAAGTGTGCAAACAGATTGGATACAGATTGGATATTATAGTTACTAGATTCGTATCCGCTTACCAATCACGGATATGGATACAAATAGAAATATGTTTCATTAAGGAAATCTCAGATCCATATCCGTGAAAATATGCGGATACAAAGCTGATATGAGGTAAACATATAAGATTTAAAAAAATCTAGGTACTATAATGCAAGAAAGTCCATTAATACATTTGTTATATTTGAAAAACTAATATTAGATCTCGATCATCAAAAGTAACCTCATATCTTGTTATACATTAATCTAACAGTCAAAACAATTACAACTATATGATCAGCATACATTCAGATATTTTTAATACGGATCCAGATATTTCACTACATATATGTATCCATTACTGTATCCTATTGCATTTAGATATTTGGTAACCACATCCGTGTCTTAGCATATATACGGATACATGTATATATCTGCGAATATGGATATCTTTTTGCAGCTTTACACACTAGTAGTAATCAAAGAGACCAAAACTATAATTGACTTGAAACTCTTGCAAGCTAAGACCTTGTTATCTTGAAAAAAAGAAATGGAATGGTAGAATTACCAAGTCCCTGAGCACAGGTCCTAAGCTGCACTCACAACTGATTTGCTGCTTATCATTTTGGCTGATGTTGGAAAAGCGTGACAAACAATCCTAACAAACTGTAAATTTTCCAAATGGATCGTTCTGATATTGATATAAGACTTCTGCTACTCTTAATTGATATTGAAAGAGGATTGAAATCCCTCAGCAGTGAAGTTCACTATTTCTTCTCCTTTTGCGTTCATTATAGGTCAAGATATATAAACCATGGAATCAACATCAATCAGTAAATTGGTGATATTGCAAACAAAAATATGTCATGTTTTGCTTTATCGAAGAATTCGAATGTTCATGATTTTGTGTTCTTTTATTTCTACATTCTTAAATATCAACCTTAAAGTCAGGTATATTTAAACCTTTCCTCGTATTTCCCAGGCAAGGACACCCGCGTTCTCATCCGATACTTAAGGATACAATCGAAAGAGAAGTTAACTCTTACTTGTTATCAAGGAGAAGAGGAGCTTGAATCTGATCAGTTATGTAAAGAGAATAAGGTAAGTCATAAAACTATATGCAATTTTAGGAAATGATCTTTTCTTTTGACATTATAGTATGAATTTGTTAAGCAGTGTTATGTAAACTTGTTCAAACCTATGAATAAAAATTTATAATCATTTCCGCATGAGAAAAACAAGAAGATATCCACCTATATCTACGTGCATTTGTAGGCCTTTATTAGACATAAGATAATAGATGATGTTGCTTTTTGTGAAAGAAGATAGGTTTACATCTGAATAATATGTTGTTGATAGACAGCTCTATTCTTTTAGTACATATTTACATTCCTACTGAATTGTGCATCTTTCTGTTTGTATTGTAATCTCGACATGATAAAGCATAGAGGATATTTGTGTGTTTAATTAGTAATGTGTACAATCATATTCCTTATTAAAAATTTGGACAAACTATATAAACGCAATGCATATGGGAGTCAAATAGAAATATGAATCTATCATTTATTGAGCTTTAACTTTCAATGTCATACTTGTACATCTATGATACATCTTCAATATTCTAGGATATGTTCTAAATTTTTAAATATGTCTAGAGGAGTAACTGATACATACTTGTAAAGTATTGGATACATGTCTGATATGGGAACTTCTCTTCAGAATATTGGTCTACACAGGCTGAAATACTCTGGAAAATGTCAGACTGATGTGAAACGGGATGGGGGTCTATCAGAATCAGCAATCTAAAATCGAATAACGCACCGTTTCGCTAAAATTCATGATCTTCGGCAGGAAATTAAATTCAAAACGATTAATGTGACAGATGGATTTAACAAGAATTGCATCAATAATTATAGATAATTCCCTTCTCAATCAATTTAATCGCAATATTCATTATCATGCACAAGTTCTACAATCAAGATCAAATTTTAACAGTCACATGCTCAATTACTCTCAACTCACAAATGTAATCAAAACAGTGAATATATGATAAGAGTTTAGAGATGGAATACTCATGCAATTAACTAGTAAAATGAGATTAACAGAAAAATAACTTGGTCGAGAGAAAACGAAACCTTTGTCGGTCTGAACAGGCTCAAAGGGAGGGACCTCTGAGGTGGTGCGACGATGACGGTAGCGAACTGAACGGCAATAACGGCGGCGAACTGAATGACGACGCGGCGGTGTCGGGAAGAGGCGTGGGTCGCCGGGGTGGAGGAGATCCGGGTGGTTTGTGGAGGTGCCGGGTGGTGCTTGGCGGGGAGGAGGGCGGGGGATGAGGCGGCGCTTGGAGGAGGAGAAGAGATAGAGGGGCGGGCCTAGGGTTTCACACCCTCGGCCTAGGGTTTCACACCCGAGGCTTCACACCAAAATTTAGTTAACAAAATATTTCATTCAAATCTTTATTTTCCCTTTTCAATGGCCTCATACAACCTTATTTATAAAGAAAAACTACGCGCACACAACGTGCAATAAAAATAGAAACAAACCATAAAAAAGATATAGTCAAATCCCTCAATAAAACCTTACCAAAATAGAAAATCCCTCAAATCTCTCACTACCAAATCTAAACCTAATTCGAAATTCAAATCTAAACTGCCAAAATTAAATTAAAATTCAAAATTTAAATTTCAAAATTAAAATAAAAATCAACTAATCAAAATTTGTCATTTCTTGTCCTCATCATTCTCCCCGGGTGGGAGAAAACTCGACTCCGTCGAGTTAGTTGCAGAAACTTATCTTCAATATACTCGTTTGCATCTTAACTGTCACGCTATTTTTTCAGATCTCAAATCATTAGCTAGATTGCATTGTAAATTCACCATCTAAAATATTATCAAAATTCACTACAGGTTGGGTGAATATATAAAAGTGAGGGTAAGGTGAAAGAACTCTCAGAAACAATAGACTAGGGCCAGGCTTATATTAGTGGACTGCCAATAACATGTGAACTGCTTAATCACTTAATATTAAAAATAGAACTATGATCAAATCGATAATATAAAATGTTGCCATTAATTATTTCAAGAGTTGGAAAAGTTCATAAATATCATGTCAAATCTCAAACAGCCACAAAGAGCTGTATTGGACAAGTCCAAACCATCTAAAATATCAGCATTAACAATTTTAAATTATGTCCTGACTACATATCATTCATTTCAGTTAACAATGTATTTATTCAATTTAGATCGCTGATTGCCCAATATATGACCAATGCAATTCAAAATGATGTGAATCAACTCAAATGATTATGATGAAATGCGACTTCGAACAATGTGATCAATGGCGATGTAAACTCAACGAAGTATCTAACATGCATGACGTCCTCTATCAAATGGAATAATTAGGTGTTCCTTTGTTAAAATGCAAAAAAATTCTCCTTTCCTAACAGTGATAGTGTGGAACATGCAAGCAAATGTATGAAGGAGTGTTTTATGCTTAATATGCAGAAAAAGGAAACGAAAACACTCGTGCTCCAAATTGTATCCCGAATCACTATATATTCCCAAAATGGATCGGTGTATGTGTAAGTGACTATCGAGACAATGCAGGGTTTGACATCTAATATGGTAGTTATTTCGCTATGCTCGTGTGGGGTTCAACTTCCATACGATATCCGAGTGAATCGCCAGAACCTAATCAGAATGTGTTGGGTGTCATGTTGGTTCGGGAGGACTTTGTAGGGAACATCAACAACATTTTCAATCATTGGAGTTAGTTCAGGAGGAGTTGGAGTTTCAATTTTAAGAGTTTCAGAGACAACATCAATGAACTCCATGATCAAAGGTGTAGCTTGGGGAATAACCAGAATGTTATTATTGCATGAGACTTCAGTCAACTCCTCAATTGTAGGGGTAGTTTCAAAAGAAACGAAAGTGCATGGTTCGTCAAATTTAATATCTCGGATTTTCTTGTCAGAGTTAGACTCTGTCAAATCTATGGCCTGGTTAACAGTTTTCTCAAGAATAGATTTTGAGTCCGTTATAGGCGGCATATTAATTTTAACCGACGGAGGTATTTTCTTTTTAGCTCGTCGGCCATTTCGCCAAGTTAAAATTGGTAACTCACCTCTAATATATTTTAACATTTCGAGGTTGGCCCAATATTGACAAGCGTGTCCGGTAAGCTTCATTATCGCCAACTTGACTTTTGCGGTTCCGTATGCACTAATCAAGTAGCGATCCATGCTCTTCACCAATCTAAGAAAGCTTGTGGGTCGAACTTACCATCAAAGGTTGGTGGATCGTGCACGTGTTGAGGTGGGGAACGATGTGCCCATGACCTTGACCTTGCGGAGGCGAGTTGTGACACACGCTTTTCCTAGCTTAGCTGCCTCGTTGGTTGCATTTTGGAAGGCCTCGCGGGTAGCTCCGCTTTCCTGAACTAAGTTACCTATTTGTCTTGTTAACTCATCGAGTTTCTTAAGAAGTTCGGAATCTATACTGCCTGACATGCTGGACTCACTAGACGATTCACTTGACTCTCTTAATCGATAGGGTAGACTTGTGCAAGTGGGCATACACTAACAACTAGATGAGATGAATGGTAATAAATTTTTTTTTTCAAATAAAGACTCAACTGAGCTAAAAAAATAAAATAAAAATTTCCTAACCTAGAACCATGCTCTGATACCAAAATGATGTGAAACGGGACGGGGGTCTATCAGAATCAGCAATCTAAAATCGAATAACGCACCGTTTCGCTAAAATTCATGATCTTCGGCAGGAAATTAAATTCAAAACGATTAATGTGACAGATGGATTTAACAAGAATTGCATCAATAATTATAGATAATTCCCTTCTCAATCAATTTCATCGCAATATTCATTATCATGCACAAGTTCTACAATCAAGATCAAATTTTAACAAATACATGCTCAATTACTCTAAACTCACAAATGTAATCAAACAAAGGAATATATGATAAGAGTTTAGAGATGGAATACTCATGCAATTAACTAGTAAAATGAGATTAACGAAAAATAACTTGGTCGAGAGAAAACGAAACCTTCGCCGGTCTGAACAGCTCAAGGAGGGACCTCGAGGTGGTGCGGCGATGTGATGGCAGCTGAATTGGCGCAATGAAGCTGAATGAATACGCCGGAGTGTCGGGAAGAGGCGGTGGGCTGCTCGGGGTGGAGGAGATCCGGGTGGTTTGTGGAGGTGCCGGGTGGTGCTTGGCGGGAGGAGGGCGGGGATGAGGCGGCGCTTGGAGGAGGAGAAGAGATAGAGGGCGGCCTAGGGTTTCACACCCTCGCCTAGGGTTTCACACCGAGGCTTCACACCAAAATTTAGTTAACAAAATATTTCATTCAAATCTTTATTTTCCTTTTCAATGGCCTCATACAACCTTATTTATAAAGAAAACTACGCGCACACAACGTGCAATAAAAATAGAAATAAACCATAAAAAAGATATAGTCAAATCCCTCAATAAAACCTTACCAAAATAGAAAATCCCTCAAATCTCTCACTACCAAATCTAAACCTAATTCGAAATTCAAATCTAAACTGCCAAAATTAAATTAAAATTCAAAATTTAAATTTCAAAATTAAAATAAAAATCAACTAATCAAAATTTGTCATTTCTTGTCCTCATCACAGACTCAAGTCTTATGTGAACTATGATTGATGATCTTTGATAATTGTAGAAAACATCTAGAAAGTCTCAGAAATTAACCAATCCTGATTTGGATACTTAAGATAGGGGCCTGAGTACAAATCATAACAAATAACCGAGGTAATTGCTTCTCCATTCTCCATAGAAGCTGGATACACTTCTTGATAATGGGATACGCTGACAGCCAATGAGGGATGGTGATTAATAAAGTTTACACGTTATTTTTAGATGTAATTGTACGCAAAGAGGGAAGTAAATCCAGGATAGCTTGGACTAAGTCTCAGTGTGAAGATTGTGTGCTATTATTTTCACCAGAATGATCATGTGATGTATGATTTCCTGAAAGAAAGACGCTTGAAGTAAAACGACAACAGTAGATACCTTGTTGTGGTAATCATGGATGAGAATACTATGGAGGATGGAGAAGCAATTACCTCAGTTATTTGTTATGATTTGTACTCAGACCCATATCTTAAGTATCCAAATCAGGATTGGTTAATTTCATGAGCCTGAAGAACCCATAACTTTCTCTTTCGCATATTGAAGGAGTAATAGCTTTTTAAGGACTCTCCGTTATGGTTGGAGCATAGCGATATAACAAAAGCCCGTCCTCTACGCGATCGTGTAACCCAATGATATAAATAAAGTCTGACAATTTTTATCTAAGATTAAATCAGATTTTTCAACAGCAACAACAATATAATGTCTGCTTCATGTGAACCTAGGATATCGGGGAATTCATTTGTGAAACTTGTAATACTCAATGGTTTCCAAGGAGGGGGAGGAGTCTATTATTGTGGGGTTTGAAAAACGTCAGATTTCGAGTGTTAGAGATCACTACCTTAAATCCTCCATTTTCTGTCATATTGATCATATTGAAACCATTTCCTCTTGTCTCATGAATGTTGGCTAGAGAGCCAATTCCATAATTATCTGTATCTATGTGTTTCCTTGTTCTTCATCTGGGTGTTGCGTTTCTATTTTTGCCATTCTGTTTCTGTTGAGCTGGGGCATGTTCCCAATCATAAGACAGGATTCTCTCTTTCTCATTACACGTTGGTTTTACTCATTTGTAGAGCTAATGGCCCATCATTGTCAGTTAGTGGTCCAAACTAAAGACTTCTTGCGCTTTGCAAATTCTATAGTCAAAGTTAGAACTCTCCACATGTTGAAGAAAAGAAAGAAAGTGTCACATCTAACAGAGAATATACAAATGTTGGAATATCATGAGATCTGATCTTTATATGCCCAATTGCCATTTAAATTTTAAGTTATCGATCCACCTAGGTAGCAATTAAGCCTAAATGCAAAAGCTGGTTTGATCATACAGAATAAGAAGAAACTAACTCCCAAATGGCTTATTTTGGATTAACAGAATATCTAATGGACATACAAACAAACAGTTTTAGATTTATACCGGACATCAGGTATGTTCATTCTTCAGCAGAATCACTTGACAGCATGAGATGGCCAGATGTGAGAGACTGAAATATACCCTCACCTTCTGTCTCCAGCGCCTCCACCTGCCATTCCATTAGCCTTACACAAACTACCCATTCCTCTTCACAACTAGTGCTTGGTATTGGCATAATATGGCCAACTTTCCCGCCCCAGCCGAAGTGATATGATCCAAAATTTGGTTGACCCCATCCAAAATCTACTTCTGACATCGGAAACTTTCTTCCCGATGACACTATAAATGCTGCTCCATCGCTTTCCTCTTCCAAGTATATCCTTGATCGGACTCCTTTTATACTTTGTTTGTCTATCATGTTGTTTAACTCCAAAAAGTGTTCCTCCTCTGTGCCTTCCTTTATCATTTCTTCAACTATGCCCACAATCTCACTTAACTTCATCGAGCTTAAATCTTTGGCTGTGTGCTTTCTAAAAATTACTCCTAGTAAATTCCCAAAATAAGTAGACATGTCATAATTAAGTCTTGACCGCCCATCAACCACAATAGCCATTTTGCACAAATTTTCAGGGTTGCATTTCATTCCCTTGGCAATTGTTTGCCAGAGAAATGCACTGAAGGCTTGTAGTTTGGTGGTGGCTTTAGAGAGAATTTGGAGGCGGTTGATGTCTTTGAGAGAAACATGGTATATGCGGCTGATGAGGCTGCAATCATTTGATAGAGAGAGTGAAGAGGCAGGGACATAAAGATTGGTAATAGAGGAATTACAGAGGCTAGCATAATGTAATTGGTGAGGAAAGCAGTAAAAGTATGGGATAAGAGAGATCGGCTTAGAACAGGCAAGCTGAGACCAACCAAGTAAGAACATGTTGATAGAGTAGGCATCAGCAACCCTGTGGTCAAACACACAAGCGATCACCAGACCCCCACATTTGAGTTCTGTGGCCTGCAGGACAGAGTGTGTTACTAACAGCTGTTGCATCTGATCAAAATCAATTTTGTACAGATATTACCTCAATGAGAAGCTTATTTATGGGTGAAGATACCTTGGAATGAGGTCATGTAGATTCCGTCAGTGTTATTTTGGTTATTTTTTAAAGATAAATGTGAATCAAGCAATTTAAGCAGTGATCTGTTATCATCGGCTAGTATTTATGGAAGCAGAACAGAACAAGTGGTGTGAGGTCAAACCAGCACATTTGTGTCTTATATTTGAAGGATGCAGAATTTAAAATGAATTCATAATTCAACGTTTGCCGTGACGGTGGATATATGTTTTTCTAAATGTAGAGACAGGGCCTGAAACCTTAGATATGATTGTTTTTATCTAAATATAGCATGCTCAAGTAAACTCTTATTCCTTGATATGCTTCAACGTGTTGTGGATGTTCCGATTGTATAACGATATGCTCAAGTAAAGTTACGAGTTACAAACTATATAATTTGTCAACAATATCAAGTTTTAAGAAAAAAATTTGTCCCATTGAGAGGTGACTCAAGGTTTGACTGGTATGTCAGAGGTGACCCAAGGTTGCTATTGATCAGGTCAAGTATGTTCTATGTTTCTTTTGACTTGAACTTGGGCCAGGTCACTACTTTATTCATTAAAACCCTGTTTTCTTCAGGGTTTGTCGGTTGCAATAAGGTTAATCCAGATACAATTGAGCCTATATATGAAAATCTGCGCCCCATGGATGCCTGACTGAAACAGTTATTCAAACCTTGCTGAAATAAACTCAGAACTGAGAAGGTTTATTATCATAGGTGCTTCTTAAAGCATTGTTCAAAATATAACCTCTTGGATTTGTTTTACTAGATTCTTGTTAAAACTATTTAGATTTGTATTGCACATTCCTGGTTAGCACGACGAGTAGGGTGTTCCTATCTTCAGATTAAATTTCTAGTTGTTTAGTGAAAGTCGTAAAGGGATTTATGCTATACGATTGTAAATGGGGTAGATGCATGAAATCCTGCACCATTGTCATGCTAAATATGATTCCTCTTTGAGGTTATCTCACTTGGACTAGATAACTCCCATTAGGCTCATGTTAGAAACATGGTGCAACTTAGCTCTCATCATCCTCAAAAGCACTGAGTGTTCATTTTTTGAGAGAAACCATGATCCGAGAAAAATAACCACTTACTACAATAGCATATAGGTTTTAAAGGTTCTTACTTGGATGCAGAACACTCCTTCATCCTTTCGTGGAACCAGCTTTCCTTCGAGGCATTCTTCAGGATTATATAGATTTAGTTCAGCTATCCCTCGCTCAAAATAAGCTTCAATAAAGTCCACCCCACTATTGTTACAGAGTAACTCTGGCTCCCCTTTGAGGTTCTCCGCGATGACACCAGCAAGCGGATAATAGGTTACAAGTGCTTCACTCAATGATGTCTTTAAGGTGTCGAACTTTGATGATGACTTCAACTGATGGTCACGGTTTTGATAAACAAAGAAGACCCCAACATCTACCGGTGGCAGCAAGAAGTCCAGATTGGAGAGTGGCATCCTGTGCTCTTGCAATGAAATTCCTGTTGCTTTAATTCTCTCTTTGTGTCTAATAGTTACTGATGTCTCATGGCAACTTTCACCGGCCATTGTGTGGGTATGGAAATTGTGAAAGGATGGTTCTGTAAACGATACTAGACACGCTTCATGAGTCTGAAGATATATATATATATATATATATATATATATATATATATATATATATATATATATATATATATATATAGTAAAGCTCCTATAAACTTAAGTAGATAGGAGCCCCTTGTCCACCAACTTTTTATCCATTGATTTTGCATTGAGATTTGTGCTAGCATGTAATGCACAAATCTCAAAGATAGTATTGATGTGTAGCACAAGTCTCAAAGCATAATGAATGGTTAAAAGTTTGGTGGACAAGTGCTTCTATCAACTTAAGTTTATAGAACTTTACTATATATATATATATATATATATATATATATATATATATATATATATATATATATATATATTGATGGAAAATGAAAATATTCTTTTGGAAGTCTTTCGTCTATTGAGATATATTTTTAGGGATGTAGAGGAGAAATCACTATATTCTTTTGGAAGTCTTTCGTCTATTGAGATATATTTTTAGGGATGTAGAAGAGAAATCACTTTCAGCTTGGCAATAAATTTCACTCAAAGCTTTAAATAAACTTCAATGCTATAAATATTGAGTTTATGAGCTTTTGAATTAGGAAGAAGGAGGAGAGGTGAGTGCGCAAAGTATGTTAGGGTTAATTTCATGAAACCCCCTGAACTTTGGGAGTTTTGCACATAACCGTTCTAAACTTTTTTATCCCATAGAACCCCCTGAACTTTCTGGTGTCTTACAATACCCACTTGAAGTTTAAACTTTCCCTCAATGGTACCCTACCTGTAATTGGCAAATAACTAAAATGTCCTTCAGGGAAAAAACCATCAATTGGGAGGAGGGACATCCATTGCCTGTATATGGCAAATGACTAAATTGGGATATTTTTTCCTCAGGGGCATTTTACTTATTTGTCAATTACAATTAGTGCTCCATGTGGAGAAGTTAAAGCTTCAGTGGTGGGAGGTTTGTCAGACTCCCCAAGTTCAGGGAGATTTTTTGGTATAAAACGTTCAAGGTGTTATGTCCAAATACCCCCAAAGTTCAAGGGGGTTTAGTGAAATTAACCCTTTATTTTATCTTGGATTTTCTTATCGCTTTTGAGGCTAGTGAGCTGCTGTCGTTGCTGTTGGGTAGGGAAATTAATGGTTTCTATGCTAACCAGATTGACAATAAATGTAGATGCTTTGGTCATGTACAACTACAATGGTGGCCGATTAACTAGAGTAGTAGTTGCATTAGTTGGTGGGACTACTAGGAATAAGCCAAAGAGATTATGGATAGTGAAATTAATGGTTTCTATTCTATCATTGATTAATATGGAAAACCAGATTGACTGTTCATAGAAGTTTCTATCACAATAAATGTAGATGCTTTGGTCATGTACAACTACAATGCTGACCAACCACTTGGAGTAATAGTTGCATTTTGGAGTAATAGTTGCATGAGTCGGTGAGACTAGGATAAGGCAAAGAGATTATAGCTTACATAGTAAAAGGAGATACAGTGATTGCTAATTTGATGGAGGAGGTTGACCATAGTAGCTGAATTAAAAAAAAATTAAGAGATGATTTCCATTACCCATTTGGCACTTGGTCTTGTTATGTGATTCGGACATGAACAAATTCGTTATCAAAATTAATTTCTTCTTAAACTGTTATCAAATATCTCCCTTGTCTAGCGAAATTGAAGGCTTACTTTAAGCACTAGTCAAGCCTTTACAATGCAAGGCTAGTGAAGTAAACCGTATGGTTTAATTTTATGGAGTAATATGGTTCCCCTTTGGCTCTTCGGCTCATTTCTATATCACAGAGATGAATTCAATTCCTTATGGAAGTTCATTTCATCTTTTCTCTTTTCTTGTACACTTCCTTGTTAAGGGAAATTTGAAGGTTGTTAAACAATAAAATATTATAGATTCTCTTTCATATTTTAAAAGTACAACTACTCCATTTATATAAGGATACAATAACAAGAAGTTTATTGTGTAATCAATGTGGGACTAAACACAATTATCTAATCACAATTATTCTCTTAGTTAGATTCTTAATATCTCACAATTACCAAATCTCTAATTTATATTCCTAATATAACTATAACATTATACATCTCCATATATATTTCTTAACACTCCCCCTCAAGCTGGAGCATCTATATCATAGATGTCCGGCTTGTTACAAACAATATGTACTCACTCCAATTTGTGACACGACCTAAAAGAAAGAAATCTTCCGTGTGACCTTTCTCATCGCAGTTGTCTTCATCTTCTAGTCTTCTACTTGAATGTCTTTCACCACGAACAAGCTCAACCAAAATTACCAAATGCGTACCTTGATCCTTTTCACAGATCGACCAGGGAACTACCAAACAAACGATCCTCATCAGTGACCCACCAAGCAAATGATACTCTCTAGGGATCCACCAAACAAATGATCCTCTTTGGGATCTAACAAATGATCCTTATTTATGGATCTGCCAAACAAATGATCCTCTCAATGATCGAACAAACAAACGATCATTCTTGTGGATCCACCAAACAAACGGTCATCTTCACCGATCAACCAAACAAACGATCCTCTTCACAGATAAACCAAACAAACTCTTTATCGGTGGTCAGTGGCAGAGCCAAGAATTTTGGCAAGGGGGGTCCAAAAAATAATTAAACCCTCAGCACGAAGGTAGAAGATACTTAACGTCATTTAAGAAACCGTTCCATAATTGAGTCACCATATAAGTCCCTTAAATATTTCATACTTTGAAATTACTCTCTCAACCATGGAAATTGCTATTAGGGCTCTCAATGTTTGACTTATTTTGAAATTAGCCTTCCACTCAAGAATAGAAATAGCCATTGGAGGGATTAATTTGAAAAAAAATTATTATGAGAATTGGAGGAGCTATAATAGTCCACGCAATAGACTTTAGTTGGTAATCCCTCCGATTGTTACTTTTACTCTTGATCGGATGGACTAATTTTAAAATAAGTTAAGAATGGAGGGACTTAATAGCAAAATAAGTTAAAATTAAGTGAGTTCATATTAATATCTATGATATGAGGGGCTAATTTCAGAGTAACATAGGAATTGAGAAATCTAATAGTATTTTCCATGATTTGAGGGGATCCATTTCAAATATGAAAGATTAAAGGGACTAATATGAAAAATTCTCTATACTTATTTATTTTCAATGAATCAAGGGGGGCCAGGGCCCTGTTGGGCCCTATATGGCTCCGCCCCTATGTAGAGGGCTAAGGTTTAGTTTCTAGCAAAAGATTCATAGACACGATTCCATCACAAACTGAATATTAAGTTCAACTTAAAATCTAATCTATAACTCGTTTTTCTTACCTTCATGTAGTAGCTACTGGAATCCAAGTTTCATGAGGAGTATATTTAAAATATCAACGTTGATATCGCTGATATTTATCCATCCACCAATTAGAAAAAACCAATTGAAAAGAAGTCCCTATACTGTAACATGTTCTCGACCAAATCCAACGGAGCCAAAGTTTCGAGTTCGATTTGGGTCTATATTTTGAATTGGTAATAACAAAATAAATTTATTACTAATTATGACACATTTAGAATGTAATATTCAAATTGGTCAAGGATAATATTGACCATTGAACCAAACTCACATATTTATATGGAGTATGATATGATGTGACATGATATAAAGAAACAAATGATAATATAAAGAGTTCTTTTATTTTATTATTTTATTATTTTACTTTTTTATTTTTTATTTTCTAATTTTGATTTGCTAAGTACCAAATTCAAATATTTAGATTGTCAAAATTTTAAATCTTTATCTGTTTTCTCTAGTAAATATAAATTTTATAAATTCGAGCTTTTCCATTTTTAGCTTACATAAATCAAATCTGAGCTTATATACATATTAATTAGGGTTAAGGGTATTTTTGTCCTAAAGTGTATTTTTGTCCATAGAAAGTTTTTTCCAAACTCTCTTTTAAAGGGAGTATGATTGATTAAATATACATTGTAGTTTTAAACCCAATGCTTAAATTATTATTGTTTAGCTTTTCCCGTGCTAATGTCATGACATCACGCAGGTCGATTTTACTTGTTATTTAGTTTCTCGTCGCGGAAAATATGTCTTGAAGTACTTGCTTTTCTACAAGGCTTAAGTTAGTTGATGCTCCTAGCAAGAGTATCCAAATCTCAATTTGTCTTTGTACTGTCTTGTTAAGAATATGCAAATATATATTTGATATGGACCTATATGTAAAATATATACTCCCTGAACTCTATAAATAAAGACCTACAGAGAAGCCTCAGTTTTTTGAGTTCTCTAAATTACCTCTTTTACATGGTATCAGAGCCTCCACCAAAACCCTAGTTTATCACCCCCACCTAAACCCTAGATCAGCCGAAAAAAAAGGAAAAGAAAGAAAACCTTACTGTTCATCTTCTTCTTCCTCTGTTCACCCTCTTCTCCGCTGCCACCACGAGATCTAGTGCCGTCCCCGAACCCAATGTCACCAATCTTCAGATCCAGCGCCGCCCTCAATCTCACATCGCTGCCTCTCGGCTTTGTTCGAGATCCAGCCACCGCTTTTCGATCTTGTTGTCATTTCATCGCCGACCACAAGATCTCCGCTCTCGATATCATCGCCGACGTTGTCTTCGAACTCCGCCAGATCTCCGATCTCATCATCTTCAAATTCTGCGCACTACCGCTCGACTACGCCATCGCCGACCTCGCCGCCATCTCCGACCTCGACGACACCATCTCCAACTCACCGCCACCCACCGCCTCGAACTCTAGCCGCAAGCGAAGTCCGCTTTGGTTCAACCCTAATCGGGTTTGAGTTCACACCCACCTAGCCAAAGGAAAAGAAAGAAAACCTTACTGTTCATCTTCTTCTTCCTCTGTTCACCCTCTTCTCCGCTGCCACCACGAGATCCAGCGCCGTCCCCGAACCCAACGTCACCAGTCTTCAGATCCAGCGCCGCCTCTGCCCTCAAATCTCGTCATCGTCGTCGTCTCTCAGCTTGTTCGAGATCCAGCGCCGCCACCGCCTTTCGATCTTGTTGTCATCATCATCGTCGACCTCCGTCAGCATCTCCGCCCTCAGATCTCATCGTCGACGTTGTCTTCGAACTCCGCCAGTATCTCCGATCTCATCATCTTCAAATCTCGCCGCTACCCGCTGCTCGACCTCGCTGCCATCGTCGACCTCGCTGCCATCTCCGACCTCGACGACACCATCTCCAACCTCACCGCCACCCACTGCCGCCTCTCGAAACTCTAGCCGCAAGCGAGTCTGGCTTTGGCTCCGAACCCTAATCGGGTTTGAGTTCACACCCACCTAGCCGCCAGTGAAAAGAAAAGAAAAGAAAAGAAAAGAAAACACAAAAAAAAAAACAAAACAAAACAAAACAAAACAAAAAATTAAAAATTAGTATTTTTTCTACTATTCTCATATGTGTGATTTGTAATAGCTCTTAGGTTCTCTCGACAGGTCAGTCCTAGAACTGATGAGAGGAAGAGTAAATATCCCACTTTGTTGAGATATTTACTTCCGATTCTTGTTTCCTTGGTGAGACGAGAATTTTTATTGCGATCTAGCTCTCCTGTTGTGCCCTTTGTGTACCGGAGGTACTGTCGAAATTTTCTACACTCCCTTGATATGATAAATTAGATCCTGTTTCTATTTTGATCTGTTTGTGGGGTTTGGTATCTAGGTGGTATTTGGGGATTTGTTCGAGATTCGTTACTTGGGTGTGTATTTGGGATAGTTTGTTTGTTGATATGGCTGATTCGGATGATACCAAACCCAACTCCGGTGTTCAGGAAGTTGTTTCTTTTAAACTTACAGACCGTAAGTTGGATGGAAACAACTACATGCAATGGAAGACTATTGTTGAGATGAGTTTGAAGGGTAGGAGGAAGAAGCACCACATATTTAAGGAGTCGCCTACAGAACTCACAGAGGACTGGGAAGGAGATGATGCCATTATCTACACCCAGCTTCTCAACGCCATGGAGACCAGTATTCAAGATATGGTGCTTCACACCAAGACTGCAAAGGAGCTCTGGGACTACCTTGCAGTACTCTACTCTGGAAAGGGTAATCTCTCCCAAGCTTATGATATCCACTAGGAGATGACCCGGGTCCAGAAAGCGGACCGCACTTGGAAAGATTTCTATTCCGAATTTCGACGATTGCATGAGGAGTGGAATACCCTGTTCCCTATTACTAATGATATTCAGTAGATGCAGCTACAGAGAGAGTAGATATTTCTAAGGTGGAGTCCCACAGGAATTCTCTTCAGCATGTCCACAGATACTTGGAAGTTCTACTGCTAACTCTCTTGCTGAGACTTACAGTTTGCTGCAGCGGTTCTTTCCCGATGGCTCTCATCGTACCAGTGACTCCTCAGACCGCTCCGCTTTAGCAGCTTACACTCCGCCCTCAGGAGGACGCGGGCGTGGAGGTTTTCCAGGTCGCGGAGCTAGGAGAGGAGGACGCAATGGAGGCCGCGACCGAGGGTCTTACATCGAAGCAGTGGTGGACCCATCTATTGCCGATACTGCAAGAAGGAGGGTCACACCAAGTACAATTGTCCGTTGCTGCAGGGTCGCTTCAAGCTTTCATCTCATGTTGCGACCACTTCCGAGAGTACACCAGCTCAGCCTTCTTCTTCGACTCCAGCTACTGCGAGTAGCTCTGGAGTTACTATATCCGACGATGAGTATGCACGGTACCAGATGTTCCTTCAATTGCAGAACTCATCCTTGATATCTACCACTCCGACTGCCACAATCGCCAATTCAGGTAATTCCTTTGCTTGTCTTTCTTCAACATCATCTCCTACTACTTGGATTATCGATTGAGACTCGACCACATGGTGGGAATTCAGGTATCTTGACATCTATGAAACTCATTAGCTCATTTCCAGATATCACTTTAGCTGATGGATCAAAATCCAAAGTTTGTGGTGTCGGCACTACACAAGTGTTCGCGGTAAAAGTCGGTTTTGTATTCATTGTTGTTGAACTCGTTTACAGCTTCTTGGGCCTACAACAAAATTCAAACAAAAAGAAAAATGCCTTTCTTATTTCAGGCGTACAATGAAAACGAAAATTATAACTTTTTCCTTTTGTGAACAAACGCTCGGATCTCTATTATTCGGGATCCTCGCTTGTGTGGGTTCTTTGCCTGTGTCGGGGACTTGAATCGTCCGTGGACCACCGCGCAATTCCGATCCAGGTGGAGACCCGGGTTCTGGAACTACAGACGTGAAGGGGCTCGTTTCACGAAGGAAACGAAGCGCCTAAGGGGATCACACTCACGAAGGAGAGGATCGCCTTCGGGGATCACACTCACGAAGGAGAGGATCGCCGGAGCGGGTGAGATCTACTAGGAGAAATCCATGGCTATTACTCAGGTGAATTAAACACCTGTTGTTGAAGATCGGCGTGGTCGAACTTCGTGATCGCCGATGCTCGGAACGGTGCAACGACGGCTCGTAGATCTCGCGAGAATTCTTCAGAAAATCCCAAAATCCAATTTCTAAACCTCCGAAATCCCGCCGTCAGTACAACCTCCAAAATCTCCAAATCCCCCGACCGAGGAAGACCCCCTATTTATAAGATCGAAGAACGCCGCCACAAGTGGCTCGGCCACTTGGCCGAGGTCCCGCTGCCGCTTTTGCCGCTTCGCCGCTTTGCCATTTTTCTCGGTCTCGGGCTTAGGTCCTGCCTATTCTGACTCTTGGTCTTCCCCGGACTTAGATTCCGTCTGTATTTGGTTCCGGGACTAACTCTTGGTTTGTTCCGGTTCAACAGTTCTGAAATCTGATCGTCTATTCAAGTCCGGTTTAAACCGTGCTTTGTGGCTGTGGGTTTGCCGTCGGGTTCGTGTCTCAACGATTTGATGTCCGTATTATCCGATGGGTTGTCATTTGCCGACTTCCGTCCGCGAATTGGTTTCGGGATTTTGTAAGTATTTTTCAACGCCTGATTCCCCTCCAAAGTGTTCCAGCTTTGTTCTTTTATAGGCGAGCACGGAATACTTTGGACATGATGGTTCGACCTTGTTCGTGAGGGTCCCAAAGTTAGCTTCAAGTCTTCGATTCTTTCAGATCATCCGGTGCTTTGTAGGATTTACGATAAGGTCCGCGATCTTGCATTTATTATCGACCGCTTGTTGAAATCTTGATTCAAGCCGGTGGGTGAGTTTTGTTTGTAACTTCGTGTCGGTTGGTTGTTGTTTGACTAACCATCGGACTTTTGGACTTCTCCGTATATCGGCGAACTCCTTGTTGGTGACCGTTGGTGTCGAATCGTGGAATTTCATAATCCTCAATCGGCTAATTCTTCCATCATCACGTGTGTTGTTGGTTTGACCACAGCGAAAGGAAAAATCTTTTCATGGAGATATCCTCCGAGGATTCCTTGTCGAAACAGGAGACCATTTGGCCTTCAACCATCGTCCTAGCCTTCAATCGGCGAGTGTGGCGCGTTGACCGTTGTTGGGATATGATTATCCACAGCGGGAGAAGTTTCTTCGAGACTAGACACGTTGTCCGGTGTCAACATGATTTTCATGCCTCGTCAGATTATTCCTTTTTTGGATATTATGGTGGGAGGAAATTAAGGGTTATCAAGTTATCCTTAAGAATATGGGTTTATTCTCCAGGAACTTCTCGTTGAAAATTAGGAAACAGTTTATACTAGTATTCCTGATTGGAGTAGGATTAGGCGACGCGTTGATTTGCGCACGATCGAGTTATCCCTAAGAATATCTTTTTATGGAAATATTCTTCCGGGAACTTCTCGACAAATTAGGAAATAGTTTATACTCGTAATCCTATTTGGAGTAGGATTGGGCGACGCGTTGATCGGCGTCGATGTGATCCACACGATCGAATTATCCCTAAGAATATTTTTTTTATGGAAATATTCTTCCGGGAACTTCTCGACAAATTAGGAAACAGTTTATACTCGTATTCCTGATTGGAGTAGGATTAGGCAACGCGTTGATTGGCGTCGATGTGATCCATACGATCGAGTTATCCTTAAGAATATTTTTTGTGAAAATATTCTTCCGGGAACTTCTCGACGAATTAGGAAACAGTTTATACTCGTATTCCTGATTGGAGTAGGATTAGGCAACGCGTTGATTGGCGTCGATGTGATCCATACGATCGAGTTATCCCTAAGAATATTTTTTGTGAAAATATCCTTCCGGGAACTTCTCGACGAATTAGGAAACAGTTTATACTCATATTCCTTATTGGAGTAGGATTAGGGGCGACGCGTTAATTGGCGTCGATGTAATCATTTGCGAGGTGTTATCCTACCGAATAAATCTTCAAAAATCCTTCCAAATATGGCGGAGGGAGTAGGAGCCAATTGACGGACTGATTTGGCACTATTTTGACATCCGGATAAGGTTCTAATTGGGACTCCTAATTAGGGGCTGATTAGAGTCCTAATTAGAATTGATTTGGGCCCAGTTCCACTCATGTCGAGCCAAGTTTTACTCAACAAATGTATGGAGCTATGGCGGAGGAGACCAATATAGGACCTGATTCAGCGAATCCAGGTACATCTAACATCGATAATTCCTTTTCTAGATGGCGAATGCGGAATTAAATGACTCGGAATTCGTACCCCCACTAATTGCCTCTTCGCTTTTTGCTCTTTTAGAGAGATTGCAGGAGACAAATGCAAAACCGAGACTAGGCAAGCTAACCCTACTGTAGGAGGTAAGTAGCTTTACCTATTGTTCGTCAACTCTTAGTTGCATTCGTTTCCCTAATGCCTTCTTTTTCAGACTTCTCAATGGAAGATTTCGTAGAAGCTGGTTTATACGGCAACACTTCCATGGATGACCTGCTACGCGCTTGGTCACAGGATGGCGATGCATTTGGTGAAGATTTACCCAAAGCTACAATCCCTGAAGAAGGTATGAATTTTCTCTTCGATTAATTATAGGACCAGCCATTTGGCCAATACTACTATAATTAAAGGAGCCTGAGAAGTTCCCTTTTCATGTAGTGGCAGGCACTCTTCTTCCCGCCGCTTTCTCAGAATCAGGTACCACGATGACTGCTGAGATAGATGAGCACACTGAGGAGTCAGCTGCCGTAGATAGTTCTCCAGCGATAGGTACTCCTCTGATAGACTCGCCAGTCCCTGAAACTACGCTGAGGGAGACGGGTAAGAGTCCTTTAGCCAAATATGTCTTCACCAATTTCTTTTGATGGGAGATTCTAAGGTCCTCTTTTCTTTCGTGTAGAGCCTACATCTCAACTTCATGATTTGGCGAGAGCGCTGATGGTGGACGAAGATCCATCCCGGCTTAACATCTGTTTAGAAGTACGCTCGTTCTTTTCCTTGGTGAACACGGTGATCGAAAAGGTTCTCCATGGCGGGCTTTCTCTTCATCAGTTCAGGCCACTGCTTGATCCCCGGATGGCCTTGATACGGGATATGGGTTATCCTGAGCTGGCTCAGGCCATTGCTGACGACCTCGCCCATCTGGAGAGAAAGCTTCAGAGACTACAAGAACTGCGGGCAGCTGGAGCTTCCTCATACGTAGCTACTCAGACCGACGCGCGTTTAGAGGCATGGCGCGATGCTCGTGTTTTTACTGGGCTCGAGGTCGGATCACGAAGAGCCGCCGATCAGCTTCGGGCTGTTGTTCTTTGAGACATATTCTTCCCTAAGCCATATCGGTGGTATTGTAGCGAGTCGCGGAGAGGATATCTGCTTTCGGAGAGAGCTCCATGCAGAGGAAGACAAGATGAGTATTTTGGAGCTGGCTAACGCCAACAAGGAAGAAGCTCTCACCGTCGCATCTAGGGAACTCGAATTGTCGGGCGTAAACCGGCCGAGATCAAAGAGGCGACTTCTGAAGACGAATACCGATGAGAAGTCCTTGAGAGTTGCGGAGAACTCCACCAGGCTTACAATGATGAAGTGTCTCAGCTCGAACAATAAATCCTTTGTCATAGACTTGATGTTTAAACAGTTGTAGCTTCGTCTATATTTACTTTAAATGAATAAGATTTATTCCTTTCATTGTTTATTATGATTCTTTTACTTCACGTAAATAATTAACCATAATACTTATAGGATTTTGGCAAACCCTCGACCATCAGCGGGTTTGGTTAGCCTTTACCAACTACCGTTTGAGTTGGGCTAGCATGTAGATTATCTAAATCCGTTCTACACACAGCGTTGTGCTAAAAGAATGAAACTCTTCTAGACTTGTTGCTATGATATTGAATACATAGGCTCGGTACTCTTTACGGGCAAGAGACCACCCGCAACGCTGCATTACACGTAGACTCATCCCTTCTTAGGATTAGGGATAAAATACCCCGAATCAAACTCGGTGTCTTCTTCAATCGGAAAAGACTAAACCCAACCTCGTGTGGCGTTGGCTTTTATCCCTTCTTAGGATTAGGGATAAAATACCCCGAATCAAACTCGGTGTCTTCTTCAATCGGAAAAGACTAAACCGCAACGCTGCGGTGAGGCGCTGGCTTTAGGGTTATTGGCCAACCCCACCCTCAGCGGGTTTTATGAGCCTTTACCAACTACCGTTTGAGTTGGGCTAGCATGTAGATTATCTAAATCCGTTCTACACACAACGTTGTGCTAAAAGAATGAAACTCTCTTAGACTTAATGCTACGATGTTGAATACGTGAGACTTAGTCTTTTCATGGGAAGACTAACCCGGCAGCGTGTGGCGTTGGCTTTTATCCCTTCTTAGGATTCGGGATCAAATTCCCCAAGAAGAATCTTGGATTAAGGAGTTTTGATTGATAGGATCAAATTTGTGAGAGAGGAGGAACTTTATGTTCTATTTCTCAGAATGAAACCAATAGCAGGGGCCTGCTATAGGAATCAAGAGGGTTCAGATGTCCTTCAGTCGGACGACTTGATCCAAACAATCTCGGCGCATACCTTCAGTCGGCGCTACCTAAGATGTAAGATGGGACTAAGAGTGGGACCTCCACTCCGAGAATCGAAAAGACTCAGGTGACCTTCAGGCGGACAACCTGGTCTGAAAACCTCGGCGCATACCTTCAGTCGGCGCTACCTAGGAGAGGGATGGAACTAAAAGTGGAATCTCCACTCGAGAATCGAAAAACTCAGGTGACCTTGGTGGACAACTGGTTTGAAAACCTCGGCGCATACCTTCGGTCGGCTACCTAGGAGAGGATGGAACTAAAAGTGGGATCTCCGCCGAGAACCGAAAGACTCAGCGACCTTCACGGACAACCCGGTTTGAAAACCTCGGCGATACCTTCACCGGCGCTACCTAAGATGAAAGATGGAACTAAAAGTGGGATCTCCACCGAGAACCGAAGAAACTCAGGTGACCTTGAGGCGGACAACTGGTTTGAAAACCTCGGCGCATACCTTCGGTCGGCTACCTAAGATGTAAGATGGGACTAAGAGTGGGACCTCCACTCAGAATCGAAAAGACTCGAGGTGACCTTGGCGGACAACTGGTTTGAAAACCTCGGCGCATACCTTCGGTCGGCGCTACCTAGAGAGGGATGGAACTAAGAGTGGGATCTCCACTCGAGAACCGAAGAAACTCGTGACCTTCAGCGACAACCTGGTTTGAAAACCTCGGCGCATACCTTCGGTCGGTAGCTACCTAGGAGAGGATGGAACTAAGAGTGGGATCTCCACTTCGAGAACCGAAGAAACTTCGAGGTGACCTTCAGCGGACAACCCGGTTTGAAAACCTCGGCGCATACCTTGGTCGGCGCTACCTAGGAGAGGATGGAACTAAAAGTGGGATCTCCACCGAGAACCGAAGAAACTTCGAGGTGACCTTGAGGCGGACAACTGGTTTGAAAACCTCGGCGCATACCTTGGTCGGCTACCTAAGATGAAAGATGGAACTAAAAGTGGGATCTCCGCCGAGAACCGAAAGACTCAGCGACCTTCACCGGACAACCCGGTTCGAAAATCCCGACGATACCTTTAGTCGGCGCTACCTAAGATGAAAGATGGAACTAAAAGTGGGATCTCCACTCGAGAACCGAAAGACTCAGCGACCTTCACCGGACAACCCGGTTCGAAAATCCCGACGATACCTTTAGTCGGCGCTACCTAAGATGAAAGATGGAACTAAGAGTGGGATCTCCACTCCGAGAACCGAAGAAACTCGAGGTGACCTTGGCGGACAACTGGTTTGAAAACCTCGGCGCATACCTTCAGTCGGCGCTACCTAGGAGAGGGATGGAACTAAAAGTGGGATCTCCACTCCGAGAACCGAAGAAACTCAGGTGACCTTCAGGCGGACAACCTGGTTTGAAAACCTCGGCGCATACCTTCAGTCGGCGCTACCTAGGAGAGGGATGGAACTAAGAGTGGGATCTCTACTCCGAGAACCGAAGAAACTCAGGTGACCTTCAGGCGGACAACCTGGTTTGAAAACCTCGGCATACCTTCAGTCGGCGCTACCTAGGAGAGGGATGGAACTAAGAGTGGGATCTCCACTCCGAGAACCGAAGAAACTCAGGTGACCTTCAGGCGGACAACCTGGTTTGAAAACCTCGGCGCATACCTTCAGTCGGCGCTACCTAGGAGAGGGATGGATAGAACCCTTCCGTTTATCACGAAAGGGATCTTACGCTTGGAGAGGAAGAATTTTATATTCTATCTCCGGCGTGAAAGGGATTTTGAGTGGGCCTCTTGTTCATAGAAGGAATCAAGAGGGGATTTTGGTAATGTACCAGAAAATTTGTAGACCTACCGTCAAGGAATTTGATCGGTGGGGGAAATTATGATGGAGGATAAATTTAGGGTTATCCTCAAGGCAAGTGGGTGAAACATCCCACGAGGAACTTCCCGTTGAAACGGGTTATCCTGAAGATACTAAGGGTAGTATTTCTTCAGGAACTTTCCATTTATCGGCATTAATTGCCGGTCGCCATTTTGGGTAATTAGGCGATACGCACCATTAGAGTAGACCGTTTCTATTACAAACGGACCCTCCCATTTAGGTTCGAATTTGCCTTTCTTCTTGGAAGTGAGGATTATCGGTCGTCGAGCAGCGAGGACCAAATCTCCTTCTTTGAAACTCCGTTGTCGTACTTTCTTGTTGAAAGCTCTCGACATCCTAGCTTGGTAGAACTCAATGCATTGTTGAGCTTCGAGCTTTTCATCCAACATCTCGAGCTCGGCGTTTACGATGTTGTTCTTCAATCGTCATCTCCGTTGCAAGAGCGATGCGGAGTGACGGAATCTGATTTCCAATGGGAGAACTGCTTCACACCCGTAGACCAGAGAATACGGGGTCTCTCCAGTTGGCGTGCGTATGGTTGTGCGATATGCCCAGAGTGCTTCTCCGAGTTTATCATCCCAGTCTCGCTTGTTATTCTTCACAAGCTTCGACAGAATCTTAATAATCGTCTTGTTGAATGCCTCGGCTAATCCATTTGGTACCGGATTATAGGTCGTAGACGACGCCTTGTATTTTGAATTTCTCGCAAAACCTGATGAAGGAATTGCTGATGAATTGGGGACCGTTGTCATGCACGATCCGTCTTGGAACACCGTGTCGGTAGATGACATGGTGTTTGATAAATTTAATGATGGTACTCGCCTTTACTTCTTTTAACGGGATTGCTTCAGCCCACTTGGAGAAGTAGTCGGTGATCGCTAGAATAAACCGATCGCCTTTGACTGACGGAGGAAAAATGGGACCTACAACGTCCATTCCCCATGTCTCGAATGGCGGGATGTGGCGAAGGATCTGCTTGCTCACGGAGGTGATGCATATAATTCGCGTGAATTTGACACGCATGGCATTTCCGAGCGTACGCGACTGCGTCACTAATCCTTGTTGGCCAAAAGTAGTCCATTCTCCTGATTCGATCGTAGAGCTTGGGACCAGGCTGGTGCGCACCATATTCACCTTCGTGTGCTTTCCGAAGGACCTCTTCTGCCTCTTTGTTTGAGAGGCATCGGAGTAAAAGACCATCGTACCCCCGGCGATATAACATCCGGGTCTCCGTGTCGTAGAAGAATCTTGGAGCTCTTTGCCGGATTGACTCTCTCCTTCACGTCTTCTGGCAGAATACCATGTAAGACGTAATCGATGATAGGAAAGCGCCAATCTCGGGGCTCCAATTTAGTTTGGGTCGTATATACCTCTTTGGTAACTACCTCCTTGTCTTCTTGTACCTCATCGTATATTGGTACGAAGAGTTGATGAGTCCTGACCGTAACTAGTTGTTGATTACGAGGAAGGTTGTGCCGGCGATGTCACGCTAATGCGGCCAATGCATCCGCATAAGCGTTCTGAAGGCGTGGAATATATTCGATGAAGAATTCTTCAAATGAGTCCGCCATTTCAACGGCTATCTGATGATAGGGGACTGATCGTGGTTCCTAACTTCAGAGTCACCACGGACCGCTTAACTATCAATTGCGAATCGCCGTACGCTTCGAGATACTCGACCCCCAGCTCCTTGGCGAAACTAAGTCCAATAAGTAGCGCATTGTATTCGGCTACGTTATTAGAGCAAGGTTCAGTGAGTGAATAAGCACGGGGCATGACATGATTCCCCGGGGAAATCAAGACAACTCCGACTCCAGCGGAGATTTTAGAACATCCGGGGGCACTTGCCACATTAGTGGCCCGAGAAGCTCCGTCAAAATACAACCGCCATATTTGTTGGTGCGATGTAGTGTTGACTTTCTGGACTTCATCCGGAAGATCATCATATAGCTCAACTGCATCCGTTGTCGGGTTGGCAGCCAAGAGATCGCAAATTGCTTGTCCTTTGACCGATTTTTGTTGTTTGAAGTGCAAGTCATATTGGGACAAGAGCAAGGCCCATTTCGCCAAACGCCAACTCATTGAGGCCGGCTGGGTCATAAATATTCGACCGGATTTACGCTAGAGATAACATAAATCGCCTCGTCCGACTAAATAGTGCGCATTTTACGAATCGCGAACACTAATGCAAGGCACCGCTTCACCATTGGGTATCGAGACTCCACCGACTAATGTTGGCTCGGGTAATACTTGCACGTTGGTGATGGCCGTCGTCATCGCGGTAAAGGCCTAACGAGTGATCCGTCGCCTTGACGTGAAATCGTAAACGGTTTTCCGATCGCGTGCAACAAGAACAGAGGTTTAGCGAGATACGATTTGATCTCTTGAATGCTTTCGGCGGCGTCATCCTAAATAAGCGACCGCCCTTCTTGTTCAACTTAGAGAACGGTTGGCACTTCCCAGATAGGTTCGATATGAACCGTCGGATGTACGCCAATCGCCCTTGTAACCCCCTGAGTTCTCTCAGATTTCTCGGAGGTTGCAACTCTTGAATCGCCTTCACTTTGTCAGGATCGACGTGGATGCCCTTATTAGTGACGACAAAGCCGAGGAACTTGCCACTGGACATCCCAAGGAAGGATTTGGCAGGATTCATCTTTAGTTGATGAGTTCGCATGAGCTCGAATATCGTTCTAAGATCTCTACTAAGTCGTCGACGTAGCATTCGACCGTTTTCCGGAGATGGTCCTGGAAAATTTTCGTCATCGCTTCGGCTAGTGCGTGGCGCCGGCATTTTGAGCCGACGGCATGACCGTAGCAATATATACCGATGGGCTGCTCAACGCCGTGTTTGGCATCATCGGGTGCATCTTGATCGATTGTAACAGAAACCATCCATGAATGACATTCTTTCAAATCCACACGTATTGTCAACTATGACATCGGTGATTGGAAGAGGAAAATCATCTTCGGGCAGCGGCGTTGGATCTCGTAGTCGACCGGTCCTAATCGAACCATTCTTCTTCGTGACCGGGACTATATTCGCCACCCAATCCGGATGTTGAATTTCCTTGATGAATCCCGATTCTATGAGTTTCTTTACTTCGTCAACGATTGCCTGCAAGATTTGTGGACGAAACCGTCTTTGTGGTTGCTTGACAGGTTTGACATCCACCTTGATGTTGAGGTGATGTGTCGCCACATTAGGGTCGAGTCCTGGCATGTCCTCGTAGCTCCAGGCGAATACATCGATATACTCCCTGATTAGGGCGATCAACCCTTCCTTCTCTTCCGAGGGAAGAGTATTACTGATGTTTATAAGCTTAGGATGCTCTTCGTCACCCATATTAACCTGGACTACCTCGTCCTTAGTGGGGGGTTCTCTTTGTTCGAATCTATCCCCAAACTGCTCTTTGAGTTGATGGATCCATAGGTCTTCCCATGTTGGCATATCTTCATCACCCTCGATAGTAGCAGGATCGATCAGAGCCATATTTGACATCAAAGCCTTGAAAGCTTCTCAGAACGGTGTCGAATCCCAACCGAAGAATCAGACGAATGTCCGTCTCCCTCATCGGGTGGATTATTATCAATCAGCCATGAGCATTCATCTTCTGAGGAGGATTCTTATCCCAATCCCCGTCTAAATGCATAGTAGTTATCCGGCTTCCCTCTTGGGACATATGCCACTTTGGGAGGGACTCGAGGACCTCGCCCAAAACATAGACCTTCCCCTTGTGTCAAGTTGTACCCCCACTTCTTCATGATACCCAGTGTTTCTGGACTATATCTAAATGTGTGGAGGATAGGCCCATTGTCATCTTCATCTTCTTCTAAGAAATAATTAAGTTGGGCGCATCCCCTTAAACGGTTGTTTGTCCGCGACCACCGCCTTGACTCATTATTCGTGGTCTACATATTTGAGACACCGATGAAGAGTAGATGAGACTATAGCGTTCTTGTGGATCCAAGGTCGACCCAACAATAAGTTATAGGAAGTCTGCGTCAATCACATAGCAAGTGACTTCGACTTTAAGTCCCCATTTGGCACTTTATCCGGATTTTACCAAGCGCCGAGACCCACCGGTGTTAAATCCATAGATCACTGTACCACGCGTGGGATTCCAAGGTGATACATGAGGCGCAGGGCATGATGCTCACAATGAACCCGGATCGACTTGGATCGGTTAACTTCACTAGAGCCAATATACCCGTGAAGTATAGCGCCTATCGCTTGGAATTCCTCGTCGCATATCCTCCTTTGTAAAAGTGATGCAGGGAAGTGTTTAGCCGCAAGGTTGCATTGTTGGGCCGACTCATTACCGTAGAGGAGAGAATCGGTGAAATAATTCTCCATCCCCTTAAACGGTTGTTTGTCCGCGACCACCGCCTTGACTCATTATTCGTGGTCTACATATTTGAGACACCGATGAAGAGTAGATGAGACTATAGCGTTCTTGTGGATCCAAGGTCGACCCAACAATAAGTTATAGGAAGTCTGCGTCAATCACATAGCAAGTGACTTCGACTTTAAGTCCCCATTTGGCACTTTATCCGATTTTACCAAGCGCCGAGACCCACCGGTGTTAAATCCATAGATCACTGTACCACGCGTGGGATTCCAAGGTGATACATGAGGCGCAGGGCATGATGCTCACAATGAACCCGGATCGACTTGGATCGGTTAACTTCACTAGAGCCAATATACCCGTGAAGTATAGCGCCTATCGCTTGGAATTCCTCGTCGCATATCCTCCTTTGTAAAAGTGATGCAGGGAAGTGTTTAGCCGCAAGGTTGCATTGTTGGGCCGACTCATTACCGTAGAGGAGAGAATCGGTGAAATAATTCTCCATCCCTTAAGCGGTTGTTTGTCGCGACCACCGTCTTAACCTCGTTATTAGTGTCTACATATTTGAGACACTGATGAAGAGTAGATGAGACTATAACGTTACTGTGGATCCAAGGTCGACCCAACAATAAGTTATAGGAAGTCTCTGCGTCAATCACATAGCAGGTGACTTCGGACTTTAAGTCCCCCATTTGGCACTTTATCCGGATTTTACCAAGCGGCCGAGACCCACTGGTGTTAAATCCATAGATCACCGTGCCTGTTGATGCCAGCTTGCTGGCAGGGATTCCAAGGTGATACATGAGGCGCAGGGGCATGATGCTCACAGCGGAACCCGGATCGACTTGGATCCGGTTAACTTCACTAGAGCCAATATACCCGGTGAAGTATAGCGGCCTATCGTGCTTGGAATTCCTCGTCTGCATATCCTCCTTTGTAAAAGTGATGCAGGGGAAGTGTTTAGCCGCAAGGTTGCATTGTTGGGCCGACTCTCCTGGGCTCGGCTTAATCTGGGTGAGGAAGACCTCTGAATCGGCCAGGGCTTCTTGAAGAGCTTCTCTTGTCTCTTTTGACAACCGCAACAGCTCGTAAAGAGTGATCCTTGCGGGAATATTAGCCAATTGGGCCATAACGTCGAAGCGATATGGGGAGTTGGAGCTTCCCGGTTTGTCTCTTCTAATCGGGTGATTGAGCAGAAATTTGCCGGGCTGCGAACTTCTTCGGCTGCCATTTGTGGCTTCTTTGGCGACCACTGGCATTGCGCTTTCTCGGCGCGAGTGAGGGGAATTGTTGGTACCCCCAGCTCTGACAGCGTCTTGGCATTTGGGTCGGGGACTTCCGGGTACTTGTATTTGTACTCGTGTCCGCTCCTGGTGGCGTGGGCTTCAGGTTCCCCTTCGGCCAGCTGGAATGTCACCACCTGCTCGTCATCTCCCTCTAGAATTACGGAAGTGGCATGGCATGCCTTTGCCTTCCGCTTTGACTTTTTCTTCAATGAAGAAGAAGCTACCCATTGATCATCTTCAAGCAGGTCTGGGTGGACCCACAGGACTTCGCCATTTGGGGTCAGATAATGATACAAGTCCTTTCTGGCGTTGCTCGTGTGGGTCATCATTCACCGTCTTCATTGCGACTTTGACCACTGGTTTAGGCTCAAACCATGTCAAGGGCACTGACCCAAAGCTTATGGACACCGCATTTGCTCCGACCTTCTTTTCTTTGGACGGCTTCATAGTGATGACCCCTACATCAATTAAGGCCTGGATTTTATCCTTGAGGCTGAAACAGGATTTAGTGGGGTGATGAACTGCCCTATGGTACGCGCAGTATTTTGGGTCGTTCGTCCTCATTGCTTCCTCTTGATTCTGAATCGGAGGGAGCTTGATCTTGTTATTTTTCACAAGATATTTGAAGAGACCGGGAATCTCGTCGTCCCTAAAGGAATAGGACTTCGGGAATCTTGGCTCACGAGACCTTCGTTTACGTGGCCACGGTTGCCCTTTGTGATTGTGCTGTTCGCGGCCGTTGTTCTTCTGCTTTGCTGCTGCTTCTTCTTCTTTGGGGTTGGAGTTGGAGCGTTTGGTTACTTAACCGCCGTCTTGGCCTGCTCTTTCCCTTTGCCACGTGGGACAAAGTTACGTTTCGGGGCTTCCGCTGTCGGCTGGCCTCTCTCCGCCTTTTTCCTCTTGAGGAACCTTTCGGCTTGTTCACCCCGGACCTTCAAGTCTTTCCAGGTGTTAGACGGTGCAGTTCCCATTGCCTCGAGCACGTCTATCGACAAGTTATTGTGGCAGGTCTGGAGGATGAACTCCTCTGTTATCGGATCCCGGCAGTTCATTGCCTTGTTCCGGAATCGTTTGACAAAGATATCCACAGTTTCTCCGTCCTTCTGCTTTTCGTCAATTAACGTTCCGATGGATACCTCGGTATCGTCATCAAAGAAATTGGAGAGAAACAGGGACTCCATATCGTCCCAGCTATTGATGCTCCCCTGTTTAAGACGGCGGTACCAATCGAAGGCAGCTCCACGAAGGGCGCCAACGAATGACCGAACCATCAGGGGCTCATTGTCGGAAATAACTCCGAGGTGCGACTTGAAGTAGATCAAGTGCTGCGTCGGGGAACCCTTCCCGTCAAACGGTGTGAAGTTTATTAAGTTAAACTTAGACGGGTACGGGATTGATTCCCACTCCCTCGGGTATGGGCAAGGAATACCTGTCTTCTTCACCTCTTGAGCGGAAATCAATGAGTTGATTTTGCTCTCGAGGTCTTTGATCTTCTCGCTTTCATGAGCAACATCTACATTATGTCCAGCGTTGCGTGGTTCAGGAGGGTTATCATCCTCTCGTACTTCCTCCTGGTCTGAATCGCTGTCATCTTGATCGACGTCGATGCGCTGACTCGATTCACCTCGATGTTTTGTCAAGGCTTGGATCTGTTGGTCATGCATTTCTCTCATCGTCTGCATGGCCAACTCCATCTCTAACTTGAAGTTTTCCCGTTGCTTATTCAACGCTTCGTCTAGCATTTTAGCCACTTGATCTGTACTGATCATAAGCGCTTCTTGAGGGCACCCTTCGCTAGATACAAGATATCGAGGCAATTATGAGCCAACATCCGGCGCATCATCCTCGCGGGTATCCCTCTCGAAGTTTGTCGTGGTGGACCGTCGGATAGTCCCGACCGCAAACGAAGTTAACCTTTGCGATCGCGGGAATAGCGTGGCGGCGGTTCTTTGCGGTCATATTATTAGTGACCTCGGCAATTCATCCTCTCGGGATGTCATCCTTCAAGGAATCACCTTGACCTAGGTCTTGGCGTGTCGGTGCTAAGTCTCGGAAGGCCGAGACTCTTTACGGAGTTTCTTGATGGCAATTGCACTCGAAACCTTGTCTTGATGAGCTTGGAGCACAAGCATGGCGTGTTAGTTTAGGGTAGCCCTTTGAGATTTCTTCGTACCCCACGCGGTAGTCGGCTCATCGGTGTGAGCACCGGAGCAACCCGCCATGTATCGGCACGATCCCTCGGGTATAACGTCGTCGTCATCAGACGAAAGCGTCTCCTTCCGAGAATGGACTTGTTCACCGAAACTACCGAAAGTGACTCGCCTTGACTTTCGCTTATGTGAGCGTGAAGTCTCGGCGGACTCTCGGACTTCGACTTTTAGTCCGGCTGGTGGGGTTGCAGGAATCTTCCGATCCTTCTTGGGACGGTCGCGACCTCCTGCATGGGGAGTGACCAGCTATTCTTTCAGAGGACCCAAACGATCCTTGATAGTTGGTTTGGTGGTGGTGGCGGGAGTTGGCTTTACCACGGTTCACATGCGATGCCTTTGACTTTGAGGCCGTCCGATTTGGGCTTTGGCTGAATTTGAAATGCTCAGTGGCCTTGGCTTAAGTCTTGGGCGAGGCTGGAATGTTGGCGATCTTAGCTTTTGAAGCCGTGCGGTGGGGTTGGAGCACCGTTAGATTTGGGCCTCAAACACGGTGGTATGTTAGCGGCTTCTTTACCACCTCCTTCTTCAATTCCACGAGCTTGTTGTACCAACGCCGTGCTTGTGCAAGAAGTGCACGACGCTTCCGAATATGTTCCTGAAGCGTGGAGCGGTTCCGTTTGACATGGACCCACTACTTAGTTGACGGCTTGGATGGACCGTCGATCACTTGGTGGAGCCTCTGCGTAGAAATCTGGATCTTAGGTCCGCCGTAGTGGACCCCATCCATGGATTGCACGGCCTTGGCGTGCCAGCGCCATGCTTTGTCGTTGCCTTTGGCGGGCTCGCTTGGAGAGTCTTGGTAGCGTCGTTGGCGTTCATCTCGGCGCCGTTGTAGTACGGACTTGAGGCGTAGAGGGATTTTTACTTACTGGCGGTGGGGTTGGACTCGCCGTCCTTGGGCTCTACATCGGAGGCCCACCGGGTTCTCCTTGCAGCGGAGACCTTTTGGAGGCGGAGGCTGAATCTGGAGGGCGAGGATAGATACTCCTCGAACTTCTTACAGTCGAACTTCGAACTTCGACCTCTTCCTCCACCGGGATAGGAATCCGTGGTTGCGGCACGACGACCTCCGATCTGAGGCCGGTGGCTCCCACTGTGGTCGCCAGCTTGTTCGCGGTAAAAGTCGGTTTTGTATTCATTATTGTTGAACTCGTTTACAGCTTCTTGGGCCTACAACAAAATTCAAACAAAAAGAAAAATGCCTTTCTTATTTCAGGCGTACAATGAAAATGAAAATTATAACTTTTTCCTTTTGTGAACAAACGCTCGGATCTCTATTATTCGGGATCCTCGCTTGTGTGGGTTCTTTGCCTGTGCTGGGGACTTGAATCGTCCATGGACCACCGCAATTCGATTCGGTGGGGCCGGGTTGCGGAACTCTGAGGCGTGAAGGGCTCGTTTCACGAAGGAAACGAAGCCTAAGGGGATCACACTCACGAAGGAGAGGATCGCCTTCGGGGATCACACTCACGAAGGAGAGGATCGCCGGAGCGGGTGAGATCTACTAGGAGAAATCCTGGCGCTGATACGTAGCCGACCGAATTAAACACCTGTTGTTGAAGATCGGCGTGGATCGAACTCGTGATCGCCGATGCTCGGAACGGTGCAACGACGGCTCGTAGATCTCGCAAGAATTCTTCAGAAAATCCCCAAAATCCAATTTCTAAACCTCCGAAATCCCGCCGTCAGTCCAACCTCCAAAATCTCCGAAATCCCCCCTGAACTGAGGAAGAACCCCCCTATTTATAAGATCGGGGGGGGGGGGGAAAGAACGCCGGCCACAAGTGGCTCGGCCACTTGGCCGAGGCACCTCGGCCAAGTTGGCCGAAGTGGCTCGGCCATGGTGGCCGAGCCACCTCGGCCACTTGGCCGAGGTCCCGTTTTCGCCTTTTTTTCGCCGTTTTGCCATTTTTCTCGGTCTCTCGGGCTTAGGTCCTGCCTATTCTGACTCTTGGTCTTCCCCGGACTTAGATTCCATCTGTATTTGGTTCCGGGACTAACTCTTGGTTTGTTCCGGTTCAACAGTTCTGAAATCTGATCGTCTATTCAAGTCCGGTTTAAACCGTGCTTGTGACGTGGGTTTGCCGTCGGGTTCGTGGTCTCAACGATTCGACGTCCAGATATCCGATGGGTTGTCATTCGCCGACTTCCCGTCACGAGTTGGTTTCGGGGATTTTGTAAGTATTTTTCAACGCCTACAACAAGCTTCATCACTCTTATCATTATCTTCTGTCTTACATGTTCCAAAATTTCCATGTAGTCTGCTGTCTATTAGTAAAATTACTAAAGCTTTACACTGCTCAGTAACATTCTTTCCTGATCGAAGTGTCTTTTAGGAACTTGGAACCCAAATGGACGATTGGCGAGGAGTGAAGCGGTGGTGCAGTACTATTTGGATGGCGGCATGGACCTACGGCATGTGTCGGTAAAGTCTTGTTTTGAAATGCACTGTAAGCTAGGTCATCCTTCATTAGAGTCTTTACGAAAATTAGTTCCTAATTTGAGTCTTAGTAGTTTGGAGTGTGAGTCATGTCAGATGGGAAAGCATCACAGAATGCCTTATCCGTCTAGAGTCAATAATCGGTCTAGTCATTTGTTTGAACTTGTGCATTCTGACGTATGGGGACCTTGTTCCACGGGTTCTCTGTTTGGTTTTCGGTACTATATTTTATTTATTGATGATTATTCACGTGCTTCATGGATTATTTAATGAAAGAACGATCAGAAGTTCTTCTGCATTTCAAACATTTTTGTTCTGAAATTCATACCCAATTTGGTTTGCAAATAAAAGCTTTTAGATCTGACAATGCAAAAGAGTACTTTAATCATGAGTTTGATCAATTTTTGACCACCCACGGTATTATTCATCAGTCATCCTGTCATTACACACCTCAACAAAATGGCGTAGCAGAACGTAAAAATCAACACTTACTAGAAATTGCTCGTACTCTACTAATTCACATGAATATGCCCAAACAGTATTGGGGGGATGCGGTCCTAACTGCTTGTCATCTGATTAATCGCACACCTTCTACTGTTTTGGATGGTAAAACCCCCATCTCCGTGCTTTATCCATCCAAACCAGCCTTTCCACTTCCTCTTCACATTTTTGGCTGTGTGTGTTTTGTGCATAATAACCATCCAAATAAATCTAAACTTGATCCTCGTGCCATAAAATGTGTATTTCTAGGATATTCTCGAACACAAAAAGGATATAAGTGTTATTGTCCCCTTACACGAAAAACATTTGTGTCAGCGGATGTAACATTTTTTGACAACACTTCATACTTCTCTACCCAAAATAAGAAATATATTTCGAACACCGAGACAAATGATGATGATGAAGATACATTTCTTATACCCATAACCTCCTCATCTACTAGTGATGAACGCCCATCAAATAGTGTGCCTTCAGAACAACTACCTACTACTGACACTCAGCTGAAAGTCTACACTCGACGTCCCAAGCAGCTACTACCCCAGCCTACTCTCCCAGTGCCAACTACTGCTGCTGTTCCAACTCCTGGTACGTCTTCTTCATCTGATGATCTCCCTATTGCTCTTCGCAAGGGTACTGTAGCTGTACACGACACCCTATTGCCAACTTTGTTACACTCTCACACTTATCTTCACCTTATCGCACCTTTGTTACATCCATGGATTCTCACAACATTCCCAAGTCTTGGTCAGAAGCTCTGTCTCATCCAGGTTGGAAGGCAGCGATGCAAGAAGAAATGCAAGCCCTAAAAGATAATCAGACCTGGGAGCTTGTGGGTCTTCCTCCTGGGAAGAAGATAGTTGGATGCAAATGGGTATTTACTGTCAAACTGAATCCAGATGGCTCCCTCTCTCGTCTCAAAGCCCGTCTGGTCGCCAAAGGGTACTCTCAAACATATGGCATCGACTATGTAGAGACTTTCTCTCCTGTTGCAAAGATGACTTCAGTGCGCCTTCTCATCTCCCTTGCTTCTCACTATGCATGGCCTCTCTATCAGCTTGATGTGAAGAATGCATTCTTGCATGGGATGCTCGAGGAAGAGGTATATATGGAGCAACCTCCTGGGTTTGTTGCTCAGGGGGAGTCTGGCAAAGTCTGTCACCTGAAGAGAGCATTATATGGTCTTAAACAGTCTCCTCAGCATGGTTTGGCAAGTTATGGTGACACGGAGTTTGGCCTCAGTAGCGGCTCAGCGATTACTCTGTGTTCTTTCGCAATCAAGCAGGGAAAAGAATTCTGCTGGTGGTTTATGTTGATGACATTGTTATCACGGGTGATGATGCATCAGGGATTTATGCTTTGAAAAAATTCATACAACAGCGTTTTCAAACGAAAGACATGGGGGATCTCCACTATTTCTTGGGCATTGAGATAGCCAGGTCTACTAAGGGGATCTTCATGTCTCAGAGAAAATATACATTGGATGTGCTATCTGAAGTAGGGCTTCTTGGGTGCAAACCAGCGGATGCTCCCATGGACCCTAATCACAAACTAATGCCTGGACAGGTGAGTTGCTACAAGATCCGGGCAAATATAGGAGATTGGTGGGAAAGTTGAATTACCTTACTGTAACCAGGCCAGACATTGCATATTCGGTGAGTGTGGTGAGCCAGTTCATGGCAGAACCACGAACTACACATCTGGATGCAGTAATGAGAATTCTTAGATATCTGAAGGGTTCTCCCGGAAAAGGAATGTTATACTCCAATGGTGGACATCTAAGGGTGGCTGGATTCTCAGATGCTGATTGGACCGGATCCCCTGCTGATAGAAGATTAACCACAGGATATTGTGTGTTTGTAGGAGGGAATCTGGTCTCATGGAAAAGTAAGAAACAGACAGTTGTGTCTAGATCAAGTGCAGAGTCAGAGTATCGTGCTATGGCTGACATTACTTGTGAGATGATTTGGATACAACGGCTATTAAAGGAGTTAGGATGTGACCCGACTTCTCCCATGCGGCTATATTGTGACAACCAGGCAGCACTCCATATTGCAAACAATCCAGTCTTTCATGAGAGGACTAAACACATTGAAGTGGATTGTCATATTGTGCGTAACCAAGTTGTGGAACAGAAAAATATTGAGACCCGACATGTTGCTTCAGGAGATCAGCTAGCAGATATTCTCACCAAGCCATTAGGGAAACCACGTGTGCAATTTATATGTAACAAACTGGGCATGTATGACATATATGCTCCAGTTTGAGGGGGAGTGTTAAGAATATGCAAATATATATTTGATATGGACCTATATGTAAAATGTACACACCCTGAACTCTATAAATAAAGACCTACAGAGAAGCCTCAGTTTTTTGAGCTCTCTAAATTACATCTTTTACATGTCTAAGTGAATACCCATCAATACATTTCTCCATTTGAAGGAAGGTGTTAGATAGAGGCAGTGTATTATTCCAGGACATTTGTGACTATATATGTTTCTCATCCTTTCCCTCAACTGCATCGTAACCCTTGATTATGATCCATGTCAATGAAAGTTATATTTTGAAAAGTTTGAGGGGTTTTTTATACAAAACCACCACAAAATATAGTGGCTTTTCGGAAAATCACCACAAATTTTTTTATTTTCATAGAACCACTACAAAATATAGTGGTTTTTCGGAGAACCACAATAATTTTTTTTATTTTCATAGAACCACTATGAAAATATGCATCCATAACAAAGTGCCACCAAATTATAATTTTTCATCTATATCATGTTAAACTAAATAACATGATAAACCCTAAAATACCCTCATGGTGGGATCCACCAATCTATTATTATATTTTCTCAAACCAACAAAATACCTAAGCACCGTTGATGACCCAAATGGTTGCGAGGTTTCAATATGGCTCTCACTATCTTTGGTTCGATTCTCGGTCGCCTCATTATAAATAAAATAAAATAAAATAAAATACCTTATTTCCCTCTAAAACTTTGCTAACTCCCTCAAAAAAGTTTTAATTCCCTCCAAATACCCCGACTCATCCTCTCTAAAATTTTGTCATAATGGGCATTTAGGTCATTTTGTACTATTATTTAACAAAATACTGATGTAAATTATGACTTGGTGGGACTTTATAAAAGATTCATATTTTCATAGTGGTTCTATGGAAAAATAAAATTTTTGTGGTGGTTTTTCAAAAAATCAGTATATTTTGTGGTGGTTCTATAAAAATAAAAAACAATTATGCCGATTCTCCAAAAAACCACTATATTTTATGGTGGTTTTGTATAAAAAACCCTTTTGAAAATGTCATGGCCAGTGGCGGAGCCAGGAGTTTCGGCAAGGGGGGTCCAAAAAATAATTAAACCCTCAGCACGAAGATAGAAGATACTCAACGTCATTTAAGAAACCGTTCCATAATTGAGTCACCATATAAGTCCCTTAAATATTTCATACTTTGAAATTACTCTCTCAACCATGGAAATTGCTATTAGGGCTCTCAATGTTTGACTTATTTTGAAATTAGCCCTCCACTCAAGAATAGAAATAGCCATTGGAGGGATTAATTCGAAAAAAAAAATATTATCAGAATTGGAGGAGCTATAATAGTCCACACAATAGACTTTACTTGGTAATCCCTCCGATTGTTACTTTTACTCTTGATCGGATGGACTAATTTTAAAATAAGTTAAGAATTGAGGAACTTAATAGCAAAATAAGTTAAAATTGAGTGAGTTCATATTAATATCTATGATATGAGGGGCTAATTTCAGAGTAACATAAGAACTGAGAAATCTAATAGCATTTTCCATGATTTGAGGGGATCCATTTTAAATATGAAAGATTAAAGGGACTAATATGAAAAATTCTCTATACCTATTAATTTTCAATGAATCAAGGGGGGGTCAGGGCCTTGTTGGGCCCTATATGGCTCCGCCTTGTCGGTGGTCAAGATTTCTAGAATACAAGCGGTGGTGGCGGTGGTGTCCATAAGTTGAGTAGGTGGTGAACGAAGGGAAATCGAGGCAGCACGGGCATGATGAGAATATATAAATCGAGAATGACTACTATTATCAATAATGACAATGCTGATCATCAACAAAGCCATCGAAAGCAGGATGAGTAAGAATCCACGGCACTGTTTACGGTGAACAGTCACTGCGACACTATTCACGGTGAACAGTCACAGTCACAGGAAAGAAGGGAGGTTATAAGGCAGAGGGAGGAGTTAGACGGTGAGAGATTTGGGGGCTAGGGTTTGTGAGGATTTTGGGTTTTGTGGGGGCTAGGATTTGTTTGGCTCTGATACTATGTTAAACAATAAAATATTGTAGATTCTCATTCATATTTTAAAAGTTACAACTACTCCCTTTAGATAGGGATACAATAACAAGAAGTATATTGTGCAGTCAAAGTGGGACTAAACACAATTACCTAATCACAATTATTCTCTTAGTTACATTCCTAATATCTCTCAATCACCAAATCTCTAATTTATATTCCTAATATATTATTCCTAATGTATCTATAACATTATAGATCTCCATATTATATTCCTTAACAAAGGTTTCTTCACACTGCTATTTGCATCAAAATCAGTGGTTTGATAATTATCACCATAAAATTGATGTTTTGATGCATTAAATTCGTATAGCCCGTGCTATGAAGTTGATCCCCTTTCTATAAAGCAACAGTTGTATACTAGAAATAATCTGAGGTTGATGGTCAGGACTCAGGAGTCCATGAGAAGTGCAAGGCTCTAAAGAAATTTCTTTTGTTTATCAGCATTTAAATTTCTATCATTGTATTTGGACAAGGGTAAAGGAAGCACACAACTTTGTCTTCCCTTCTTCATGTAAATGAATGTTGCATGGTACTCTTAACGGGGTAACTCCAGCATATGCATGAGATACCTTACATGGTAAGCAACGCACACAAGTAGTAGCATAGATAATAGAGAGGAAAATATAATTGACTTAAAATAGAAGGATAGAATGACCAAGTCACTGAGCACGGCTCCTAATCTGTACATACAACAAAAGCCGATTTCCTGCTTATCATTTTGCCCGACATTGGAAAGGTCTGACAAATAATCTTCGGAAGCTGTAAATTTTCCCAGCGGATCATTCTGATATTGATATAGGACTCCTCCTACTCTTAATTGAGATCACTATTTCTTTTCCGTTTAAAATGCAAAATGATCAGTTGCAAAGGCCTTCTATAGCATGTCAGGAAGGCCCAAATTGGATCTAAGTTTTTTACCATCAAATGATCATTATTTGCGAGTTCCAACAGTGACCATAAAATGTCAGTGGAGTTGCTAGGAGTCTATGGTGGAATTATCAGAAGATCAAGGGTAGCTAGTAGAAGATATTGGCCAATAGTAGATATCCATCAATGGAAAAGTAAAAAAGAGTAGTTTACCTGTTAGAGTTACCTGTTAGAGGGCCTTAATGGTTTTTCAGCATGTCTATCTCTTGCTGATTATGCTGTGACTGCTAAAGCTGGGACCAACTCTGCAACTATTTGAGGATGGACCTATGTTGATAGCCATAAAAATTTGTGACTTCTTATATGGGATTTCTCTATACAGTTTCTTTTAAGAGGCTGCATTTGGGAGTTATGTGTAAGTGAAACTTTTTCATCCATTATAGGTCAAGTAACATAAACCATGAAATTAACTTTTATCAGTAGATTTGTGACTTGGACGTTGCAGACAAAAATACGTCATTGTTTTGCTTTATTAAAGAACTCAATGAGAATGTTCAAGATTTTGTGTTCTGTTAGCTCGACATTCTTAAATATAACATTATAGATCTGGCATATTTTAACCTTTTCTCCTATTTCCAAGCCACATTATCTGTGATTTCATACAATACTTAAGCATACAATAGAAATAGAAGTTAATTCTTGCTTGTTAGCAAGGAGAAGAGAAGCTTGAATCTGATCAATTATGTAAAGCAAATAAGATAAGTCATAAAAACTATATTCAATTTTAACAAGTGATCTTTTCTATGGACATTATCGTATAATGGAGTTGCGCAGTTGTTTGTATACTTGTTCAAACATTTGAATAGAAATGTAATCTTTTCTGTATGAGAAACACAAAGATATACACCTATATCTATGTGTATTTGTAGGCCTTTATTACACAATGCTAATAAATGATGATGCTTTTTCTGTGAGCGAAGATATGTATTTACGTATAGGTTTGCATCTGGATAATAAGTTATCGATAGACAGCTCTATTCTTATACTACAATATTCCTGCTGAATTGCATCTGTCTGTTTGCATTGTAATTCGGTAACGATAAAGCGTACAGGATACTTGTGTGTTTAATCTGGATAATATGCTATATCTTCAATATTCTAGTATATCTTCCAAATTTTCAGATATATTGAGAGTAGTAGTAACCGACACATACTCATAAAGTGTTAGATACGTATCTGATATGGGTACTTTTCTTCAGAAGTTTGGTCTATAGATTGAGATACTATCTTGAGTAGGTCTTTGATATTTGTAGGTCTGCTTTGAACTGTGATTGAAGGTTTTTGATAATTGTAGAAAGCATAAGGACCTGACAGCAAGGGTCTCCAACCAGATGGTTGAAGTCACATTCATTTAAGGAAGGCTCAGAAATCTTAAATCCAGGATAGCTTGGATCTAAGTTTCAATGTGAAGACTATGCTATTATTTTCAACAGAACGGTCATGTCAAGTATGATTTTTCCGGAAGAAGGAAGCTTGAAGTAAAAGGAAGAGAATAGATACCTTGTTATGGTCGTCATTGATGAGCATACTTTGGAGGATGCTTACCTTGGTTGATTATACTCAGACCCCTATTTTGAGTATTCAAATTAGGATTGGTTAATTTCATGAGCTTTAAGGACCTAGGACTTCCTCTTTTATACTTTTGCAAATTGAAGGCTTAATATCGTTTTTAAGAACTCTCGATAATGTTTGGGACATAGTGATATAAAAAAAAAGTGGTCCTCTTCTTGATTGTGCAACCTAATGATGTAATAAAGACTTTCAATCTCTTCCTTGAGATTAAGTCAATGTTTCACAACAACAATATACAAGTGTTAAGCCCGTGCTCGCATGAGTGGGGGGTTTTTTTTTTTTTACTAAAGTTAAGTGAGGGATAAATTTGACGAATTAAAATAATTTGGAGAAAAATTTACAATTATCATGACTTGCCGGTAAATTTAAAAATGCATACAATTTGGGGGTTATGTATAGAAAAAAAGGGTTTTTTTCCTAGAAACCACATTAATAATAGGGTAATTATACAGAAACCACCTTTAATTTTCAATTTATACATAAACCACCTTTAAAATTGGTTTTTGTTGCAATCAACCATCTCCCAGTCAAATTCTTCACTTAAAACCCAAAATTACCCTTTAAAAACTCACATTCAATGTACATGACTCATTTTTTTAGTATTTGGGTCTTATTAGGATACAACTCATGTACCTTGAACTTGAATTTTTAAGCTTATTTTAATTTTTAGTGAAAATTTAACTTGGAGGTGGTTGATTGCAATAAAACTAACTTTAAAGGTGATTTATGTATAAATTGAAAATGAAAGGTGGTTTCCATATAATTATCCTATTATTAAGGTGGTTTCTAGAAAAACCCTAGAAAAATTCAAAACTAAAATATGGGAAAATTTCAAGAAATCCCAAATCGGTTTGGTATTTGAAACTAAATCTCAATATATTTAAACCTCTGAATAAGCCCTAATATCTTTTGGCAAAACCCTCAAAATTAACATCATTAGTTTATGCAGTTAAATGATCAAAATACCCCTCAATACATTTTGGAGAAAATTCCAATAAGTTTTATGCTTTGTCACTTAATCCCCAATAACTTCTGGTAGAAAACTCCTAATAATGGATGTTTATAATTTTTAAAATTTTGAAAGGTTTATTTGTAATATTTAGATTTTTAAGTGGTTGTTTATAATTTTTAAAATTTTAAAGGGGTGTCTTTGTAAATTACATTTTGGGGGTTGCTTGTAACTTTTAAAATTTTAGGTTTTTGGGTTCTTTGTATTTTTAAATTTAAATGGTCTATTTGCAAATTATTTATTTTTTAGGCTGCTATTTACAATTTCAGATTTTTCATTATGTTATTTGTCATTTTTATTTTTATGGGTTTTTGTAATTATCATATTTATCGGTGTTTGTTTCAAATTTTTAATTTTTCTACATCTTTTGTAATTTCTAGAGTTTTCCAGGGTGTTTGTAGTTTTCATTTTTTTCTAGGAGTTCTTTGTAATTTATAAATTTTGGGGGTCATGTATAATAGAATTTTTAGGGTCTTTTTGCAATATTTTACATATTTAGGGGTTTTATTTTTAATTTCAGATTTTCTAGGGGCTATATATAATTTTTAAATTTGCAAGGATTTGTTTGTGATATCCTAATTTATTTGGGAGTTTTCTATAATTTTTATAATTCAAAGGAAATTGTTTGTATCCTTCAAATTTTTCTACATATTGTTTGTGATTTTAGATTTTTAGGAAGCTATTTGTAAGTTTTATATTTTTGATAATTATTTATTATTTTATGGGTTAACTTGCGAATACAAATGATTTGAGGGGTATATAATGGTCTTGAGGGTTAATTTTGTCACAAAAAGATAACCCCATTTATGGAGGTTAAGTGCAAAAAAAAAAATTAAACATTTTGGGGTTTTCTGTGAGTTTCAAATTTTTGGGGGTTTAATGCTAAATCCACAAAGATATGAGCGGTTTATTGAATTCACTCTTTAAAAAATTAAGAAGGGCACAATGACAATTTTTAAAATTTTTAATTATAAATTGTTATCACTTGATTAGAATTAACAAAGATTTGATTATTAGAGTTTTCTAATTTTTATGGGTAAAGTTTTGTAATTATGAACATGAATAGTTTTAATTTGATAAGAATTCTTCAAAAGATGAAATTAGTTGTACACATGTTATTTTCTAATAGGATAGAGTGATATATAATATTTTTTATTAGGAATTTAACACTTGGCACGCTTTTGTATACATGGCATTATATGGTGCATCTAGGGATAGTTTTCAAATTTCTCTTTACTATATAAAGGAGGATATGCGTGATTCATTTGTACTTGGGATATTGGGGAATTCATTTGAGAAACTTGTAATACTCAAGGGTTTCTAAAATGACATTGCTCTATTTATTAAAAGATAGATCTAAAGTTTCTGATGTGGTTACAACTTTTCTGTACTGAAAAAAAACTCTGTTTTCTACATTTATTCATATTTTGCATACTGACTAGTCTTGGATACATGAAAAATAAGGTTTCTCAGTTTTGTGCTACAGATGATATTATACATCAGACTTCCTATATGCATGTCACAAGAAAATTTGGTTGCTAAACAAAAAAATAGACATATTTTGGATGATACTGGGATTTTAATGATTCACATACATGCTCCAGAGTATCTTTGGTCTGATGTTGTTCGTGTGCGTGTCATTTGATTAACCAGATGTCATCTTTAATTCTTCATGGAAAGATTCTGTTTTCGTGTATTTATCTTGAAAAGCATGTACTTTCTGTGGTTCCTCATATCTTTGATTATACATGCTTTCTCCAGGATATGTGTCGAGGTCCGGATAAGTTATTTCATTGATCTATCTAGCATCTTTGTTGTGTATTCTAGAACTCAAAAAGATATTAGTGCTTTGATCTAGTGACTTGCAGATACATAACTTCTGGTGATGTTACTTAGAGTCAGCTCCATATTTCTATCGAGTGAATAAAGGGGCACCAATAACATCTGTTCCTCTTCCTTAGTTCGAGTAGCAGGGCGGAGCCACAGTGGTCGTTCGGGGGTCATGGCCCCTACAATATTTTTGATTACCTATTCGAATTGTATAAATTTATAAATGGAATAGCCTACATTCTATTACCTAATCAACAAAGGGATGGATCCACCACATACTTTGAGATGAATATAGTTATAAGCTTTTCATTTTAAGTGATTTTTTTTTGACGTAATTCAATTTTAAGTAGTTATACACTTTCTATTCTTTATTTTGGGTTTAAAGGTAGTTAAATTTAATGTTTTGGGTGTATGACTACATAGAGAACGACATGGGTTTTAAAGTAAATAGGTAAAACTTTCGGCTTGTAAGAGAAAACCTTTAAAAAAAAACCTCAGAAAGAGAGCCTCAACCAAGAAGAAAGAAAGCGTGGGAAATAGAGATATTAGCGCTAATATTTGTTCCGATTTCGGTGATACAAATGTTGTCTTCATCGGGACATTGATTCAATTAAGTGTATGGTGTTGGAATCTTTGCAGGTGTTAATAGATTTTGAGATGAATCATAGGCTTGTGAGCCCTAGAGATAACTTTGTATTTTGGACCCTTGAGAAAAATCTCATGCTCCGCCACTGCCGAGTACTGAAGTAAAGTGAAGGAAAGTTTTTGCATTGCTGAAATAATCAGAAATGTATACTAGAAGCCCAAAGTCTTGCCGTCTATATCACCTCCTACCATTCTTGAGTCTACGTTGAAGGTCCTCTTAGAGCAACTCCAACCGGGCTGCATTTCTCCAAAATGCAGCCCGGTAACAATCCAACCGAGCTCCAAAAAAAGGAGCTCGGCTGCCATCGGCTGCATATTTGGAGTTTTTCCTCCAAATATGCAGCCCCTCCATAATACTATTCCTTTTGCATTTAATTTCCCATTTACCCTTCTAACTAACTAATTATTTTAGATATTCAATTTAAAATCAACATAAGTTTATTTTTACCAATTATTTTAAATAAAAGTTTTACGGTTGAAAATATCTTGTCAATACCTTTAGAATGAGACTAATATTGAATAATATTAATTGAAATAAAAAATTTCAAGAACCAAGTAATTAAAAATGAAAAGGCATTATTTTATTATTTAAAAAAAAGTTACATCGCTTCATTTCCATGTCTTTCCCACAAATGTTCGATCAATGCATTTCGAAGTGCAAAATGAGCTTCTTTGTTTTTCAACCTCTTATGTCGAGCAAGGAACTGTTGGAATCGTTCAGTTTCTGATATCTCCATGTTTTCAGCATTCGGAATTGATTGTGGAGTTGAAATGATAACATCTTCTGGCTCGTCGCGTTCATCTTCAACAATCATATTGTGCATTATAATACAAGCAGTCATGATATCATGCAGAGTTCGTTTATCCCAAAAACGAGCTGGCCCCTTGATGATAGCAAATCGTGATTGGAGAACACCGAATGCCCGCTCCACATCTTTTCGACATGCTTCTTGCATCATTGCAAAATATTGTTTCTTTTTATCATCGGAATTGGAAATGGTTTGAACTAGTGTTGGCCATTTCGGATATATGCCATCGGCCAAATAATAACCGACATCATAATTTTTTCCTTGAATTGTGTAATGAGCAGGAGGAGCAATACCTTGTGATAAATTGTCGAACAAATTAGACGACTGCAATACATTAATATCGTTATTGGATCCTGGTAAGCCAAAGTATGCGTGCCATATCCATAGATCGTATGATGCTACTGCCTCAAGAATAATGGTTGGACCTCCATGACGACCCGAGTATTGTCCTGCCCATGCTGTTGGACAATTTTTCCATTGCCAATGCATACAGTCTAGACTTCCGAACATTCTGGAAAACCTCTTTCTTCGCCCTTTTGTAATAACCTTGCAACATCGTCGACATTGGGGGTCCTCAGATATTCATCTCCATATACTTCTACAATTGCTCTGCAAAATCTCTTTAAACATACAATTGTAGTTGACTCACCGACCCTAACATATTCATCAGTATTATCTGCTGATGTTCCATACGCCAACATGCGAAATGCCGCTGTAACTTTTTGTAAAGTTGATAGCCCAAGTTTCCCGACACTATCCATCTTCTGTATGAAGAAGTTGTCTTGCTCACGTACTGCCTCGACTATACGAAGGAATAAACTCCTGTGCATTCGAAACCTTCTACGGAATAGGTTTGCACCATATGTAGGGTTATCAGAAAAATAGTCATGATAGAGTCGAGAATTACCTTCTTCTCTTCCGCGATTGATCACCAAATGACCAGGAACTGAGCCAATACGCTTTGGCCGCTCTGCCTCTTGAGAGAAATAAGCCATTATTTTATTATTAGAGGCATATACACGAGCTAAGATTTCATCTTCCTTCTCCCATTGTGTCATATCTTCCTCCCAATCTTTAATGTACTGACTGAATGTTTCATCGTCATCAGAAGAAGAAGAAGAAGAAGGTAGATGTGACGATCCGGCTCCATAGTTCATTGTTGAAGAAGTTGTTTACAGAAAAAAAATATAAGTTGTGAGTTATTTAGAGATGGATGTAATATCATTATATAATATTTCTCCCCACATAGGATTATTTTTAGCATTGGATTCTCTCTAGCATTGGAGACTCTCCATATTGGATCTCTTTCATGTTGGAGACTCCCCACATTGGATTCTTCCGGTGTTGGAGACTCCCCCCCATATTGGATTCTCCCGGTGTTAGAGACTCCCCCCACATAGGATTCTTTTTAGCATTGGATTCTCTCTAGTATTGGATACTCCCCACATTGGATGCCTTTCGCGTTGGAGAGTACCCCACATTGGATTCTCCTAGTATTGGAGACTCCCCCGATATTGGATTCTCTCGGTGTTGGAGACTCCCCCCACATAGGATTCTTTTTAGCATTGAATTCTCTCTAGCATTGGAAACTCCCCACATTGGATTCCTTTCGTGTTGGAGACTCCCCATATTGGATTCTCCTAGTGTTGAAGACTATCCACATTGGATTCTCCTGGTATTGGAGACTCCCCCCATTGGGTTCCTTTCACATTGGATACTCCCCCCATCTGATCCCTATATAATACTTGAATAATTTTCATATCTCCACCACAACTCTTCTTATTCTATATTATGGCATCCAGTCGAGGAAAATCTTTTTTACAAGAAGAAGACCAAGTTTTATGCGCCACGTGGCTCGAAATTTCTCAAGACCCAGTCATGGGTTCTAATCAAAAGAAGGACAAGCTGTGGGAGCGAATTTCTGCTTTATTTCATGAAAGGATTTCCAATACTTGTACTAATCAAAGGACTCCGAAGTCTCTCTCATGCCGAATGCAGTTAATTATGAAGTCCATCAGTAAATTTCGAGGATGCGTTCGACAAGTCGAGCGCCTAAATCCAAGCGGTGCTTCTGAGCTTGACATTGTAAGTATTTGAATAACAAACATCTTGATTATCATCTATTATCATAATATTAATACTTGTTTCTTCCTCTCTTGTGGTAGATTAAACGTGCTAGGATAATATTTGCAGAAGATCCAGAAGAGAGAAAGGGATTTCTATTTGATCATGTCTGGTCAATTTTAAAAGATGCAGAGAAATGGGCCAATATAAGTATTAGATCGCTTACAACTTCCAAAACTTCAAAGTCCTGCTCATCTCAGGGATCAGATCCAAGTTCTCATGTCGTCGACTTAAATGATGATAATGATGGATATACTCATAATGATGATGATATGTCAACAAGTCGACCGACAGGAAGGAAGAAAGAGAAGATGAGGAGGCGACAGGCAATTGAAAAGAACCTCGACTTTGAATCTCTTAGTAAAAGTAATCAAGAAATTGTTGATATTTTAAAAAAAAATCAAGGACAACGAGAAAATGATAGACTGACAATGCACCAGATTATGATGTTAAGGGCCGAAAACGATAAGAAAAAATTAGAACTTCAAAGGGAACGACAGGAAAGTAAAATTATGTTAATTAATCTTGATACTATTATTGATCCTTCGGAACGCGAATATTTTAGAATTAAAAAACAAGAAATTTTAAATAGAAACACAACCGGAGATTCTTCATCTGCTATTCCTAATCCCGAATTTAGTTATGCAGGAAGTCAATATGGAATACCTGACTACAGAAGCGGTGGATATGGAGGAAATGACCTGCCCGATTTCTAATTTTTTTCATGTACTTTTATTTTTCTATGTAATGTCGTATTTATGTTTCTATGTAATGCCGCTGAATTTAGTATATAAAATTTCATCACTTTTAGCAAACCGTAACTCATTACGGAGTGAGAATTGGACTTCATAGTAGTTATGAAGATTTTTCTATGTACTCTTATCTATTTCTAATTATCAATTCATTAATGATAATTAATTTTATTTAAATATATGATTATATTATATATTATAATTTTCATATTAATTTATAATATATTTTATATTTTAAATTATTTCATATAATTTTTTACCATTTTATATTGTTAAAATTATTTAAAGTATTATGTAAATAATTATTTAATAATGTACACTATGCAAATGGAGCTTGATATAGAGGGAGTGGTTGGAGTAACTCACCTCTAAAAAAGAATATTTGCAAGCATATTCTTTGGGGAGGCTGCAAAATGCAGCCTCCCCATTGGAGTTGCTCTTAGGAAGAAGATGGGAGGGAATATATTTTCTTATTAACAATATTGGGGAATACAGTGATTTATAGATGATAAATTCACCAAAAAAAAGAAAAATAAAGGAGCTGGAGCTGCACTACAGCTATACAAAAGAATATTCTAGGTTTTATTCTCTTCTATACAAGGTAATAAAGCCATATTCTAGCACCTCCTGTCAAGCTCAAGTTGGATTGTACACCAAGAGTTTGCCAAAAAGAAAAAGATGGCGTTTGGTAGTGTGCGAGTTTGTAAAGAAATCAACAATCCGAAGAGATAATCTCATGAACGGTAGTGATAGATTCCCGATAAGATAGTGATTAGGAACAAACTGGTAGTCAATCCCAATATGTTCTGTTCGTCTATGAAAAAGGGGCGATCTGAATAGAACTCTTGTTATCACAATTAAGGATAGTAGATGTTGAGAGTTGAACTCCCATATTACCAAGAAGATACCATATCCAGACACCTTCAGCTATAGTGGAGACAATAGCACGATATTCGACTTCTGCGCTAGACCGAGAGACAATGTCTTGTTTCTTGGCTTTCCATGAGATTAAGAGATCTCCAAGGGAAATACAAAAGCCAATAGTAGATTTCCAATTATGAACATCCCTAGCTCAATTAGCATCAACATAAGCACGAAGCTCCAATGAAGAGTCAGATGATAGAAGTATAGCCTGTGAGATCATTCTCGTAAATAACAAAAAATGCGAGGAACATAGTGTAATGTGTAGACCGAGGAGCCAAAATAAATTGGCTTGCAACATGAACAATGTAGGCAATATTTGACGGGTAATAGTCAAGAAGATTAACCCCTCAACAGGCTACCGATACTGATCATCACATTTTATTACACTTTTATACCGTCATTATCTCTTTTATTTGAATAAATATATCGACTAATAATGAGTTTTTATCTTAATTTATAGAGAATAAAGAATTAATGAATAAGAGCTCAGAAGAACCAAATTCTCTCATTTTTCTACCATTTATTGAAGCCTAAGATCAAGCCAAGAGGAGGCCCACAAAAGCCCAGGAGATTAAGAAAAATCGGGTTAACAAGTCAATAAAAGAATCAAATCTGTTAAAAATCAATCGATAACCCACCGATTGGCTAATCGGTTGGCCAACCGATTGGCTAACAGATTGGCTAACCGATTGGCCAACCAATTGGTTTGTAACAGAAATAGTATATGGCTGAGATTTACTTCTTAGAGCTCAAGGCTAATCCAATGGCTCTCGTTGATTGCAGTAGCTATAAATAGGGGTAGAGGTGATGCATTTGAGTGTGAAAGATTTTGTAAAAACTCTATTTGGGGAGGAGGGTTATTATTAATTGAGAAGGCCTTTTAAAATTGTAAACTTTTGTTTGCAAAAAATAAAAAAAAATTCCTCTTCTTTTATTTTTATTCTTCCCTTTTGATGATGATGAAGTGAAGATGAAGATTTTCTTCACAAGAGGCCAACCTCTTGGAATGTATGTTTTATTTGCCTTTTACTTTTCTTGTTTTAGAATTGTATGATTTATGCTTTTATTTTCTTGTTATTATGTTTGGTAGATTAGATTTATTTCATGCTTATAGTGGAGATGTATTTCATGCTTTGTATAGTAGATTTACATATTCTCTCTTTTTATTGCTTTTATTGTTCTTTGTCTTGCTTATTTTCTATTTTCTTGTCTTTCTTTTATGCTTTTATTTTTTTAATTCTTAATATGTGTAACTAAATTCTTTAGGAGATCTAGGATTGTATGAAACTAGTTTAATTTTTTATGATTTGTTGATTTCTTTCTTTGTGCTTAAAATGATCATACTTAGGATAATCAACTAGAGAATTAATTGATAGAAGAAAAATTTGATAATCTATGCTTATTTTGAGTGGTTTGATAGGTTGTGCTTATGAATTCTAGAATTACTATCTAGTTGCTTGTTCTTTTCATGAATGAGAATTTTGATTGGATGATAATTTGATAGATTACGCTTTATTTAAGTGGTTTGATAATCTATGCTTAATAAATTTAAAGTAAAATATGATAAAAGAGAGTAGTTCATAAATCCTAATTGAAATTAACTAGTAGATCCAATTTTAGATCTCTAAGTTCCTCTAATTATTTTTCCCTCAATCCGTCTTCCTTTTGATTTTTCTCATCCCTTAACTTCTATTTTCTTGATTTTCTCTTGTTCCTCATTCCTTTTCTTCTATTATTTTTTATTCCTTTTATTTTTCTTTCTTGTTATTCTTTTATTTGTGTCTTTCTTTTCTTCTTCTCCCTCTTATTTTTACTTTTGATTTTTGTGACAAATCAACACTCGTACATCTTAACATAATTTATTTCACTCCTTTTTGTCCACACACTTTTAGGATAAATTTTAGGAATTTCTAAACATACACCTTCCTCGTGGGTTTGACATTTTTCTATACTATACTTGATTGTTATTTTCTTATAACTTTTATGCATGTTTATTATGCCCCTATTTGATATCGAGTAGGGTCTGGTAATAGTTCTCTATTTTTAGAAGTAAGTTTAGCATTAAGTTCAATAAAAGTGGCAGACACTTTGTCATCAGTCAAACATGCACGAGACAGTAGATCAGTGGTATACTTTTGTTGTGATAAAAGATAACCATGAGGAGAGTAGGCGACATCAAGAACAAGAAAATATCAAAGAGGGTCGAGATCCTTTGTCTCAAATGTGTGTTGAATATGAGCTTTAATAGTCTCAATATGCGTAAGGACTCTACCTCACTCCGAATAAATTTTGACCGTACGTCTCGATCGAGCAAACTTGAACCGTTAGATTTCATCTAGTCCTATGATCTTGACAAGTGTCAAATACCTTTCTTCAAGTGGAAATAAAAAATTTTATTTTATGTTTTGCTAAATTAGGCTTTTGGATTTCAAATGTTAATTTTAATTTTTAATTTTTAATTTTTAAATGCTAAATTAGGATTTCAAATGTTAATTTTTAATTTTTCATAATATTTTGGGTCTTGAGAGAGAGAGAGAGAGAGAGAGAGAGAGAGAGAGAAATGAGTTTTATGCTAAATAAGCTTATTGGGTTGGATCTAATAGAATGGATACCCATTTGACCCAAAACCTCATTTAATCCTGTTGTACCCTGGAAATTACCTAGCCTAATAAGAGTGGCCAAGTATTGATTCGCTGGCCCACTCCCAGAGCATCTATAAGACATGACCCGAGTAGTGAGTTAGCCGACCCGTCTCGCAATTCAAATCCGAATCGGAAGGCGCAGCCAACTCGAATCTAATCAAGATGCCCAACTCCGAGACGAAAGGCGTCCGCCACTTGGACCCGACACAGTATGTCTCCAACAGTCATTCAGCATCACAAGCATTCCTCAAAAGTCACGCGATATTTAATGAATGTCTTGTTAGCACCCACAATCCGTCGCCTAGACGCTATCGACATTTAATGTGGCATCGGTCATAATGACTGTGTACGCTAGAGCCTTTCAAAGCTCCTTGTACACACCATATATCCCACAATCTTTCCACTGTGCAAGCCAACTCGGCCAACCGATTGCCAGCACGTGTAAAGTAGACCTAAAACATTACTGCATGCACTTGGCCAAAATTACCAACGTGCCCCCTGTAGTCCCTCTACAAATATAGATAATTTCTACTACACCAAGTTAAGGGATTTGACCCATAAAAAAGTCAATAAGATATACTCTGTTTTTCTCTTGAGATTAACTAAAAAGTCATTGACTTGAGCATCAGAGGGCATGCCAAAGGAAACAACCTCCAATGCCTCTAATATCTGTTATGTGCGTAGCGAAGAACATGTTACGATCCACAGTAGGAAGGTCAACCATCAAGGGAGATGAAGGGAACCAAAAATTGAGTTCATCACTCCTAAAACACATTGCATTTTTCAACGTAAATAGTTTGACGCCTACCGTGGGGCCTTCTTCATCTCCTTTTCAGGAAATGGTTGATCTTTGGCTTTCGGATCTCGGAACCAGAAGCTGCCACCGCTATTTCAGCGCTATGGCGGCCGAGGCATTCCGCCAAAGGACAAACAGAGAACAAAGCTAAGAAAACATCAGGGTTGTTGTAAATTATAAGGCAATTCAGGGAATGCCTCCGAAGAATGTGATTAGACTATAAGAACCCCTCTGTAAATAAAAAATACTATGCATTGTATACTAATCTGTGTGAAGACAAAAGCCCTTGATGTCTTTTCAGAGTAAAACCAATGCATGTACCAAGCCCTTGGTATCGTTCTCACGAGTAAAACCAATGCACGAAACCCTTGCCACTTGATCTCCATCGACTCGTCAATGAAGACAAAATCCCTTGATGTCTTTTCAGAGTAAAACCAAGGCACGTACCAAGTCCTTGGTATCGTTCTCATGAGTAAAATCAAGGCACGAAGCTGTTGCCACTCGATCTCCATCGACTCGGCAATGAAGATAGAAGCCCTTGGTTTCTTTTCAGAGTAAAACCAATGCACGTACAAAGTCCTTGGTTTCAATTTTCAAGAGTAAACCTAAGCATGGAGAAGAGCCCTCAGCGAGTCGATTCACACCGATTTGTCAAGCATTTATCAAAGTCCTTGGTTTTGATTTTCAAGAGTAAACCCAAGGCATGGAGAAGAGTCCTCAGCGACTCGGTTCTCACTTATTCTTCGGCCATTTATCAAAGTCCTTGGTTTTGGTATTTAAGAGTAAACCCAAGGCATGGAGAAGAGCCCTCAGCGACTTGGTTCTCATTGATTCGTCGAGCTTTTATCAAAGTCCTTGGTATCAGTTTTCAAGAGTAAACCCAAGGCATAGAGAAGAGCCCTCAGCAACTCGGTTATCACTGATTCGCTGGGCATTTATCAAAGTCCTTGGTTTTGATTTTCAAGAGTAAACCCAAGGCATGGAGAAGAGCCCTCAGTGACTTGGTTCTCATTGATTCGTCGAGCAATTATCAAAGTCCTTAGTTTCCATTTTCAAGAGTAAACCCAAGGCATGGAGAAGAACCCTCAGCGACTCGGTTCTCACTGATTTGTCGGGCATTTATCAAAGTCCTTGGTTTCGATTTTCAAGAGTAAACCCAAGGCATGGAGAAGAGCCCTCATCGACTCGGTTCTCACTGATTTGTTGAGCATTTATCAAAGTCCTTGGTTTTGGTTTTCAAGAGTAAACCCGAGGCATGGAGAAGAACCCTCATCGACTCGGTTCTCACTGATTTGTTGAGCATTTATCAAAGTCCTTGGTTTTGGTTTTCAAGAGTAAACCCAAGGCATGGAGAAGAGCCCTCAACTACTCGGTTCTCACCGATTCGTCAGGCATTTATCAAAGTCCTTGGTTTTGGTTTTCAAGAGTAAACCCAAGGCATGGAGAAGAGCCCTCGGTGACTCGGTTCTCACTTATTCTTGACCATTTATCAAAGTCCTTGGTTTTGGTATTTAAGAGTAAACCCAAGGCATGGAGAAGAGCCCTCGGTGACTTGGTTCTCATTGATTCGTCGAGCTTTTATCAAAGTCCTTGGTTTCGATTTTCAAGAGTAAACCCAAGGCATAGAGAAGAGCCCTCGGTGACTCGGTTCTCACCGATTTGTTGAGCATTTATCAAAGTCCTTGGTTTTGATTTTCAAGAGTAAACCCAAGGCATGGAGAAGAGCCCTCAGTGACTTGGTTCTCATTGATTCGTCGAGCAATTATCAAAGTCCTTAGTTTCCATTTTCAAGAGTAAACCCAAGGCATGGAGAAGAACCCTCAGCGACTCGGTTCTCACTGATTTGTCGGGCATTTATCAAAGTCCTTGGTTTCGATTTTCAAGAGTAAACCCAAGGCATGAAGAAGAGCCCTCAGCAATTCGGTTCTCACCAATTCGTCAGGCATTTATCAAAGTCCTTGGTTTCGGTTTTCAAGAGTAAACCCGAGGCATGGAGAAGAACCCTCATCGACTCGGTTCTCACTGATTTGTTGAGCATTTATCAAAGTCCTTGGTTTTGGTTTTCAAGAGTAATCCCAAGGCATGGAGAAGAGCCCTCAACTACTCGGTTCTCACGGATTCGTCAGGCATTTATCAAAGTCCTTGGTTTTGGTTTTCAAGAGTAAACCCAAGGCATGGAGAAGAGCCCTCAGTGACTCGGTTCTCACCGACTCGTCGGGCATTTATCATGATCCTTGGTATCATTTTTCAAAGGTAAACCTGTCACGCCCCCCTCCAAGTCATACCGAGGTGGGACCCAGGAGATATTTAAAAATTCAGCATGACCCGATTGTAATAAGGAGAGTTAACTTGCTCAATTTTTGTATTCACTCCTATATATATACAATAATACAGAAGAGCAGAATTAAAGTAGCGAAAATACATGTACAACACCCAGAATTACAAGGTTGACAACAGAGCCCATAGAATACCAAAATAGTAGGAAGCTAAAGGGAACAATAATACAATACAAAGTCTGTTACTAAACTACAATACACATTAGTACATGTCCAACAACTCAAAAGCACTACAAAGTAAATACAAAATACCTCCTACTATGAATTGCCACAGGAGCTAATCTTCTTTATCTTGGTCTGCGATCCCCTTGCCTCTATCAACTGTATGATCTGCGAATGATGCAGAAATAATAGGGGTGAGCCTAAGGCCCAATAGGCAACCATAAAAATCTTGGGTACAACATAAGGAGATAAAAGAAAGGAAGATATGTTTATATAGGCATTTGAAATTGAATGAATAGATCTCGGTGATAAGCTACCAATACTCATATCATGATCATTGATCGAAATGAAATAATAGATGTCAGTATGAATAATCACGCTCTAATATTCAGGATTCTAAACTTCCCCAATCATGGGATATATCAATAAACTACACATGCCTTTATTTATACACCCACTGGTGAGTGTCCTCACACAGAGCATTGCCCCACCGAGACTCACTTTCATTATCATCCACCGATAAATCTTACTTCACACAGGGCATAATCCATGAATATAGAGTATCAACAATCAACAAATGAAAGAATACTATTATTCTCAATAATGGAATCATTGAAGCAAGTCGAATTGCCACAATATAATCATTCAGAGAATATCAATGATTTAATATAGAAATGAATAAACAACATGATAGCAATAGTTAAGCAATCAACAAATAGCCCACACATGAAGTGATTCAAATAGGAATATTATAAAAGCAATAAGATATACAACTGAGCATCGAATATAAACTCGTAGGAATTTTATGAAAGTAATCAAGCGAACTCTCAAAGAATTATGAGGAAATAATGAAAGGTTACCTACTATTCGTGCAGGGTTCCTCAGTATTAATGAATGAATCTAAAGGTCTTGCTCCTATATACACATACATGTACATCTATGTAAGGGTCTACATGACTAAGTTATATTCATGCTTAACAAAGATGCACATGACGCTATATGCAATGTTGTATCATGAATGGATAGCAAAGTCAGCAGTTTGGGTCAAGATTTGTCATGACAAATTGGTTTCCTAAATAGGGTCTAAATTGTATAAACATAGGGTCACTTTACTTGTATATGAATGTACTTCCTAAAATATCGGGTTTGGCATCAATTTGTTGACCGGAAATAAGGTTATATGCAAGAATACGTGACATGCACAGACTGGAGTACAGCTCGTATTGAAAGATACACAAAACTATTTGAGAGTCCAAAAGATGTCTAAAATGTATAAAACTAGTGCTATATGGCTTCTATGTGTGCCTAGTTTTCAAAATAACAAGTGATTTGCAAAAAATAAAATATATAGCTCAAGTTATACTCAGAACATGCATGACATATACAAACTGTAAGTGCAGATCACACTAGCAGATTCAAGTGAATAATTGAGGGGCCAAATGATATCTAAAATTAGTGAGACAAAGTTTAAATTATTTCTATACAAGTCTAATTTTAGAAACAAAAAGAGATTCCTGCATGCAAGCTCCTTAGTGAGAGTTATACACTCTACAATGTACAGAGGTTAGGATTTCTAACTTGTGCTAGAACAGAAAACCCACATGTCTATCTAACTGTTTCAGGTGCCAAAAATTATCAAATTGTACTTATAATTATGATGTAGATTTCTCACAAACATAGTTTCAAGTTATAAAATTTTCTTTACTCAATCACAAATAGATATTTAGATACATGCAAAACACCCAGGCAGGGTAGACTTCATATCCTATGCACTTGCTTTAAATTAAATCACAGATTCGAATAAGCCAATGATCTTAGAATTATATAAAAATAGATTCAAATGAAAGATAGTATAGTCTGATTTCTAGAACAGAAAGAATTACTAGAATTGGATGTCTATAGAGTGACTTATGGTAAAAATGTCAACAAGGTGTTCTGCAGGAAATCCTCTGCGTGAGATTGGGGTCCAAACATCGACATGCAAGCCATGTATACATGCAAGGATACTTTTCTGAGCATAACTAGAGCCATGAATGCTCTATTTATTATATGCAAGAGTAATCACGCAAGAAAATTATATTTTTTATGCTCCAAATGCATCAAGATGGTGACTTTATTAGCAAAGAAGGCTTGCATGCTCACAAATCACGTTCCATCACACATGCAAGCCTTGATCTTACAAAATAACTCATACATTCCTAAACAATTGACTTACAATCATGTCATAACAGATCTAAACCTAAGATGAACATAAAAGAAAAGCTTTGATTGAGTTTAATACCTAATAGAGAGGTTATATGCAAGAACTCTTCCAAAACTCCCTTCTAGCATCACAAGAGCCTTGATTTTCCATGGCTTGAGGGTTTAGAAGCTTGAGAGGAGAGAAATGGTGAAATTTAATAGAGAGATGGGGGTTGAAATCTGGGCCGGCCAAGGGAGGTCAAGGGGAGAGGGAGTTAGGGAATTTTCTCTTGAAAATGAAAGTGAAAGAAAGAGAAAAGGGTTGAGTGTTATATACTCTTTACTCATGTGACTTGGAAGGGTTTCATGAGGGTTTTTGTGCAAAGTTCCCTCACTAACCTTGCTGCCCAAAATAATTTGAAGTGATAATTATATAGTTTTGAAATAGTAAATTGTCATTTTGGACTAGCTTTAGTTAAGGTTCAAATAATGGGTAATTAGGGTTTCATGCTAATGGTTATTGTGAACACTATAGCTTGATTAGTTGCCTTAATCAAAGCATGGATAGATAAAATTCTCACACTTGTAGGTGTTTAGACTCATGCTATCAAGAACATGAATTATCGATTTAGATTCAAGGGTCGATAGCTATAACGATATTCGACTATCAGAAAAATAGGAATATTACAAAACCCGAGGCACAACCCTCAACGACTCAGTCCCCACCGACTAGTTTAAAAAAATCTCAGAAAATCAAAAGCACAAATAAGAAATGGCTCATGAAATAAGCGCAAAGAAATGAGTCAATAAAAGAAAAATCCTTTATTCATTTGCAAAAATGATACATGACTCTTACAATGACTCGACAAAAGCGAAAAGAAAATAAACATAAGCATTGTCATCAAGGGGCAGTATCTGGAGCCTGAACCGAGGTGAATCTGGGTCAGCGGCATTCAAAGGACGGGAGCCGGGCTGTGACGCCCCTGGTTTCAACAAGGCTGCAGTCCAAGGTGAAACCAAGGATGTCAAACCTGCCATGCACCCACACAGTACAATAACATGTTTCATTAATCACAGTAATATCCTCTAGTGGAGTCAAAAGAAGTGTAGGTACAAAACAGGTAAATTAAAGAAAATAAATACAATAGACATGATGAAGAAAGATATATCATAAATGAAATCATGTCTCAATTTATTAAACTGAGATATAACAGATCTCTAAAATAAATATTAAATATCTCGATATGAGTCAACTGGAAATGTAACTAAGGCTTACTGCCTTTACAATATGAAAACAAAACTCTCTAATGTCTGAATGAAAATACAAAACTACAGTGGAGCCTTAAATGGTAAAATCATGTGACGGCGACTATGCTAGAACACCATCATCCTCGTCTCTCAGAAACTTTGAAATTTTGAAAAAGAAATTTAAAATAAAAGAACAACAACAAGAGCGCCGAGCTTATAGCAAGATCACCTCCATCCGCCTCGTGGGAAAGGCTAGATGGAGTGCGTGCTCTATCTATTAAGCATAGTCTACCTAGATCATTTTCCCCCGTATCTAATGGAATTAATATTTAGACACCTGCAATACGAGACGTTGTATGTCGAGCGAAATAATCCAAACAAGGAAACCCTCATGTATATACCATATGTCCCCAATCGTAAACATCTAAACATTAATACCGAACTAAAGATAATTAATCTAAATAAAATCAACAATTAGAAATCCACAACACGAGACCGGTACGTCGAGCGAAATAATCCAAACAAGGAAACCCTCATGTATATACCATATGTCTCAAATTGTGAACAGCTAATCATTGATCCTAACCTAACAATTAAAGAAAAGCAGTAAAAGAAAGTAAAGACATCAACATATCGTATTCATAATATCTTCCACTGTCACTGGGGAGATAGAATGAATACGGGCACAAATCCCGTGTACTTTCAAATGCAAAGTACTCTGGGTCATATATTTCAGCAGTGAGTCAAAAACATAACTGGCATCCGCCAACGACTCAGGCTATCATTTAACTATCTCGATGTAACTCCATGCAAGATTCTAATATTTAATCTTATCATGTGCAACGGACAACCCTATAGGTATCCTGATCAGTGTACATGACTCATTAGTCTCATCGTGATCTCAGTGCGTAACATGAGTACGGGACGGCCTACCATATAGGTATCCTAGAAGTACGGATCACAAGCCTCATCGCACACTCGTGCGGACGGACTGCTAGATAAAGCATCCAAAGTTGACTCAATGGCCTGTACGTATGGAATATCGACGCACTACCGCATGTAGTACTGAACTGAGCTCATCAACGATATCCAAACATGTGTGTAAAGTATGTACTAAACTCTTTGTCAAAGTAATCGGGTTAAAATCCATCATAATTCCTTTCAGTATACCCATATATGTGCTACTACACCATTCATGAAATTAGTATAAAGAAGTGCGGCTCAAACCCGCAAACATATATTAATCGTATGCAAAACACAAATTTAGGCAACAGCCTTAGTAGTCGACTACTAGGCTTAGTAGTCGACTACACTGAGTCCATCCAGACTCTGTAATAACACATATCAGTATCAGTAGTCGACTATTAAGAATATTAGTCGATTACTCTGCAAACACATAATTTTTGTTATACTCAACTAGGCATGAGTAGCCGACTACTAAACTTAGTAGTCGACTACCCTGTCAAGACATGTATTCTTTCGTGCACAAACAGTGCTTATGACAATTGTACATATCATGATGTTAAAACGAGATTTTATACTTGGCATATGCAACATGAATTATCTGAATCATTAAATTAAATTATTATATCTTCTAAATTAGGGTTTAACATCCTAATAAAATAATTTCTTCAATTTCTCATATGTAAACAAAGTGACTTTCAACACAAGATAAAACCATGCCCGAACAGAGATAAAATTTACTTAAACATGTTTATCTAACTTAGATATCACAAACCTAGGGTTTAAGCATGATTAATTGACATGAAAACTCAAAGAAACCTTCACGAAAGATATTAATTATTTCAAATCAGCATATCTGCAGTTTTCTGCAGAATACATCGTTAGTAAATTGAGTATATCTTTTCCTAGAGAAACTATTTTTAAGAATAGTTTTCTGTTTTAGAAACTAGAGTCATATAGATATTATTTGGCACTGGTTTGGTTTAATTTAGAGTTCATTTGTTATCTCAAATATCCAGTTAAACATTATACATGTGCAACAGTTTTCTGCAAGATATATCATTAGTAAATTGAGTATATCTTTCTCTATAAAAATTATTTTTAGAATGTCTTTCTGTTATAGAAACTACATTCACATAGCTTTCATTTGACACTGATTTGGTTAAATTTAGAGTTTATTTTCTATTTCAAAATCTCAGTTAAATATTATATAAGTGCAACAGTTTTCTGCAGAAAATATATATCACAACTTTAGGTTTTGCATAGTCAGTTTACAAGAAAAACTCAAATAATTAAATAAACTAGGATTTTCACATGGTAAATCAAAATTTATATTAACCTAATGATCATGATCATATTTTTAACATAAACATCAAGGAAAAACATTAGATCTAACAATTGTTTACAGTCTAACATCAAAAATCTAGTCTCTTAATGCTCCAGGTTAAGATTTAGACATGTAAACGCAAATTAAACATCTAAACTAGTTATTTAACTATGAGGATGAGTTTGGATGCAAGTGATCTTACCTTTGCACGTGGAAAAGCCTCTGAAACTAATAGCAAGCAATCCAAAAGTGTAAACAACCCGTTTTCCCTTACCACACATCGATGATCTCACCCTCGTGTCGATGTTTTACTTCACAAAGCTCTCAAAACTCATAAGAAAAAGATCTAGGGTTTTTGAGGGGAGAGGGTGGCTTCTAGTGTTCAGAGATATCATAAAAGAGAGCAAACTTTTGTGAAAACACCGGTATTTATAGAGGTAAACCCGAAACAAACCTGTTTGACCCGAACCAGGAAACCTAGTCTGACTAGGAAAAAGATCTTCGGTATTTTGGCTATAACTTTCTTATATGATCTCAGAATGAGCTAATATAAGACTTGTTGGAAAGATGTTGAAGAGACCTACAACTGTGATTTTTACATTTTTCCAGATTCTAACTGTATCAGTGTGTACAATCTATAAACTCTTAACTGGTCATTATTTCCAGATTTCTCTTCGTGCATGATTTGTGCATTTGCACTCATATATACACAAATATATGTTGAATTGATCTCAAATCAATTCCTAGCATACTCAAACATTAATAAAATGTGTTTATCACCATATAACTCATTTATTATTATTTATCATAAAATATTCAAATTTTCACGGTTTTACATTCTTCCCCCCTTAAAAGAATTTCGTCCCGAAATTCCGCATTCGTATCGTAGAGGTTAATAATATGAGAAAGGCACTAAGAGGGAATAATCCAGACAAACCCTCCCGTACACAACTCATACCATTAATCTCTAGATATAGAACATAGCAATATTTATACTTTACGATCTAGAATGCCAATATTCTCACTCAACCCCTAACTAGACGGAACTAGTACGTCGGACGAAAAATCCAAACAAGGAACCCCCCATATATATACCATTCGTTCCGAATGATTAGGAGTTAAGTGTTAACATCATCATTCTAGTGTTAAATATAAATATGATTATATAGAGAGTTATGAACATAAGCAAGTCCTAATAAAAATAATTTACCTGCTCAAACAGGTGTGGGTAGTCGCGACGCACATCCTCCTCGCGCTCCCATGAAGCCTCCTGAGCTCCTCTCCGGTTCCACTGAACTTGACTAAGGGTATTTTCTTATTTCTAAGCTTCTTGTTCTCCTTGGCAAGAATACATACAGGAGTCTCAATCATAGTCAGATCATCATGAATCTCGACCTCTGGTGCATGCAACACTCGCTGTGCCTCCTCATCGCGTAAATGCTTCTTAAGCATCGAAACATGAAAAATATCATGTATGCCCGACATCGATGCTGGGAGAGCTAATTGATATGAAACGGCTCCAACACGCTCCACAATCAAGAATGGCCCAATGTACCTCGGAGCAAGCTTCCCTCGTCTACCAAATCGCTGGACTCCCTTCATCGGCGATACCTTTAATAATACATATTCCCCAACATGGAACTCTAAGGGTCATCGCCTCTGATCTGTATAACTCTTCTGACGGCTCTGTGCTGCGAGAATGCGCTCTCGAATGACTGCTATTTTCTCCGTAGTCTATCTCACAAGCTCCGGTCCAAGTAATAGGTTATCCTCTGGTTCTGCCCAACAAATAGATGATCTACAGAGCCTCCCATACAATACTTCATACAGTGCCATACCAATAGTCGTTTGATAACTGTTATTATAGGTGAATTCAATCAATGGAATGTGGTCCTCGGTACGCCACGAAAATCCATAATGCATGCCCGCAACATGTCCTCCAATACTTGGTTGACCCTCTCCGTCTGTCCATCCGTCTGTGGGTGAAAAATACTAGAATATGACAATGTACTACCAAAAGAATTTTGGAAACTCTTCGAGAAATGTGAAGTAAAAACTGAGCCTCGATCTGATACAATCGTATCTGGTACTCTATGCAATCTCACAATCTCCTGGATAAATATCCTCGCATAAATCTCAGCTGTGTATGTCGTTTTTTGCTGGTAAAATGTGCTGACTTCGTCAACCAATCGACTATCACCCAAACTGAATCATTCCCTTTCTTCGATCTCGGCAATCCTACAATGAAGTCCATAGAGATATCTGCCCACTTCCACTCCGGAATGGGTAAAGGTCGAGGGTTCTGGCGGCCTCGATGTTCTCGCCTTCACTTGTCGGGTGTAACACACTTGGCCACATACTCAGCAATCTCCCTACGCATTCCGCTCCACCAAAAATGTCTCCTCAGGTCCTTCTACATCTTCGTTATGCCTGGATGTACTGCAATACCCTCTCTACTAATGACGTGGCCTAAAAATCTAACCTCGTATAACCAAAACTCACACTTGCTGAATTTAGCATATAGCTGATACTCCCGCAATGTTTGCAATGCTAGGCGAAGATGCTGCTCGTGCTCTGCCTCCGATCTCGAATGGATAAGGATATCATCGATAAATACTATCACGAACTGATCCAAGTATGGATGAAAAACCCGGTTCATCAAGTCCATGAATACTGCGGGTGCATTAGTCAGCCCAAACGGCATGACAAGAAACTCGAAAGACCCATAACGAGTCAGAAAGGCAATTTTGGGGATATCCATCTCGCTTTTCATAGCGATGATAGCGAGCGAAGACCAATCTTCGAGAAGTGCTGCGCTCCTTTATCTGGTCGAACAAGTCATCAATCCTCGGTAGTGGATAACTGTTCCGGATAATGACTTTGTTCAACTCTCGATAATCTATACACAAACGCATACTATCGTCCTTCTTCTTCACGAAGAGGACCGGTGCTCCCCACGGAGAATGACTTCGGCAAATAAAGCCCTGAGATAAAAGCTCGTCCAGCTGAGTCTATAGCTCACTCATCTCAGAGTGCCATACGATAGGAGCTCGAGATATCGGTCGTGCACGGCGCAACTCAATGCGAACTCAATCTCTCACAGAGGTAACCCCGTATGTCCCGAAGACATCCTAAAATCGAGACCACTCTAGTCTCGATAACTCAAGACTCGATCCTCGAGCATCACCTCCTCGATATAAGCGAAATGACTCATGCGATTGCCTGCAGATTGCTACAATCAACTCGGACCCATCGGACTCATAGTCATGTTTTAGTAAAGCGATCGATCTGACATGGTATGATGATAGTCAATCCATACCGGAAATGACGTTGAAATCCGACATCCCCAACATGATAAGATCTATGAAAAACTCGGACTCATCTAGTCTGATGACACATCTCCTACAGATACTCTCTAATAGGGACACCTTCCCTAAAGGAATAGAGACGGACAACGGTATGTCTAAAGGAAGTGCTACAAGCTGAAGCCTATCCACGAAGGCATGAAAGATAAAAGAATGTGAAATTCTCGAATAAAACAAGGTCTGAGTTAGAAAGGAAATCACGAAGCTCGCTCGCGCGCGTGCTCACCTGATACGGTTGCATAAACTTTGCCGGTGGCTTTATTCCGCCGGTGGTGGAATGTATGGGTCCATCTGACCCTGAGGAATATTCTGAATAGCGCAATTCTGGCCTATTGGCCCTTAAGTCCTTGAAATAATAGGTAGTACATCTATCCTCTACTGTTGGTCGTAACTGCGGCCCTGAAACTGCTAACCCTAACTTCTATCATGCTGGCCTTCTGCTGACGTATTATAAAATCTCTTTTTGTCCGATGTTGCTACAATTATAGCATGTACCCCGAATCCTACGCTGTTGTGGCGCTCTCGAATTATGTTGTCCTTGTTACTGGTAGTATAAATTCTTACCCCGCTACTGGAATTCTTTAGATCCCGCAATAGGCCCTTGTCCTTAACATTGTGACTATGCTAGTCTTAATTCCATAATTAATTACAGACATATCTTTTGCTCTAATCAGACTAGCTCTAATTGCTTGTTGAAAAAGTATACAAAATTTCCTAAATAAGTGATATTCGCTATTCCAATGAAAAATCTGAAGTCGGTGCCACCCTCAGGTGCTATCCTCTTGTGATATCCTCTACGCTGAATGCATCTAACTTTCTCTTTGGTGCTAGGTTGACGTGAAGATAATTTCATGCATTTCTTCCATTTATAGGCTGCACATGAATCCAGTGCGCCCTGAAACTATGGTGCTCTTAGTGTCTGATGTCTTTCTTACTCTTACAGAGCCAAACCTCCTATTCTGCGGCTTAAATAGCTGGTTGTGGTGTTGGTGTGACCATTATATTTCCTCTGCAGTTGACGCGACTGACACAACTGGTGGTGAAACTCTAAAAAGTGGTACTGCTGGTGAAAACGGATACGATACTCGCTCCTCGATTGCTACAAAATCTTGTTGCAAATGACATCATGAAGTCGATCGGATACTATGGAGCCTGCTGCAGCTCGGACCCTGCTTGCCCAGCTATCCAGGTACGAGTTTTACCTCGATCACATCCTCGTCCCGACGTTTATAATATCAAGAGGAGAGCATATATATACATAACGTATCACAATAAGTATTCATAACACATACTATTCATACAAATATTTTAAATCAACATAAAATAGTTGTCACGAAAAAAAAATCATAATTTTTTGAATATATGTATATATCGTCCTCACTCATTCTAGGAATTCCTAGCAGACTCTATACATGATTCCTAGGAAACTCTATCCTAGCTCCACAATATGACACAGAATGATCCTAAGGATCACGGAACTAGAGCTCGATACCAATCTGTGGCCTTGGTTTCAACAAGGTCGCAATTCAAGGTGAAACCAAGGATGTCAAACCCGCCATGCACCCACACAAGGCAATAACATGTTTCACTAAACTTAGTAGTCGACTACTAGGCTTAGTAGTCGACTACTAGGCTTAGTAGTCGACTACTAGGCTTAGTAGTCGACTACTAGGCTTAGTAGTCGACTACTAGGCTTAGTAGTCGACTACTAGGCTTAGTAGTCGACTACTAGGCTTAGTAGTCGACTACTAGGCTTAGTAGTCGACTACTAGGCTTAGTAGTCGACTACTAGGCTTAGTAGTCGACTACTAGGCTTAGTAGTCGACTACTAGGCTTAGTAGTCGACTACTAGGCTTAGTAGTCGACTACTAGGCTTAGTAGTCGACTACTAGGCTTAGTAGTCGACTACTAGGCTTAGTAGTCGACTACTAGGCTTAGTAGTCGACTACTAGGCTTAGTAGTCGACTACTAGGCTTAGTAGTCGACTACTAGGCTTAGTAGTCGACTACTAGGCTTAGTAGTCGACTACTAGGCTTAGTAGTCGACTACTAGGCTTAGTAGTCGACTACTAGGCTTAGTAGTCGACTACTAGGCTTAGTAGTCGACTACTAGGCTTAGTAGTCGACTACTAGGCTTAGTAGTCGACTACTAGGCTTAGTAGTCGACTACTAGGCTTAGTAGTCGACTACTAGGCTTAGTAGTCGACTACTAGGCTTAGTAGTCGACTACTAGGCTTAGTAGTCGACTACTAGGCTTAGTAGTCGACTACTAGGCTTAGTAGTCGACTACTAGGCTTAGTAGTCGACTACTAGGCTTAGTAGTCGACTACTAGGCTTAGTAGTCGACTACTAGGCTTAGTAGTCGACTACTAGGCTTAGTAGTCGACTACTAGGCTTAGTAGTCGACTACTAGGCTTAGTAGTCGACTACTAGGCTTAGTAGTCGACTACTAGGCTTAGTAGTCGACTACTAGGCTTAGTAGTCGACTACTAGGCTTAGTAGTCGACTACTAGGCTTAGTAGTCGACTACTAGGCTTAGTAGTCGACTACTAGGCTTAGTAGTCGACTACTAGGCTTAGTAGTCGACTACTAGGCTTAGTAGTCGACTACTAGGCTTAGTAGTCGACTACTAGGCTTAGTAGTCGACTACTAGGCTTAGTAGTCGACTACTAGGCTTAGTAGTCGACTACTAGGCTTAGTAGTCGACTACTAGGCTTAGTAGTCGACTACTAGGCTTAGTAGTCGACTACTAGGCTTAGTAGTCGACTACTAGGCTTAGTAGTCGACTACTAGGCTTAGTAGTCGACTACTAGGCTTAGTAGTCGACTACTAGGCTTAGTAGTCGACTACTAGGCTTAGTAGTCGACTACTAGGCTTAGTAGTCGACTACTAGGCTTAGTAGTCGACTACTAGGCTTAGTAGTCGACTACTAGGCTTAGTAGTCGACTACTAGGCTTAGTAGTCGACTACTAGGCTTAGTAGTCGACTACTAGGCTTAGTAGTCGACTACTAGGCTTAGTAGTCGACTACTAGGCTTAGTAGTCGACTACTAGGCTTAGTAGTCGACTACTAGGCTTAGTAGTCGACTACTAGGCTTAGTAGTCGACTACTAGGCTTAGTAGTCGACTACTAGGCTTAGTAGTCGACTACTAGGCTTAGTAGTCGACTACTAGGCTTAGTAGTCGACTACTAGGCTTAGTAGTCGACTACTAGGCTTAGTAGTCGACTACTAGGCTTAGTAGTCGACTACTAGGCTTAGTAGTCGACTACTAGGCTTAGTAGTCGACTACTAGGCTTAGTAGTCGACTACTAGGCTTAGTAGTCGACTACTAGGCTTAGTAGTCGACTACTAGGCTTAGTAGTCGACTACTAGGCTTAGTAGTCGACTACTAGGCTTAGTAGTCGACTACTAGGCTTAGTAGTCGACTACTAGGCTTAGTAGTCGACTACTAGGCTTAGTAGTCGACTACTAGGCTTAGTAGTCGACTACTAGGCTTAGTAGTCGACTACTAGGCTTAGTAGTCGACTACTAGGCTTAGTAGTCGACTACTAGGCTTAGTAGTCGACTACTAGGCTTAGTAGTCGACTACTAGGCTTAGTAGTCGACTACTAGGCTTAGTAGTCGACTACTAGGCTTAGTAGTCGACTACTAGGCTTAGTAGTCGACTACTAGGCTTAGTAGTCGACTACTAGGCTTAGTAGTCGACTACTAGGCTTAGTAGTCGACTACTAGGCTTAGTAGTCGACTACTAGGCTTAGTAGTCGACTACTAGGCTTAGTAGTCGACTACTAGGCTTAGTAGTCGACTACTAGGCTTAGTAGTCGACTACTAGGCTTAGTAGTCGACTACTAGGCTTAGTAGTCGACTACTAGGCTTAGTAGTCGACTACTAGGCTTAGTAGTCGACTACTAGGCTTAGTAGTCGACTACTAGGCTTAGTAGTCGACTACTAGGCTTAGTAGTCGACTACTAGGCTTAGTAGTCGACTACTAGGCTTAGTAGTCGACTACTAGGCTTAGTAGTCGACTACTAGGCTTAGTAGTCGACTACTAGGCTTAGTAGTCGACTACTAGGCTTAGTAGTCGACTACTAGGCTTAGTAGTCGACTACTAGGCTTAGTAGTCGACTACTAGGCTTAGTAGTCGACTACTAGGCTTAGTAGTCGACTACTAGGCTTAGTAGTCGACTACTAGGCTTAGTAGTCGACTACTAGGCTTAGTAGTCGACTACTAGGCTTAGTAGTCGACTACTAGGCTTAGTAGTCGACTACTAGGCTTAGTAGTCGACTACTAGGCTTAGTAGTCGACTACTAGGCTTAGTAGTCGACTACTAGGCTTAGTAGTCGACTACTAGGCTTAGTAGTCGACTACTAGGCTTAGTAGTCGACTACTAGGCTTAGTAGTCGACTACTAGGCTTAGTAGTCGACTACTAGGCTTAGTAGTCGACTACTAGGCTTAGTAGTCGACTACTAGGCTTAGTAGTCGACTACTAGGCTTAGTAGTCGACTACTAGGCTTAGTAGTCGACTACTAGGCTTAGTAGTCGACTACTAGGCTTAGTAGTCGACTACTAGGCTTAGTAGTCGACTACTAGGCTTAGTAGTCGACTACTAGGCTTAGTAGTCGACTACTAGGCTTAGTAGTCGACTACTAGGCTTAGTAGTCGACTACTAGGCTTAGTAGTCGACTACTAGGCTTAGTAGTCGACTACTAGGCTTAGTAGTCGACTACTAGGCTTAGTAGTCGACTACTAGGCTTAGTAGTCGACTACTAGGCTTAGTAGTCGACTACTAGGCTTAGTAGTCGACTACTAGGCTTAGTAGTCGACTACTAGGCTTAGTAGTCGACTACTAGGCTTAGTAGTCGACTACTAGGCTTAGTAGTCGACTACTAGGCTTAGTAGTCGACTACTAGGCTTAGTAGTCGACTACTAGGCTTAGTAGTCGACTACTAGGCTTAGTAGTCGACTACTAGGCTTAGTAGTCGACTACTAGGCTTAGTAGTCGACTACTAGGCTTAGTAGTCGACTACTAGGCTTAGTAGTCGACTACTAGGCTTAGTAGTCGACTACACCGAGTCCATCCGCACTGTAATAACACATATCAAGATCAATAGTCGACTATTAAGAATATTAGTCGATTACTCGCAAACACATAATTTTTGTTATACTCAATCGGGCATGAGTAGCCGACTACTAAACTTAGTAGTCGACTACCTGTCAAGACATGTATTCCTTCGCACAAACAAGGCTTATGACAATTGTACATATCATGATGTTAAAACGAGATTTTATACTTGGCATATGCAACATGAATTATCTGAATCATTAAATTAAATTATTATATCTTCCAAATTAGGGTTTAACATCCTAATAAAATAATTTCTTCAATTTCTCATATGTAAACAAAGTGACTATCAACACAAGATAAAAACTATGCATGAACAGAGATAAAATTTACTTAAACATTCTTATCTAACTTAGATATCACAAACCTAGGGTTTAAGCATGATTAATTAACATGAAAACTCAAAGAAACCTTCACGTAAGATATTAATTATTTCAAATCAGCATATCTGCAGTTTTCTGCAGAATACATCGTTAGTAAATTGAGTATATCTTTTCCTAGACAAACTATTATTAAGAATAGTTTTCTATTTTGGAAACTAGAGCCATATAGCTATTATTTGGCACTGATTTGGTTTAATTTGGAGTTCATTTGTTATCTCAAATTTCCAGTTAAATATTATACATGTGCAACAGTTTTCTGCAAGATATATCATTAGTAAATTGAGTATATCTTTCTCTATACAAACTAGTTTTAGAATCTCTTTCTGTTCTAGAAACTAGATTCACATAGATTTCATTTGACACTGATTTGGTTAAATTTAGAGTTTATTTTCTATTTCAAAATCTCAGTTAAATATTATATAAGTGCAACAGTTTTCTGCAGAAAATATATATCACAACCTTAGGTTTTGCATAGTCAGTTTACAAGAGAAACTCAAATAATTAAATAAACTAGGATTTTCACATGGTAAATCAAAATTTGTATTAACCTAATGATCATGATCATATTTTTAACATAAACATCAAAGAAAAACATTAGATCTAACAATTGTTTACAGCCTAACATCAAAAATCTAGTCTCTTAATGCTCCAGGTTAAGATTTAGACATGTAAACGCAAATTAAATATCTAAACTAGTTATTTAACTATGAGGATGAGTTTGGATGCAAGTGATCTTGCCTTTGCATGTGGAAAAGCCTCTGAAACTAATAGCAAGCAATCCAAAAGTGTAAATAACCCGTTTTCCCTTGCCACACGTCGATGATTTCGCCCTCGTGTCGATGTTTTACTTCACAAAGCTCTCAAAACTCATAAGAAAAAGATCTAGAGTTTTTGAGGGGAGAGAGTGGCTACTAGGGTTTAGAGATATCATAAAAGAGGGCAAATATTCATGAAAACACCGGTATTTATCGAGGTAAACCGAAACAAACCTGTTTGACCCGAACCAGGAAACCTAGTCTGACTAGGAAAAAGACCTTCGGTATTTTGGCTATAACTTTCTCATATAATCTCAGAATGAAGGGATATAAGACTTGTTGGAAAGCTGTTGAAGAGACCTACAACTTTGGTCCTTTACATTTTTCCATATGCTAACTTTATCAGTGTGTAAAATCTATAAACTCTTAACTGGTCATTATTTCCAGATTTCTCTTCGTGCATGATTTGTGCATTTGCACTCATATATACACAAATATATGTTGAATTGATCTCAAATCAATTCCTAGCATACTCAAATATTAATAAAATTTGTTTATCACCATATAACTCATTTATTATTATTTATCATAAAATATTCAAATTTTCAGGGTTTTACACGGGCTTCTCAGATTTTGGCGAGTACTGAGAGGGTAATGTCGGAGTTGGAACAAGGTTCAACTTGGACTCAAAGATGTGATACCAATTAGTACAAGGTCTAAAAATTGAGAGATTGTTCAAGCGGTTCACTAGGTGGGCTACAATTAGGGGTGATCTTATCAGGGAGTTTGAGAATTTTTCGAAAACAAAGAGCTTCGAGGATGCTCTTAATGCAAGATTCGAATATGTCTCTCCGATGAATATCCGAGTTCTTATTATTAAGTTGGAATCAAATGATATGTCTACTAGGCAGAACATCGAATTCATCTTTGGATGATAGCCTTTATGATCAGGGATCATGAGATGGTTGGAACTGTGTCGTGCTAGGAGCGGTAGATCCGGTCAATTATTAGGGCTTTACAAAACTCCGGAAAGACATGTATTATTTTTATTGCACGTCGTAGATGTGACAACATTCAGGGGTGTGCAAATAAATGTGAAGTTGGAGTCCAAACACTGGGGTGTGTTCAAGACTAACATGTCTACTTTGGCTTTGGTAGCTGAATACCCGATGCACCAGGATAGTTGCAGCTGGTATGCCGAGAGATTTTCGGAATGGATTCTGAAATAAAAGAAGTCAATTAAAAGGGTGAAGAAACTTACAAATAAGAGCAATGCTGATTATTTTGACTGCAAACAAGCTGGCCATTTCGTGCATGAGGGCGCACAATCGAGAAAACACGGCACTCATTGACAGCATTTGCAGGGCAGAGAATTATTTGTTGAGCTCAAAAGTTTCCAAATAGGAGTAAGATCTAGTGAGAGAATATGTAATGGTGTTGGGCATCGATACCGAAAGATTTTCTCCAAGTTTTGGGACGAACAGATCTTGTGATACTCCCACTCTAAATGTGGAATCATCTCGGTAGTCAAGCTTGTGGGATTCATGATAGTTTCTCATATGTGGGTGACTTGCATAGATTTACTTCTTGGATTCTCTACTTTGCATAGAACATCAAGCTAATCTCTTAGTTGATTTTAGAATGTGGCTGATTATTAGATTATAGGGTTTATCTTCTACTTTTTCTTGTACCGTGAATTAAGATTGGGTCTAATTTATGGTGTTATAGACTAGGTTACATTAGAGGATACATGTAGGCTCACTAGGGGTGACCTCCTAGGTACATGTACCAAGAGGTATTTAGCCACCTATGAGTACAGTCTCATTGGTAAAATCACTAGGAAATCTTTTAGCAAGGCCAAGAACAAATCCGTTGCAATTAGCACACTCTTATATATGCAGACTGATATTTTATGAAGGTACAAAGTGGAGCTTCTTAGTTCGTCATGTTTATAGGCTATTACTCTATCTGCGGTGATATGTATATGATTTTGCACCTAGTTGAGGGCTTGGATTTATTTTGAGTGCTTAATCAGTAAGGTGGAAAATCAATTAAGCAAAAGCAATAGAACTTTGCACACTAGTTGCGAGATAGACTAGCTATCTAACCAGTTTAGGGAAACTATGTTAAGAGAAGAGAAAAGTCAAATAGTTGACGATAACCTATATTCTGCGATAAAATGGTATTGCGGAGGTGAGGAATATGACTCTGGTAGACATAGTTTAGAATATCTAGCCATTTGGTTTGGGGGAGATGCTCTATTGATAGTGGCATATATTCTGAACTGTGTACCTTCTAGATCAGTACACTCTACACCGTATGAGACATGGACAGCCAAGGGCCGGTGTTGGATCATTATATCCATGTGAGTGCATTGCTCTTACCTATACACACACTGCTTCATTTGTATGAGAAGTTGGACCCTTGAGAAAAGAAATGTATGTCTATACACTAACTTCTGGGATGTCTTTACATATGAGCACCACGATGGAATGTGACCGAGGGAGTTGAGAGATATTGAGTTCCTCAGGTTGGCTTGCCCACATAAAAAGTAGATAGTTCAGGATTTGGGTTTATACGGGATCAAGGAGACTGTCACAGAGCCAGAGTAATGGAAGAGGATGGTTCCTCTACCAGCTGGGGATAGTGGGAGCAAGATAACTTTAGATGACTTGGAGTCATCTAAGGAATCCCAACTACCTCATTGACTGTCCCATGGACTAGTACCCACATGATATTTTGATATTAAGGGGGAAACATTCATGGCATCATCGTATGTTATTGTAGAGCCCAAACCATATGAGGATTCTATTTCTTGATCTGCAAAGAAATAGTGAAAAGCAGCAACGGAAGGGTAGCTTGAATTAATGAGGAAGAATCAATTCAAGCACTTGGTGGATCTTCCATCTGAATGCAAGACTATTGAGAACAAACACTTTTTCAAGGTCAAGTAGAATGGGACAATCAAGTGGTGCAGAGCACGGTTGATGGTGAAAGTATACACCTGATATTGTAGGGTGAATAATGAGGAGATATTCTCTCTAGGTGAGAATCAACTTTCTCAGAAAATTGACTCTAATAGCGCATGTTAATCTTGAACTAGTCCAGATGGATGCTGAGACAGCTTTTCTTTAGGAGAACTGGAATAGGAGATCTATGTGGATCGACATATATGTTTCAAAGTCAAGGGACTTGAGCACATGATGCCAAGGTAAAGAGCTCTACCTATGACTTGAAACATTATCTAGTGTGTAGTATTTTCAATTATATTAGATCATACTGAGTTATGGTTTTATGATGATCGATCAGGACAATTTTGTCTACCTATACCATACTGATAAGAGTTTGAGATCTTGTCATCATAAGTTGATGACATATTGCTAACTGGGCACAACATGGAGACCATTGGGACTCCAATCGCTAAGAGTCGTACTCTAAGTTTAGAGCAATGTCCCAATACTAAAGTAGAGAAGAAGTGCATGTTGATTATCACTTATAAGAATGTTGTCGGTAGTCATGCATGCACATAAGACCCCATACATCCTTTGTAGTAGGATTGATGGGTAGGCATCCATCCAAATTCTAGTATGACTCACTCGGCTGAGTTAAGAGGATCCTCAGATATTTAATTGAGACTGTATTTATGCATTGTGCTTTGGCAGAATTGACACTCGCTATGGTACATCAGATGTCAACTGGGCCGACGATTTGAATGAGCGAGTGTCGTCTTTTGGTCATATTTTCTTACTGATTGGTAGGGCCATTTCATGGAGTAGTAAGAAGCAATACTACATAGGCTTTTTCCACTTGGAGTGGAATATGTGGCGATATACACGATAGCACTACATGCAGTCTCATTGAGCAGATTCTCGGAGAATCTAGCTGTAGCTCAATATGCAAAGAATGATGTGATTCTCTACTGTGTAGCATATCAACTGTTGGTTATTCAATAGACCAAAATTAGTGTAAAAATCAAATAAAAGCTAGATCAAGTACCATTTCATTAAGAGCTAAGAGAAGGAAGAGGTCGTGTTGTGCGTATCTCTACGAGTCAGATGATCAAGAATCTACTGATAAAGGGAATAGCTGAGGAGCGGCTAGTGCAACACACTAGAGCCTTAAGGGCTATGTCTTTAATGACGAACTTTTATGCTAGATGAGACCTCAGACACTTAGGATATTACGGATAACGACTTTATAAGATATTATATTTATTTTGATTCTTTTTCCATGTATGCATATATGGGATTGCTAATTTCTTATTATTGCTTGATTATTTTTGGTGTGGAGTTTATCTGTATATGATATGTACAGGGTACACAAAGGGCACTAGGTGCACCATTAGAAAGTTACATCAGCAGGGAGGAGCTCTTATCACACAAGAGATCCCCTTCAGAACTGTGGCAGTTGTTAAAATTGAGATCGAGTGTCGAATGTTATTTGGCTTAGAGAAATGATAACACTGTTGTATTACTGGGTATGACAATAGTGGGAGCACTCTATTGGTCGCCTTGACTGGGTCTTGATGAGGTTACTATATACTTCTATGTTAAAGCGACCAAAGTGGAAAATCAACATCCACTTTACCTGTTTACTACCAGCCAGACTAGGGGTCTGACTTGGCACATGAGATGCGGGCTTGTCAAGAGATCCCAGGCATATCGTGAGGCGGTATGGCTGGACAAGTTTATTATGGGGTAATGGAGCTTGGGCCTATACGGTATTCATTTAATGATGTATGCTCTTAGGGAGAGAGAAGTAATGTTGTTGCACGTTGCCATATGACATATGCTTGGACCGGATATAAGGAGTTTGAGGGATGGATCCCTGCTCACTCACTATGTGAGCCCTTATCGATGACCATCAGTAATGGAGGGCACTCACTGTACTCTTAGAGACAATGGGCAGTTTGGGAAGGCTGTTATGAGCTTTCACTACTTTTACTGTTGTCTTCTGCTGTGATGAGACAATACCACACATATGGGTTCAGTGTTAAGAAAGTGCGTGATTAACACACTCAGCTATTCAGGGTTAGAGGAAGATCGATTCACATGCCTCCTGATTGCATCGTTTGGCCAACTCTTATTTATGTCGATGATAGGATCTAAGAGTGTGATGAATCATGGGTAGACCGTGGTGTTCATGTACGCTTCTTCAAGGGATCAAAGGCCCTTGAGCATAAATGGTTAATCAGATCTGGGGTACGAGATGCTGCATACTTACACTATTTGTTGTGTATTTTTATTTTAGGGAGATACTTGTGTCCGTCCTAATGGATCTAGCTGGAAGGCTACCCGCTTGTAGGTTCTCAACGGTCCACGCTGCACTAATGATGTATGGACATGAATTTAAAAAGGAAGGAGATTCTCAGGGAGGTTTTGACTCGGGGAGTCAACGACTTAGGGAGTCGGCTCAGGGACCAACGGATGGCACCCACTCATTTTTGTGAGTGGGAGTATGTTGGTTATTGTTATGAGATAAACACCAAAATAAGTGGGTGTATAATATCTTATCTTAGAGATAAGATATTCATAATCCTAGTGAGTATAGGATTCTATCTCTAAGCCCTTTATATATAGATATAGGGTTTTCATGATGTGTGAATAAGAGATAATAAACCTTCACATAGTTGTCATCTCCTTCTCGGTTCGAATTTACGCTTTACGCGGTAGTCTCGGGGTGATATGTGGGGGCTTCTCGCCCATTGTACAGTGTGGTCGCCCTCTGGCCGTTGATCAAGAAAGGCGTGGCGATCCTACAGAAACGATCTGTATGGTAAACCTTAAACTTGTTGTTTATATTCGTAGATGCATGTTAGGGTTTTTTTATTTTCCGTTATACCCTATTTATGTAGTAGATCAACTCTATTACATGCGTATAATTATTCGGATCCTATAGTTTTTAATGCTTTTATTCTGAAAGTGATATTTCAGTCAATAGAATAAGACAAGTTCAAAACAAATAAATTTATTATTTTGCATGAGTACTTGTGGATGTTGGTTTCCAATATTTTTATTAGTCATGTGAAAGAAATGACATTGTTTACACAAAAATCTGTCAGCAGCTAGCAGTAATCGGCCAATTTTAGAGCAAACAAATATTAAGAAATTCCTTTCATGAAAAAAATATTTTAACAAATTCCTAGACTATTCATTTGATAGTGGGGATGAGTTAAATATTGTAATGGATGTTTACTAATAGAAGGGAAGGAAAAAAGAAGAGAAGAAAGAATAGGAGAGGAAAAGTGTAAGAAAGGGAAATGAAAATATAATATCGTGTTTGGGAATTTAGCAAAAGAGTTGGAGGGACCTCTGTTATTAGCTGTTAAATCCATATCATGATGATTCAAAAGTTTTCATTGCCATCTGACCTCAAATTTGGGAGAACAAAATTATATAAATACGAGGTTAAATGAGGTGAAATTTATCACTTCCCTTTCTCTCCATTCCTTTTAAAAAGAACTTCGAAACAAAGTAAACCTTTATGCTCCCCCCCCCCACCTTCTCTCTCTAAACAGGGTGTTAGGGGTGGAAGCAGTGGTATTCGACGTAAGTTCTGGCTTGAACATGGTGTTAAGAAAAGGAATATACCAGCTAGGATATTCCATCAGCTGTCTATTACAGCGCGTAGTATAGAAATGACTACATGCTTTTGGCTGAAGGTCAGTTGCAAAAAATGGTTGGAAATCTGCTACAAATGGTTGAGATATTGCTGTAATTAGCTATTGTAAATAGCTGAATATCAGGATGGTTAATGCTTGTAAATAAATGTAAACTCTTTCCTTCTTTTTATTAATCTGTAGTCTACAAATAGAGGTCTTTGCCCTGCAAGAAATATACAGAAAATGATCAGCTGGATTGCTACCTTCCTTCCCCTCTCTACCATTGTTATGATTTATTATTCCTCACTTATGGACACATGCAAGTGTCTTCTACACTTCTGCCTAAACATTAGGCTTCCCTTCTCATCAAATGTTCTCCTTCTTCTCTGTAATCTTTCACTTCACTTTTCCTCAAACTTTCTCATTCTTCTTCAAACATTTGCCTAATTAAATAGATATATTTTAATATAGAGTGGTACTTATTTTTTAATTTCATGATGAATTTGACATAGGTCAAATGCATTAGCAAATGAAAGAAAAAGTATAAACAAACTGGACCTCTCTCAACTCTTTTATCAAAACTAAAAAGGTTAAAAAAGAAAAAAGAACTTCAATTTTCAAAGATTAGGAGATGGCAGCAAAATTGAGTTATCTTAGAACAAGTGCACAATTGACAGAAATAATTGCGAAGAATAAATGATAAGCAATCGCGAAGACAGAGTTCTACGTGGTTCATCCAATTTGGGATATATCCACGGCTTTGGCAGTAGAGAGAGATTCCACTATTAAAAAAGAAAAAATTAGAAAAACTCACAAAAGCCAAAAACTTTTAACTCACTAAAATCCTCTATGTACACTCGAAAACAACGACGACTATTTTCTCTGAAGAAGACATCTAATAGTATGATTAAAAAATCCCCTTCAATTAGATTTTTTCCTTGACTAATCCTGGCTGTTCATGTTTAGATAGCTGCAGTTCTTATAATCACCGAAATCTAATTCGGTTTAGTAGGAACTGTACATAAGTCCAAAGTCAGAATTTTATGTTGGTCCTACCTGGAAATCCAAGGTACATGAGGACTAGAAAAATAGCATGGCATGCTAATTGTTGGAAAAATAGCATTTGGTGAATGGGAAAAAATAGTTCCCAAAGGGGCTAAGAACAAATGGGAAGTTTAGTCCCACATTGGGTAGAGCAAAGAATGAGGATGCAGTGTTTATAAGTGAAAGCCCAATAATAGGAGTTAAGCTCTTATTGGGACACAGCACGTGCCTCGCTGGCAGGTGCAAATCGAGGATCTGAACTAGCCGGTGCTTTGAACTTGTGTGCGGTGACTTGCGGACACGAATGTCGCACCAAATCTCAGGGGCATAGAACAAGCAACTTTTTGCCGAAATTTTCTACGAGCCCGTTCTTCACCACGCTATAAATAACGCGGTCCTTCAAGCTTCGAAAACACACCAGAAGCAATCTCTCCCTTCGCTTTGGCTATCTTCCTCCGCATCAACTTCTCCGGTTCTCCTCTTCGTGTTGGTTCGCAGCAAAGGCGGTCAGGTGCCTTGCGAGCTCGTTGTATCCCGGGAGGCGACATCCGAGCTAGTTTTCGAAAGCACCAAGGGGACGACCGCTTTAAGGAGACAAGGTTCCACCGGCCTCGAGCTTCATCTTCTTTGCAATTATAAAGTTGTCGTCGTTTATATATATATGTTCATCTTTTCTCCATTGTAATTCTTTCATAAATTTTCTTGTATAGCCAATTCTAATTTGGATCGTTGTTGTAACACTAATGTCCAGTTGGATTTGATTCACCTGATGTAGGGTTGTCAAAGGGTGGTTTTGGTTGGGTCATAAATGGGTGGGCACATTTATCACCACTTAACCATTTATGACCCATTTAGCATTTACTAAATGGGTGGTTTAAGGGTGATCCAATAACCCATTTAACTATAGTGTTTTTATATATATGTAAGCTTCAGGGGTCTACTTGTAAATGCGAGGGCATACTTGCAAATTTGTTAGGAGGTATTTGCAACCTCTGGGGCTTTTTTGCAAACATTAGGTGGGCTTTCTACAAACTCAGGGGTTTTTATGCAAACTAGATGGTTTTTCTGCAAACTATTGAGGGGCTTTCTGCAAATTTTTAGGGGGTTTTTTGCAAATTTTTAGGGGGTTTTCTGCAAACTTTTATGAATAGAAAACATATGTCCTTTCATATATGACACTATATATAGAAGACCAAGACGACTATAATTCAGAAGTTTACAAACTCTACTCTAATTCTAGAAAGCCTAATAAAAAACTGAATACGGATGTACACATTAATTCTATCCAAAGTGAGAATTCAATCTATAGGAATATGAAATGTAGTAAAAATTCAAACTTTTCACATTAAACCAAAATTTCAGCAAAATTTATCAATACCAATATGATCTCAAGACTAAAACATACTACAAAGCTCCTCAATTCATAACATTAACGCCCATAAAACTAAAGACTCAAGAAAATCCCAAAATTGAAAGGAGACAGGATGAAAAAACCCCAAAATTGAAAGAAGGCAAGATCAAGAAACCCTAGTTAAGAATGTACCTCAAAATCCAGTGATTAACTCGATTGAAGACCTGAATGTTGAAATTGCTCGATCGAAGGCCTGAATTTGAATAGGAGAGACTTTCGAACTAGAATCAAACCCTAATTCGTTGCCTCCACAAATTGAAGATTTGATTATTCTGTTGATCAAGAGGAACTAGGGCTTGATCAGAGAGAGAGGAGGAACTATGGCTCGATGGAGAGAGGAGAACTTGAGCGCTCGAGAGGAACTAGGGCTTGATCAGAGAGAGAGGAGGAACTATGGCTCGATGGAGAGAGGAGAACTTGAGCGCTCGAGAGGAACTAGGGATCGATCCATAATCGTCTTTGAGAAAGAGGGGATCCAGAATTGCGTTTGAGAAAGAGGGGAGAGAGGAATGCGTGGGTGTTGGGCGGATCAGATTGGTTGGGTCATGGGTGGGTCCGGTTATGAAGCATTTATGCTGAATAGAAACAATACCAACCCATTTAGAACCTATTTAGTTAAATGCGTGGGTATACTTGGATTATTTAGTGGGTGGGTGTGGGTGAACTATTGGGTTTGGGACAAGATTGCCACCCCTAACCTAATGCTAGCAAACTATTGTATCCAAATAGATTTAGTTCACATGATGCTAGCAAACTCTTATTAACAAGAGTTCATAACTGGCTAAATTACCAGATTGCCATTAAAAGAAGTACCCCATGACCAACAAGGTATTAAAATTATCTCCAGTGACAACAAGGTATTTAAACTCGCACGGTGAGACAAATAGGCCCAAAAATAAATTTTTCGGCTATTTTTCTAGTGACCACTCAGGTAATCTGCCACATGTGCTTAGGTGGCATGTTTATGATGACGTGGCAACTATAGTTAGCCCCATTCAACCAATTAGAATGAGTGATTTTCAAAGTAGGGTAAAAAAAAGATGAATTTTTTAAAATTTAGGACTCCTTCTTCCTTCAAATTGGTGGTTCTTCATTGCTTGAGCTCAAGGATTCCATGTTCTCAAGCAATGGAGAACCCTAATTTGATAGAAGAAGGAGAAGAAGCTCCCAAATTAAAAACCTCTCTTTGCTTTTACACTAATTTAAAAATATACCCCTCTAATGGTTTGAATTAGGCTAATTACAGCCGCCATGTTATCATAAATATGCCACATAAGCATCATGTGACAAATTATATGAGTGGTTGGCAGAAAAGTTGGTCAGAAATTTATTTTTGAGCATATTTGTCTCATCGTGTAAGTTTAAATGCCTTGTTGTCGCTGGAGATAATGTTAATACCAATATGGTCATTGGGTACTACTTTTAATACCAATCTAGTAATTTAGCCGTTCATAACTAAGAGAAATTATGAAAGGGTTTGGAGGCACAGTTTTAACAAACCTCCACCTTGACTCAACAATCAGAATGATTTTTTTCACATTCTCAATAATGTACTTCCGGCACATTTGTAACAACATTCTTGGTTATGAAGCATGTCCAAATAAAGCTGATCATCACATTTTATTATACTTTTATACCATTATTATCTATTTATTTAAATAAATATATCTACTAATAATTATTTTTACCTTAATTTGAGGTAATATAGAATTATTGAATAAGAGCTCAAATGAAGATTATTTCAAACCCAAAAGATTTCTAATGAAGCCCAGGATGCCTAAATCCAAAGCTCACGACTAAGTTTAGAAGCAAAATCTCAACACTCATCACTTTCTTGGTCAGAATTATTAATAACTTGGCTTACAATTGAAAATCAAATCAAATATGGAAAACATAAAGTCAAATTCGTGCTCAGGATGGTCAACCGCATAGAAAAGGCGATATCTCCCAATCCGGAAAGCAGAATTTATCATATTATATATGAAAATCACCTATCTCGATGAGACGAAGCCATCCAAATTACCAGAATCTAAAAATTTCATCAGCAACAGCGGGTTATGATAGAAATTAGAATTTTAGTGATATATATTCAATTATTTGAAGGCCAAGTTAAATTCCAAGAAGACCAAGAGCATTTAAGAGAAGCCCAAGAGTCTTAAATAAATTCAATATAAAAAAAATAAAGTCCACAAAGGCCATCTCTCAAGTATTGAATCAATGGTCTAGATTATTTTGAGAGATCCTTTGGTTATGAGGGTTGTTTGGGGTCTAAGTCAAATCCTATGGTTGTGAGGGTTACTTAATTGATCTTTGATCTCTCTAGTACTTTCCTTACGGCTAATTACCCGAAAGTAAACTTTAATCTTTTCACTAAGGGAATTTTTGTTAGAGCTGGTCTAGTGAAGTATAGGCTTAACCCTAGAAGTTAGGGTGATTGAAAAGTATTTGCACTGATTTGTTTTAATTAGGTTTTTCTTTTATCTTTCTCCTTCTTCTTATTATCTTTTAGATTTATTTTTAGTTTTCCAAAAAAACACTAACTTTTGATTTTCTTAGAATTATTTTATTCTCTTTTATTAAAAAATTTCAAAAAGAATTTGCTTTGGTGTATGCAAGTATGGATTAGAGATAATACCAATCGTTTAATCCATGATGAATCAATTTTAAAATCAAAGTAATAGCACCCATTCTTTAAGACATGTGTGACCCGAAGTTTTGAGGAAATCTTTGGTGTGGAGTCAAGATATTAAAAAATAGATCTAGTCTTTAAACGATGAAACCGTGTCAATACATGCTTCTTTGATCCAACTTTTGAAGAACACTTTTATGATGAACTTAGATTTTGGAAAATAAACACCAACCAAAATTTCAAACCTCAAACACGATCTTGTGTTTGAGGAAATTTTAAAGAAGAATTGGTTGGACAAACTTTTGTTAATAAGGAATCTAAGTTCAAAATGCAAAACACCATTGATACATACCTTCAATTGTTGTAAAAATCATTGAAAACCTAGGAATATTCTGAATTTAAGCACATCATTGATTATATCATTTTGAATGTCTTTAAAACTGGGGTAGAATTTTTAGCAATAAGGTAGGATTTGATGTAGAATATAAGCTTTTCATGTTTAATCCTTCATTCTACATCTTTAATTTTTGTCTCATAATAATAAAAAGAATTTATTCTTCTCTCATTTGAGAGTTTCTTGTTCTTTTGAAAAAAAAATGAAAAACAATGAGTTATATGAAAAAAAAAGAAATGAAAAAAAAGAAGAAATTTTGACTTCATCCTCCTTATACCAAAGGTAATTACAGATTTTTTTCTCACTGTTCGAAGTCGACCGAACAAATGTAAGTGCTTCAATTTTTACCTGCTTTACTTTGTGCATGATCGAGTTTGCATTGAGGATAATGCAAAATTTAGGTGTGGGTGGGGATTAGTTATTTTTCCTCTTTATCTTAGTCATTTTTTCTTTTTCTTACCATTGTTTTTCTTTTTATTTCATTTTTTTCTTGTTCATAAAAATATTGTCACTTGCCAACTTAATAGAGTTAATTAATAATTGATCTATTTGATAAAATTTTAATTTTCTAATCATTAGTTAGTTTTATACTCAAGTTTATCTTTTATGATAACTCCAAATAAATTTCTTAAGAAATAATTTTAAAAGTAGTATACTTTACTTAAGTCTTAACTTAGACTTTTAATTAAAGTAATGAAATTTTTACATACTTAGCTTAGGGTTGAAAATAATTTTTCACGTTGTCTTTATCTAAATATTTTTAGGATATATATACATATACACATATATATATTATAAAAAACTAACTTTACTTTTTTCTTTTTAAAAAATTACAAAAAAATTTTTGATTTTGGTGTATGCAAGTATGGATTAGAGATAATACCAATCGCTTAATCCATGATGAATCAATTTTAAAATCAAAGTAATAGCACCCATTCTTTAAGACATGTGTGACCCGAAGTTTTGAGGAAATCTTGGTGTGGAGTCAAGATATTAAAAAATAGATCTAGTCTTTAAAACGATGAAACCGGTCAATACATGCTTTGATCCAACTTTTGAAGAACACTTTTATGATGAACTTAGATTTTGGAAAATAAACACCAAATTTCAAACCTCAAACACGATCTTGTGTTTGAGGAAATTTTAAAGAAGAATTGGTTGGACAAACTTTTGTTAATAAGGAATCTAAGTTCAAAATGCAAAACACCATTGATACATACCTTCAATTGTTGTAAAAATCATTGAAAACCTAGGAATATTCTGAATTTAAGCACATCATTGATTATATCATTTTGAATGTCTTTAAAACTGGGGTAGAATTTTTAGCAATAAGGTAGGATTTGATGTAGAATATGCTTTTCATGTTTAATCCTTCATTCTACATCTTTAATTTTTGTCTCATAATAATAAAAAGAATTTATTCTTCTCTCATTTGAGAGTTTCTTGTTCTTTTGAAAAAAAAATGAAAAACAATGAGTTATATGAAAAAAAGAAGAAATTTTGACTTCATCCTCCTCATACCAAAGGTAATTACAGATTTTTTCTCATTGTTCAAGCTCCACCAAACAAATGTAAGTGCTTCAATTTTTACCTGCTTTACTTTGTGCATGATCGAGTTTGCATTGAGGATAATGCAAAATTTAGGTGTGGGTGGGGATTAGTTATTTTTCCTCTTTATCTTAGTCATTTTTTCTTTTTCTTACCATTGTTTTTCTTTTTATTTCATTTTTTTCTTGTTCATAAAAATATTGTCACTTGCCAACTTAATAGAGTTAATTAATAATTGATCTATTTGATAAAATTTTAATTTTCTAATCATTAGTTAGTTTTATACTCAAGTTTATCTTTTATGATAACTCCAAATAAATTTCTTAAGAAATAATTTTAAAAGTAGTATACTTTACTTAAGTCTTAACTTAGACTTTTAATTAAAGTAATGAAATTTTTACATACTTAGCTTAGGGTTGAAAATAATTTTTCACGTTGTCTTTATCTAAATATTTTTAGGATATATATACATATACACATATATATATTATAAAAAACTAACTTTATAAAAGAAGAGTGCTAAAATGGGCACCAATTAAAATTCTCTTAAAGTCCAAGGTGGTTCTACCAAGTGGTCGAGGAGGCTCGGCCACTTTGGTCGAGCCACCTCTCCTTCGTGAGTGTGATCCCCGGCGCATCCTCTCCTTCGTGAGTGTGATCCCCGGCGCATCCTCTCCTTCGTGAGTGTGATCCCCGGCGCATCCTCTCCTTCGTGAGTGTGATCCCCGGCGCATCCTCTCCTTCGTGAGTGTGATCCCCGGCGCATCCTCTCCTTCGTGAGTGTGATCCCCGGCGCATCCTCTCCTTCGTGAGTGTGATCCCCGGCGCATCCTCTCCTTCGTGAGTGTGATCCCCGGCGCATCCTCTCCTTCGTGAGTGTGATCCCCGGCGCATCCTCTCCTTCGTGAGTGTGATCCCCGGCGCATCCTCTCCTTCGTGAGTGTGATCCCCGGCGCATCCTCTCCTTCGTGAGTGTGATCCCCGGCGCATCCTCTCCTTCGTGAGTGTGATCCCCGGCGCATCCTCTCCTTCGTGAGTGTGATCCCCGGCGCATCCTCTCCTTCGTGAGTGTGATCCCCGGCGCATCCTCTCCTTCGTGAGTGTGATCCCCGGCGCATCCTCTCCTTCGTGAGTGTGATCCCCGGCGCATCCTCTCCTTCGTGAGTGTGATCCCCGGCGCATCCTCTCCTTCGTGAGTGTGATCCCCGGCGCATCCTCTCCTTCGTGAGTGTGATCCCCGGCGCATCCTCTCCTTCGTGAGTGTGATCCCCGGCGCATCCTCTCCTTCGTGAGTGTGATCCCCGGCGCATCCTCTCCTTCGTGAGTGTGATCCCCGGCGCATCCTCTCCTTCGTGAGTGTGATCCCCGGCGCATCCTCTCCTTCGTGAGTGTGATCCCCGGCGCATCCTCTCCTTCGTGAGTGTGATCCCCGGCGCATCCTCTCCTTCGTGAGTGTGATCCCCGGCGCATCCTCTCCTTCGTGAGTGTGATCCCCGGCGCATCCTCTCCTTCGTGAGTGTGATCCCCGGCGCATCCTCTCCTTCGTGAGTGTGATCCCCGGCGCATCCTCTCCTTCGTGAGTGTGATCCCCGGCGCATCCTCTCCTTCGTGAGTGTGATCCCCGGCGCATCCTCTCCTTCGTGAGTGTGATCCCCGGCGCATCCTCTCCTTCGTGAGTGTGATCCCCGGCGCATCCTCTCCTTCGTGAGTGTGATCCCCGGCGCATCCTCTCCTTCGTGAGTGTGATCCCCGGCGCATCCTCTCCTTCGTGAGTGTGATCCCCGGCGCATCCTCTCCTTCGTGAGTGTGATCCCCGGCGCATCCTCTCCTTCGTGAGTGTGATCCCCGGCGCATCCTCTCCTTCGTGAGTGTGATCCCCGGCGCATCCTCTCCTTCGTGAGTGTGATCCCCGGCGCATCCTCTCCTTCGTGAGTGTGATCCCTCAGCGCTTCGCTTCTTCGCGGAAACGAGCCCCTTTACATCTGTAGTTCCGCAACCCGGTCTCTACTTGGATTGAATTGCGCTGTGGTCCACGGACACAAAAGTCCCCAAGACAGCAAAGAACCCACGCAAGCGAGGACCTCGATATAACAGATCCTCGTGTTTGTTCACAAGGATAAAAGTTGTAATCTTTTGATTTTCATTGTAAGCCTTAAAATAAAAGGCATTTCTTTTGAATTTTGTTGTAGGCCAAAGAAGCCGTAGCAAGTTCAAATCAATGACAATCATCCCAACTTTTACCGCCAACAAGCCGGGCGACCATTGGGAGCCACCGCCTCGATCGGAGGTCGCCGTACGCAACCGCTGATCCCTATCCCTGGAAGAAGAGGTCGAAGTTCGAAGTTCGACTGTGAGAAGTTCGAGGAGTACCTATCCTCACCCTCCTCCGATCCAGAGCCCCCGCCGCCCAAGAAGGTCTCCGCCGCAAGGAGAACCCGATGGGCCTCCGACGAGAGCCCCGTGACGGCGGGTCCAACCCCGCCGCAGTAGCGAGAAATCCCTTCGGCCAAGTCCGGATGGTGCCCGAGATGAACGCCGACGATGCGCCGGGCGCCTAAGCGAAGCTCGCCAAAGGCGACGACAAAGCATGGCGCAAGCTTGCCAAGGCCATGCAATCCATGGATGGGGTCCGCTACGGCGGATCTAAGATCCAACTCACGCAGAGGCTTCACCAAGTGATCGACGGTTTATCCAAGCCGCCAACCGACGAGTGGGTCCGGTCAAACGGAACCGCCCACACTTCGTGAGCGATCCGAAGCGCCAAGACTCCTTGCGCAAGCGCCGAAGCTTTGGTGCGCAGCTCGTGAGTTAAAGAAGGAAGTGGCAAAGAAGCCACCAACGCATCGCCGTGTTTGAGGCCCAAGTCTAATGGTGCCCCAACCTCGCTTGCCCACACTCGCCTCGCACCTAAACCGAAGGATACAGCGCTGCATCCAACGCCAAGGTCCAAGATTGACGACACCTCAAAGTCAAAGGCGCTCAGATTCAATCGCTGGTGAAGCCAACTCCGCCACCACCACCAAACCGACTATCAAGGATCGCCTCGTCCTCGAGAGAATCACGGGTCAACAAGGACAAGAAGATTCCCGCAGCCTCTCCTATCGGATTGAAAATCGGTCCGAGTCCGCCGAGACTTCGCTACCACATCGGCGAAAGTCTAGGCGAAGTCACTTTCGAAGTTTCGATGGATTGACCCGCCCTCGAAGGAGACGCTTTCATCCGACGATGAGGACGTTATACCCGAGAGATCACGCCGACATACGGCAGTTGCTCCTGACACACACCGATGAGCCGTACTACCGCGGTAAGGGTACGAGAAAATCTCGGCGATTCCCCAAATTGACGCAGCCATGCTTGTGCTCCAAGCTCATTAAGACGATGCTCTGAGTGCAATTGCCATCAAGAAGCTCCGTAAAGGGTGTCAGCCTTCCAGACTCACCACGAGATGCCGAGACCTAGGTCAAGGCGATTCCGCAAAAGGATGACCTCCCGAGGGTGAGCTGCCGAGGTCACTAATAATATGACCAGAAAGAACCATCGCCACGCTATTCCCAAGACGCAACGGCTAACTCGCTTATGTCCGACTATCCGACGGTCCGTGATAATGATAAACTTCAAGGGATACCCGCTGAGGATGATGCGCCGATATTGGCTCAAGAATCGCGATCCGATCATACCGTATCTAGCTAAGGGAGCCCCTAAGAAACGCTTATGATCGCATGCATCAAGTGGCCAAAATGCTAGACGGCTGAATAAACAACGGAAAACTTCAAGTTAGAAATGGAGTTGGCCATGCACGATGAGAGAAATGCACGACCAACAGATCCAAGCCCCGACAAAACATCAAGGTGAATCGAGTCACGGCCAACGCCGATGAAGATGATAGCGATTCGAGCAGAGGAAGCGTAAGAAGATGATAACCCTCCGAACCCCGCAACGCCAGGCAAAACATAGATATTGTTGCTCAGAAAGCGAAGATCAAAGACTTGGAGAGCAAAATCAATTCATTGATTTCCGCCAAGAAGTAAAGAAGACAGTATTCCTTGCCCATACCCGAGGGAATGGGAATCAATCCGCACTGGCCGGTTTAACTTAATAAACTTCACACCATTTGATCGGAAGGGTTCCCCGACGCAAAGACTTGATTTATTTCAAGTCACACCTCGAGTTATTTCTCGCAACGAACCCCCGATGGTTCGGTCATTCGCTGGCACCCTTCGCCGAATGGTACCGCCTCAAGCCGGAGCATTCACAAATGGGACGACATGGAGTCTAGCTTCCTTACCAATTTTGATGACGATACCGAGGTATCGATCGACATTGCTCGACGAAGCGTAAAGACGGAGAAACCGTGGACATCTTTGTTAAACGATTCTAACAAGGCAATGAACCGCCGGATCCAATAACGAGGAGTTCATCCTCCAAACCCGCCACAAGAACTTATCGATAGATGTGCTTGAAGCAATGGGTACAGCACCATCGATAACGTGGAAGGACTTGAAGGTTCGTGGAGAGCAAGCTGAAAGGTTCCTCAAGAGGAAAAAGGCGGAAAGAGGCCACCGACAACGAAGTCTGCCGCACTTTGTCCCACGCGGCAAAGGGAAAGAGCAGCCTAAGACAGCGGTTGCGAACCAAACATTTCAACTCCAACCCCAAAGAAGAAGAAGAAGAAGAAGAAGAACGGGCGCCGCGAATGCCCACAATCAACGGGCAACCCGGGCCACGTAAACGTAAGGCCTCGTGAGCCGCGGCTCAAGTCCTATTCCTTTAGGGACGACGAGATTCCCGGTCTCTTCAAATATCTTGTGGAAAATAACAAGATCAAGCTCCCTCCGATTCAGAATCAAGAGGAGGCAATGAAGACGAATGACCCAAGATACCGTATGCACTATAGGCGCTTCATCACCCCACTAAATCCTCGCTTCACCTTTAAGGACAAAATCCGTGCTTTAATTGACGTAGGGTCATCACTATGAAGCCGCCCAAAGAAAAGAAGGTCGGAGCTAATGCGTGTCCATAAGCTTCGGTCGGTGCCGCTGACATGGTTTGAACCTGAACCAGTGGTCAAAGTCGCAGTGAAGACGGTGAATGACGACCCACACAAGCAACGCCAGAAAGGACTTGTATCGTATACAGCCCCGAATGGCGAAGTCTTGTGGGTCCACCCAGACCTACTTGAAGATGAGCAATGGGTAGCCTCTTCTTCGCTGAAGAAAAGCCGGGCGTAAGGGAAAGGCATGCCATGCTACTCCGCACTCGAGGGAGACGATGAACGTGGTAACATTCCACCGTCCGGCGGGGAACTCAAGCCCACGCCACCAGGAGTGGACACGAGTACAAGTACAAGTACCCGGAAGTCCCCGACCCTAATGCCAAGACGCTCTCAGAGCTGGGGGTACCAACAAATCCCTCACCGCACGCAGAAAGCGCAATGCAAGTGGTCGCCAAAGAAGCTACAAAGAAAGCACCGCGATGAAGTTCAACTCCGGCAGCCTCGATTCACCGATTGGAAGAGATAAACCGAACTTCAACTCTCCATACCGCCGACGCCATGGCCCAATTAGCCAATATCCCCGCAAGGATCACTCTCTATGAGTTGTCGCGCTTATCAAAAGAGACGAGAGAAGCTCTTCAAGAAGCCCTCGCCGATTCGTAAGTCTTCCTCACCCGTGATTAGGCCGAGTCCGTAAGAGTCGCCCAAAGAATGCAACCTCGCGACTAAACACTTCCCCGCATCACTTTTACAAAGGAGGATATGCGACGAGGAATTCCAAACACGATAGGCCGCTATACTTCACCGTATATTGGCTCTAGTGAAGTTAACCGATCCAAGTCGATCCGGTTCCACAGGAGCATCATGCCCTCAAGGCCATGTATCATCTTGAATTCTCGCCAAGAATCAAGGCCGACAGCACAATGATTTATGGATTTAACACCGGTCTCGCCGCTGGTAAGATCCGGATAAAGTGCCAAATGGGGACTTAAAGTCCAAGTCACCGCTATGTGATTGACGCAGACTTCCTATAACTTATTGTTGGGTCGACCTTGGATCCACAATAACGTTATAGTCCCGCCTACTCTTCATCGTCTCAAATATGTAGACACTAATAATGAGGTCAAGACGGTGGTCGCGACAAACAACCGCTTAAGGATGGAGAATTATTTCACCGATTCTCTCCTCTACGTAATGAGTCCAAATCAATCATCTACCAAGGTACGGACAAATGTGAAGAAGCCGACACCAAACCGGCTTGGTTATAGTGGAGGTTTTGTTTTAAATGACATTGTACCCCTTGTAATCAATCTTGACGATGAAGAATCGCCGATGAACATTGTAATTGGCAAATTGCCGATGAATCAATAAATGACGATTTAGAGTACCCTTTATCTTTGAATGATGTGATAACAGTTTATACAATGATCCGTGAGTTGCACCTCGCCAACTCGGTCATCTTGCTTTACACAAAAGCAGCTCCAGACTCCTTTGGGACAAGACTCGCCATCCCACCTAAGATCAAGTAGTGAAAAGACTTGGTTTACTAAAAGGAGATGCGCTCCAAATAATCACTTCTTCAAAACGACGAAGACGACAATGGACCTATCCTCCACACATTCGATATAGTCCAAACACCGGGTATCATGAAGAGATGGGGTACAACTTGGCACAAGGAGAAGGTCTATGTTTTGGGCAGGTCCTCGAAGTCCCTCCCAGAGCGCATATGTCCCAAAAGGGAAGCCTGATAATTACTATGCATTTAGAAGGGGATTGGGATACTAATCCTCCTCGAAGATGAATGCTCGTGGTCGATTGATAATAATCCACCCGTGAGGGAGACGGACATTCGCCCGACTCTTCGCTTGGGATTCGACACCACTCTGAGAAGCTTTCAAGGCTTTAATGTCAAATATGGCTACGGCCGATCCTCGCCATCGCTGAGAGTGATGAAGACATGCCAACATGGGAAGACCCATGGATCCATCAACTCCAAGAGCAGCTTTGGGGATAGGTTCAACAAAGAGAACCCCCACTAAGGATGAGGTAGTCCAAGTTAATATGGGGATGAAGAGCATCCTAAACTCATAAACATCAGCAATACTCTCCCTTGGAAGAAAAGGAAGAGTTGATTGCCCTAATCGTGAGTATATCGATGTATTCACCGAGTTACGAGGACATGCCAGACTCGACCCTAATGTGGCAACACATCGCCAACATCAAGGCGGATGTCAAACCCGCCAAGCAACAAAGAAGACGGTTTCGGCCCACAAATATTGGAGGCAATTGTTGACGGCGAAGAAACTCATAGAATCGGGATTCATCGAGGAAATTCAACATCCGGATTGGGTGGCGAATATAGTCCCGGTCATGAAGAAGAATGGGTCGATTAGGATCTGTGTCGACTACAGAGACCTCAACGCTGCTTGCCCGAAAGATGACTTTCCTCTTCCAATCACTGATGTCATAGTTGACAACACGGTGGATTTGAAAGAATGTCCTTTATGGATGGCTTTTCGGTATAATCAAATCAAGATGCACCCCGATGACGCCAAACACACAGCCGCTCGTAACGCCATCGGCATATATTGCTACACGGCCATGCCGCTCGCCTCAAAATGCCTACAACATACCGTGAGAGCAATGACGAGATTTTCCAGATCATCTTCGAAAACGGTCGAATGCTACGCCGACGATTTGGTCGCGGAAAAGCCGCGGACAAAGGAGATCACATCAAAGATCTTAGAACGGTATTCGAACTCATGCGACTCATCGCCTAAAGATGAACCCCGCCAAATCCTTCCTTGGGATGTCCAGCAAGTTCTCGGTTTTGTCGCCACCGACAAAGGAATCCACGCCGATCCCGACAAAGTGAAGGCGATTCAAGAGTTGCAACCTCCGAAATCCGAGAGAACTCGGGGTTACAAGGGCGACATGACATCCGACGGTTCATATCGAACCTATCGTGGAAGTGCCAACCGCTCTCAAAGTTGAACAAGAAGGGCGCGGTCATATATTTGGGACGACGCCGCCGTAAGGCATTCAAGAGATCAAGTCTTATCTCGCTAAACCTCCCGTTTTGTTGCACCGCTGTCGGAAAACCGCTTTTGATCTACGCCAAGGCAACGGATCACTCGTTAAGCGCTTTACTCGCAAGACGACGATAGCGGTCACGAACAGCAGCAGTATTATCCGAGCCAACATTAGTCGGCCGAAGTCTCGATATCCAATGGTCGAAGCAAGGTTTTGCATTGGTGTTCGCGATTCAAGATGCGACACTATTTAGCCGGACAAACGATTTATGTTATCTCTAACGAACCGGTCCGAATATTTATGACCCACAAATTTCAATGAGTTGGCGCTATTAAATGGGCCTTGCTCTTGTCCCAATATGACTTGTATTTCAAACAACGTAAGTCACCAAAGGACAAGCGATTTAGATCTCTTGGTCGCCACCGACGACGACGCAGCTTGAGCTATATGATGATCTTCCTGATGAAGTCCACGGTTAACACTACATCGCACCAACAAATATGGCGATTGTATTTTGATGGAGCTTCGGCCACCAATGTGGCGAAAATTCCCGATGTTCTAAAATCTCCGCTGGAGTCGGAGTTGTCTTGATTTCCCCGGGGAATCATGTCATGCCCCGTGCATATTCACTCACCGAACCCTGTTCCAATAACGTAGCCGAATACAACGCGCTACTTATTGGACTTAGTTTCGCCAAGGAGCTGGGGGTCGAATATCTCGAAGCGTACGGCGATTCGCAATTGATAGTTAAGGTGTTCGTGGTGACTACGGTCGAACTGATCTAATCCCCTATCATCAGATAGCTGTTGAAATAGCAGACTCATTCGAAGAGTTTTTCATCGAATATATCCCGCGCCTCCAAAACGCTTATGCGGATGCACTGGCGGCGTTAGCTGTGTCGTTAGCACAACCTTCCGAGACCGAGCAACTAGTTACGGTCAGGACTCACCAACTCTTCGTACCATTATACGATGAGGCACAAGAAGATAAAGGGCTAGTTACCAAAGAAGTACATGCAACCCAAACCAAGTTGGAGCCCCGAGATTGGCGCTTTCCTATCATCGACTATGTCTTACATGGCATTCTGCCGGAAGACGTGAGGGAGAGAGAGTCAATCCGGCGAAGAGCTCCAAGATTCTTTTATGACACTCAAACCCGTGACGCTATATCGCCGAGGGTACGATGGTCTTTATTCGATGCCTCTCAAACAAAGAGGCGTGAGAGGTCCTTCGAAGCACACGAAGGTGAATGTGGTGCACACCACCGGTCCCAAGCTCTACGATCGAATCAGAGAATGGGCTACTTCGCCAACAATGATTAATGACGCGGTCGAAGCACGCCGAAATGCCACGCTGTCAAATTCACGCCAATTATATGCACCACCTCCCCGAAAGCAGCTTGCATCCTTCGCCACATCCCGCCATTCGAGACATGGGGAATGGACGCCGAGGTCCCATTTTTCCTCCGCCGGCCAAAGGCGATCGGTTTATTCTAGCGATCACCGACATTCCAAGTGGGCGTAGCAATCCCGCTAAAAGAAGTCAAGGCGAAGTACCGCTGCCAATTTATCAAACACCATGTCATTTATCGACATGGTGTCCCGAGACGGATCGTGCATGATAATGGTCCCCAATTTATCGCCAATTCCTTCATCGTTTTATGAAATTCAAGATACAAGATGTCTCACAATGCCTTATAATCCAAAGAAGAAATGGATTAGCCAAGCATTCAACAAGACGATTATCAAAATTCCGTCAAGCTTGTGAAGAGTAACAAGCGAGACCGATGATAAACTCGAGAAGCACTCGGGCGATCGCGACGATCAGACGCGACGCCAACCGAGAGACCCCATACTCCCCGGTTTACTGCGCGGCGCTTCTCCGCTGGAAATTCAGATTCGCCACTTCAGACGCCTTTCAACAGATGACGACCAAGAACAACATCAAAACGCCTCAAGAGCTTGAGATGTTAGATGAGAAGCTCGAGGCTCAACAATGCATTGAGTTCTACCAAGCTAGGATGTCGAGGGCTTTCAACAAGAAAGTTCGACAGAGAACCTTTAGAGAAGGAGATTTGGTCCTCGCTGCTCGACGACCGATAATCCTCACTTCCAAAAAGAAAGGTAAATTTGAACCTAAATGGGAGGGTCCGTTTGTAATAGAAACGGTTTACTCCAATGGTGCATATCGCCTAATTACCCAAAATGGCGACCGGCAATTAATGCCGATAAATGGGAAGTTCCTGAAGAAATACTACCCTTAGTATCTTCAGGATAACCCGTTTCGACGGGAAGTTCCTCGTGGGATATTTCACCCACTTTTCTTGAGGATAACCCTAGATTTGTCCTCCATCATAATTTCCCCACCGATCAAATTCCTTGACGGTAGGTCTACAAATTTTCTGGTACATTACCAAAATCCCCTCTTGATTCCTTCTATGAACAAGAGGCCCAATCAAAATCCCTTTTACGCCGGAGATAGAATATAAAATTCTTCCTCTCCAAGCGTAAGATCCTTTTCGTGATAAACGGAAGGGTTCTTTCCATCTTCATCTTAGGTAGCCGACCAAGGTATGCGCCGAGATTTTCGCACTGTGTTGTCCGATCAAGGTCACCCGAAGTCTCTTCGTTCTCGGAGTGGAGATCCCACTCTTAGTTCCATCTTCATCTTAGGTAGCCGATCAAGGTATGCCGGATTTTCGCATCAGTTGTCCGATCAAGGTCACCCGAAGTCTCTTCGGTTCTGAGTGGAGATCCCACTCTTAGTTCCATCTTCATCTTAGGTAGCCGATCAAGGTATGCCGGATTTTCGCACTGTGTTGTCCGATCAAGGTCACCGAAGTCTCTTCGTTCTCGGAGTGGAGATCCCACTCTTAGTTCCATCTTCATCTTAGGTAGCCGACCGAAGGTATGCGCCGAGATTTTCGCACTGTGTTGTCCGATCAAGGTCACCTCGAAGTCTTTTCGGTTCTCTGAGTGGAGATCCCACTCTTAGTTCCATCTTCATCTTAGGTAGCCGATCAAGGTATGCCGGATTTTCGCACTGTGTTGTCCGAATCAAGGTCACCCGAAGTCTCTTCGTTCTCGGAGTGGAGATCCCACTCTTAGTTCCATCTTCATCTTAGGTAGCGCCGATCAAGGTATGCGCCGATTTTCGCACTGTGTTGTCCGAATCAAGGTCACCGAAGTCTCTTCGTTCTCGGAGTGGAGATCCCACTCTTAGTTCCATCTTCATCTTAGGTAGCGCCGATCAAGGTATGCGCCGAGATTTTCGCACTGTGTTGTCCGGATCAAGGTCACCGAAGTCTTTTCGGTTCTCGAGTGGAGATCCCACTCTTAGTTCCATCTTCATCTTAGGTAGCCGATCAAGGTATGCGCCGAGATTTTCGCACTGTGTTGTCCGATCAAGGTCACCCGAAGTCTCTTCGTTCTCGGAGTGGAGATCCCACTCTTAGTTCCATCTTCATCTTAGGTAGCCGACCGAAGGTATGCGCCGAGATTTTCGCACTGTGTTGTCCGGATCAAGGTCACCGAAGTCTCTTCGTTCTCGGAGTGGAGATCCCACTCTTAGTTCCATCTTCATCTTAGGTAGCCGATCGAAGGTATGCGCCGATTTTCGCACTGTGTTGTCCGATCAAGGTCACCCGAAGTCTCTTCGTTCTCGGAGTGGAGATCCCACTCTTAGTTCCATCTTCATCTTAGGTAGCCGACTGAAGGTATGCGCCGATTTTCGCACTGTGTTGTCCGATCAAGGTCACCCGAAGTCTTTTCGTTCTCGAGTGGAGATCCCACTCTTAGTTCCATCTTCATCTTAGGTAGCCGACCGAAGGTATGCGCCGGATTTTCGCACTGTGTTGTCCGAATCAAGGTCACCTCGAAGTCTCTTCGGTTCTGAGTGGAGATCCCACTCTTAGTTCCATCTTCATCTTAGGTAGCCGACCGAAGGTATGCGCCGATTTTCGCACTGTGTTGTCCGAATCAAGGTCACCCGAAGTCTTTTCGCTCTCTGAGTGGAGATCCCACTCTTAGTTCCCCTCTTATCTTAGGTAGCTACCGATCAAGGTATGCGCCGAGATTTTCGCACTGTGTAGTCCGATCAAGGTCACCTGAAGTTCGACTCGGGTATTTCATCCCGCCTAAGAAGGATAAAGCCAACTTCACACGCTGCCGGTTTAGTCTTTCCCCGATTGAAGAAGACACCGAGTTCGATTCGGGGCATTTTATCCCAAGCCTAAGAAGGATAAAGCCAACTTCACACGCTGCCGGTTTAGTCTTTCTCCGATTGAAGAAGACACCAAGATTCATCTTGGGGCATTTTATCCCGAAGCCTAAGAAGGATAAAGCCAACGCCTCACACGCTGCTGTCGGTTTAGTCTTTCTCCCATTGAAGAAGACACCGAGTTCGATTCGGGGCATTTTATCCCAAGCCTAAGAAGGATAAAGCCAACGCCACACGCTGCCGGTTTAGTCTTTCTCCCATTGAAGAAGACACCGAGTTCGATTCGGGGCATTTTATCCCGCCTAAGAAGGATAAAGCCAACGCCACACGCTGCCGGGTTAGTCTTCCCGTGAAAAGACGGCTTCACGATTCAACATCGTAGCATTAAGTCTAAGAGAGTCTCATTCTTTAGCACAACGCCATGTGCGGAACGGATCCGTGATAATCCGCACGCTAGCCCAACTCAAACGGTAGTTGGTAAAGGCTCATCAAACCCGCTGAGGGTCGGGGTTGGCTAATAACCCTAAAGCCAACGCCACACGCTGCCGGTTTAGTCTTTTTCCGATTGAAGAAGACACCGAGTTCGATTCGGGTATTTTATCCCGCCTAAGAAGGATAAAGCCAACGCCACACGCTGCCGGTTTAGTCTTTTTCCATTGAAGAAGACACCGAGTTCGATTCGGGTATTTTATCCCGAAGCCTAAGAAGGATAAAGCCAACGCCACACGCTGTCGGTTTAGTCTTTTTCCGATTGAAGAAGACACCGAGTTCGACTCGGGTATTTCATCCCGGCCTAAGAAGGGATGAGTCTACGGTAACACGCTGTCGGGTGGTCTCTTGCCCGTAAAAGAGTAATGGCCTATGTATTCAATATCATAGCAACGAAGTCTAGAAGAGTTTCATTCTTTAGCACAACGCCACGCGCGGAACGGATCCGTGATAATCCGCACGCTAGCCCAACTCAAACGGTAGTTGGTAAAGGCTAATCAAACCCGCTGATGGTCGAGGGTTTGCCAAAATCCTATAAGTATTATGGTTAATTATTTCTAAATAAAAGAATCATAATAAACGATGAAAGGAATGGATCTTATTCATTTGAAGCAAATATAAAGGAGCTACAATTGTCGAGACAATTGATTCAAGCAAAGTTATGATAATACATCTAAATAAAAATCGAACGACTGGCCGAACAAAGAGAACGTAAAAGTCTCGCAGACATCGACTTCATTGGCGCAATCCAAGAATGTGAAGGAAGCAAGGTCACTTTGACGGCGGCTAATTTTTCCTCCGGATCGCCGAACCCGAGCCTTGGCTTCCTTCTCAAGTTCCTCTTCAGAGTTCGGCAATAGCAACCGCGATGTTCCCGACGATCGCCGAGGACTTGCTTTCACGCTCGCGACATCCCGACTCGTGCACTCACGCTGAAATCCTTCAACGCTTCTCCCTTGAACAGCCCCGATTCCTCAGACGCTCGACATGGGTGTGGTACAAGTTTATCTTACGCCGCAGCGATTGCCGCCATATGAGTTCGAAAATGATCTCTTGCTCGATATTTTCCTCTCGCCGAAGCCGCTCACGAAGCCTTGATCCGAGCTTCGCCGATGAGTCGATCACCTCATCGCATGATTCAAAAGGCTAAATCCTCCACACGGCACGCAAGAGTTAGCCGCCTAGTGAGCTTTTGCTCACAACGATTAGCTAGCCGAGGGCCACCAACACGCTGAATTTCCTCCAAGATACTCAATATGAATGGGCGTAAGACCATAAAAGTCGCCCATCTAACCTCGATAATAGAGATCGCCGCTTCAAACCATTCTCCAACAAATTAAGGAGACCCATCACGTAACCGAGTCGAACGGCATTTTGGCCCGGCAATCTCGCAATAGGTTGAATCCGTGGAAGTAGTCTTTTTCCGATTGAAGAAGACACCGAGTTTGATTCGGGTATTTCATCCCAAGCCTAAGAAGGATAAAGCCAACGCCACACGCTGCTGTCGGTTTAGTCTTTTTCCGATTGAAGAAGACACCGAGTTTGATTCGGGTATTTCATCCCAAGCCTAAGAAGGATAAAGCCAACGCCACACGCTGCTGTCGGTTTAGTCTTTTTCCGATTGAAGAAGACACCGAGTTTGATTCGGGTATTTCATCCCAAGCCTAAGAAGGATAAAGCCAACGCCACACGCTGCTGTCGGTTTAGTCTTTTTCCGATTGAAGAAGACACCGAGTTTGATTCGGGTATTTCATCCCGGCCTAAGAAGGATAAAGCCAACGCCACACGCTGCCGGTTTAGTCTTTTTCCGATTGAAGAAGACACCGAGTTTGATTCGGGTATTTCATCCCAAGCCTAAGAAGGATAAAGCCAACGCCACACGCTGCTGTCGGTTTAGTCTTTTTCCGATTGAAGAAGACACCGAGTTTGATTCGGGTATTTCATCCCGGCCTAAGAAGGATAAAGCCAACGCCACACGCTGCTGTCGGTTTAGTCTTTTTCCGATTGAAGAAGACACCGAGTTTGATTCGGGTATTTCATCCCAAGCCTAAGAAGGATAAAGCCAACGCCACACGCTGCTGTCGGTTTAGTCTTTTTCCGATTGAAGAAGACACCGAGTTTGATTCGGGTATTTCATCCCAAGCCTAAGAAGGATAAAGCCAACGCCACACGCTGCCGCTTAGTCTTTTTCCGATTGAAGAAGACACCGAGTTTGATTCGGGTATTTCATCCCAAGCCTAAGAAGGATAAAGCCAACGCCACACGCTGCTGTCGGTTTAGTCTTTTTCCGATTGAAGAAGACACCGAGTTTGATTCGGGTATTTCATCCCAAGCCTAAGAAGGATAAAGCCAACGCCACACGCTGCCGGTTTAGTCTTTTTCCGATTGAAGAAGACACCGAGTTTGATTCGGGTATTTCATCCCAAGCCTAAGAAGGATAAAGCCAACGCCACACGCTGCTGTCGGTTTAGTCTTTTTCCGATTGAAGAAGACACCGAGTTTGATTCGGGTATTTCATCCCAAGCCTAAGAAGGATAAAGCCAACGCCACACGCTGCTGTCGGTTTAGTCTTTTTCCGATTGAAGAAGACACCGAGTTTGATTCGGGTATTTCATCCCAAGCCTAAGAAGGATAAAGCCAACGCCACACGCTGCTGTCGGTTTAGTCTTTTTCCGATTGAAGAAGACACCGAGTTTGATTCGGGTATTTCATCCCAAGCCTAAGAAGGATAAAGCCAACGCCACACGCTGCTGTCGGTTTAGTCTTTTTCCGATTGAAGAAGACACCGAGTTTGATTCGGGTATTTCATCCCAAGCCTAAGAAGGATAAAGCCAACGCCACACGCTGCTGTCGGTTTAGTCTTTTTCCGATTGAAGAAGACACCGAGTTTGATTCGGGTATTTCATCCCAAGCCTAAGAAGGATAAAGCCAACGCCACACGCTGCTGTCGGGTGGTCTCTTGCCCGTAAAAGAGTAATGGCCTATGTATTCAATATCATAGCAACGAAGTCTAGAAGAGTTTCATTCTTTTAGCACAACGCCACGCATGAACGGATCCGATAATCCGCGACGCCAGCCCAACTCAAACGGTAGTTGGTAAAGGCTAATCAAACCCGCTGATGGTCGAGGGTTTGCCAAAATCCTATAAGTATTATGGTTAATTATTTCTAAGTAAAAGAATCATAATAAACGATGAAAGGAATGGATCTTATTCATTTGAAGCAAATATAGAAGGAGCTACAATTGTCGGAGACAATTGATTCAAGCAAAGTTATGATAATACATCTAAATAAAAATCGAACGACTGGCCGAACAAAGAGAACGTAAAAGTCTCGCAAAGACATCGACTTCATTGGCGCAATCCAAGAATGTGAAGGAAGCAAGGTCACTTTGACGGCGCTAATTTTTCCTCCGGATCGCCGAACCCGAGCCTTGGCTTCCTTCTCAAGTTCCTCTTCAGAGTTCGCGGCAATAGCAACCGCGATGTTCCCGACGATCGCCGAGGACTTGCTTTCAAACTCGCCATCCAAATTATGATAGTAGGCTCAGCCATGGGTTTCTTCATGCAGTGTTCGCCTCGGTGGAAAAAGGCCTTCTCCTGATGACCTTGAGAATCGAGACTTGACATTGGGAGCCTTCGGCAGACTAATAATCATCGGAGCATCCGCCACCACAAGAGAATAAAGGGTTAATGATCATTTAGGAGGAATATCTTGAAAAGGAAACAAGATAAGGCGAGAACTCTTCTCGTAAACCCATGAGATTGAGTCACGACCTTATAACGGTAATGACGATTTCACCCGCATCGAATACCCGAGAACGATAAATATAGTCGCATGAACAAAGCAACAATATATCCCGCTCTATGAAATAAGGGTACGGTATGAAATCGCCCCGCTAAAGATATCGAGACGGTGATGACCAAGCAAAACCAATCTTTGAAGCGCTGATCCCCACGAAGGAGAATCTCGCTCTTCCCAATCGCTTCACAAAGGAGAACGGCGGGATACAACGATATATGTAATGAATATGATGACGCCGGGCGCACCACCGAAAGAAGGAGGCGCATTCACGCCGCGGCGAAGTTGATCGACTCGAACGCTGGATCTTCCCGACGACATCGAAACCGCAAAAGAAGACGAATAGAGTCGATACATAGTGGAAGATCAGCAAATAAAGGTCAAAAGCTACAAAATCCGACGCCGAAAGCACACGACGGCGCCTTTACGCGGATGCCGCCATTGGGCTGGCGCTTCGAAGGCCGCTTTCATGGCGCTGGCGCTTCAATAGCAGCCGATGTTCCCGACGATCGCCTCGAGGACTTGCTTTCACGCTCGCGATCCCGACTCGTGCACTCACGCTGGAAATCCTTCAACGCTCTCCCCTTGAACAAATTCCCCGACTTCACGCTCGACATGGTGTGGTACAAGTTTATCTTACGCCGCAGTTACTGCCGCCATATGAGTTCGAAAATGATCTCTTGCTCGATATTTTCCTCTCGCTAAAAGCCGCTCACGAAGCCTTGATCCGAGCTTCGCCGATGAGTCGACACCTCATCGCATGATTCAAAAGGCTAAATCCTCCACACGGCACGCAAGAGTTAGCCGCCTAGTGAGCTTTTGCTCACAACGATTAGCTAGCCGAGGGCCACCAACACGCTGAATTTCCTCCAAGATACTCAATATGAATGGGCGTAAGACCATAAAAGTCGCCCATCTAACCTCGATAATAGAGATCGTCGCTTCAAACCATTCTCCAACAAATGAAGGAGACCCATCACGTAACCGAGTCGAACGGCATTTTGGCCCGGGCAATCTCGCAATAGGTTGAATCCGTGGAAGTGGTCCGCCAAGATTAACTCGGGCCTCCACCCGCTCTATACTCAAGGGTCGGAAATCCCGGTTTCGCCAAGGTCGTAGAGGAGGCGTGGAGCGGATGATGGAAGCGATCCTCAAACTCGCCATCCAAATTATGATAGTAGGCTCAGCTTCGTGGGTTTCTTCATGCGAGTACCGCCTGGCCGCGTTCGCCTCGGTGGAAAAGGCCTTCCCTGATGACCTTGAGAATCGAGACTTGACATTGGGAGCCTTCGGCAGACTAATAATCATCGGAGCATCCGCCACCACAAGAGAACAAAGGGTTAACAAATCATTTAGGAGGAATATCTTGAAAAGGAAACAAAGATAAGGCGAGAACTCTTCTCGAAACCCATGAGATCGAAGTCATTTACCTTATATCGGATGACGATTTCATTCGTATCGAAATTCGAGAACGATAAATATAGTCGCATGAACAAAGCAACAATATATCCCGCTCTATTGTATGAGGGCAATGTAGAAATCGCCCCGCTAAAGATATCGAGACGGTGATTACCAAGCAAAACCATCTTTGAAGCGCTGATCCCCACGAAGGAGAATCTCGCTCTTCCCAATCGCTTCACAAAGGAGAACGGCTGGGTCATGACGAGAGTAATACGCCGCCTAATCCTACCCAACTAGGATTACGAGTATAAACCGCTTCCCAATTTGTCGAGTTCTAAGAATATTTTCACAAAAATATTCCTAGGATAACTCGATCATGCGAATTGCATCGACGCATCAACGCCGCCTAATCCTACCCAACTAGGATTACGAGTATAAACCGCTTCCCAATTTGTCGAGAGCCCTAAGAATATTTTCACAAAAATATTCCTAGGATAACTCGATCATGCGAATTGCATCGACGCCGATCAACGCCGCCTAATCCTACCCAACTAGGATTACGGTATAAACCGCTTCCCAATTTGTCGAAGTTCCTAAGAATATTCTCGTGGATAACTCGATCGCGGATTGCATCGACGCCATCAACGCCTAATCCTACCCAACTAGGATTACGAGTATAAATCGCTTCCCAATTTGTCGAAGTTCCTAAGAATATTTTCACAAAAATATTCCTAGGATAACTCGATCGTAGCGGATTGCATCGACGCCGATCAACGCTACGCCTAATCCTACTCCAACTAGGATTACGGTATAAACCGCTTCCAATTTGTCGAGAGCCCTAAGAATATTCTCGTGGATAACTCGATCGCGGCGGATTGCATCGACGCCGATCAACGCCGCCTAATCCTACCCAACTAGGATTACGCAGTATAAACCGCTTCCCAATTTGTCGAGTTCTAAGAATATTCTCGTGGATAACTCGATCGTATGATTGCATCGACGCATCAACGCTGCCGCCTAATCCTACCCAACTAGGATTACGGTATAAACCGCTTCCCAATTTATCGAAGTTCCCTAAGAATATTCTCGTGGATAACTCGATCATGGATTGCATCGACGCATCAACGCCGCCTAATCCTACCCAACTAGGATTACGAGTATAAACCGCTTCCAATTTGTCGAGAAGTTCCCTAAGAATATTCTCGTGGATAACTCGATCGTATGATTGCATCGACGCCGATCAACGCTACGCCTAATCCTACCCAACTAGGATTACGAGTATAAACTATTTCCTAAATTGTCGAGAAGTTCCTAAGAATATTCTCGTGGATAACTCGATCGTATGATTGCATCGACGCCATCAACGCCTAATCCTACTCCAACTAGGATTACAGTATAAACCGCTTCCAATTTGTCGAGAAGTTCCCTAAGAATATTCTCGTGGATAACTCGATCATGCGAATTGCATCGACGCCATCAACGCCTAATCCTACTCCAACTAGGATTACGAGTATAAATCGCTTCCCAATTTGTCGAGAAGTTCCTAAGAATATTCTCGTGGATAACTCGATCGTATGATTGCATCGACGCCATCAACGCCGCCTAATCCTACTCCAACTAGGATTACGGTATAAACCGCTTCCCAATTTGTCGAGAGCCCTAAGAATATTCTCACAAGAAATATTCTTAGGGATAACTCGATCATGCGAATTGCATCGACGCCGATCAACGCTACGCCTAATCCTACTCCAACTAGGATTACGAGTATAAACTATTTCCCAATTTGTCGAGAAGTTCCTAAGAATATTTTCACAAAAATATTCTTAGGGATAACTCGATCGTAGCGGATTGCATCGACGCATCAACGCTACGCCTAATCCTACTCCAACTAGGATTACGAGTATAAACTGCTTCCCAATTTGTCGAAGTTCCCTAAGAATATTCTCACAAGAAATATTCTTAGGGATAACTCGATCGTATGGATTGCATCGACATCAACGTCGCCTAATCCTACCCAACTAGGATTACGGTATAAACCGCTTCCAATTTGTCGAGAAGTTCCCTAAGAATATTCTCACAAGAAATATTCTTAGGATAACTCGATCGTATGGATTGCATCGACGCCATCAACGCCGCCTAATCCTACCCAACTAGGATTACAGTATAAACTATTTCCTAAATTGTCGAGAAGTTCCCTAAGAATATTCTCACAAGAAATATTCTTAGGGATAACTCGATCGTATGATTGCATCGACGCATCAACGCCGCCTAATCCTACTCCAACTAGGATTACGAGTATAAACTATTTCCAAAATTTCAACGAGGAGTTCCCGGAGAATAAGTCCATATTCTTAAGGATAACTCGATAACCCTTAATTTCTCCCACCATAATCTCCAAGAGAGGGATAATCGATGAAGAGTGAAAGTCATGTTGACACCGGATAATCATATCCTCCAACAGAAGTTAAACCAACAACACACGGATGATGAAGGAATTAACCGAGTAAGGGTTATGAAATTCCATGTAATCGACATAACCAACATGTCGCCAACAAAGGAGTTCGCCGACATATGGAGAAGTCCAAAGTCCGATGGTTAGTCAAACAACGCACCAACCGACACGAAGTTACAAACAAAACTCACCCATCGCCTTCAAATCAAGATAACAAGCGTCGACAATAAATGCAAAGACCGTGATCTTATCGTGAATCCTACAAAGAACCGATGATCCGAAAGAATCAAGACTTGAAGCTATCGTTGGGACCTCACCGATCAAGGCCGGAACTATCATGTTCAAAGCATCCTGCATCATTAAGAATTGAGACCGAGACGCTTGGGAGGTATCTGTAGGCATAAAAATTGCTTATCAAGACTCGAACGAAACTCGACGGTGGGTTGGCAACTAACGATCCATTCGACAAACCGACGCCGCAAAACGATCACGCCACAAAACGCCAGAGCGAGTCAACGATAAAGTGAGTCGGCATGCATGAGCCAATGAAACGACGCGGCCGAAGTTGACTAAACTCAAACGCTGACGGAGACGGAATCAACCGCTTTAGTCCACAATGCAAACGGGCCGCTAAGCTCAAAGTTGATCCCAAGACGGACTCAAACACAACGGCAACCTTACCGAGCAAAACTAAGCCCGAAGACCAAAGAATCGACGAAGAATCGACGGAGAAACGATGCGAACGAGGGAAAACGCCGCAAGACGGCGCCATGGCCAAACCTCGCCAAAATGGGCAAGGTGGTTGGCCACTTTGCCGGCCACCTGGCCAACTTTAATGGAGGTACCCGCCATGGTCAGGAGGCTCGGCTAACTTTGGTCGGTTTCACCGGGCCAATCTCAACAGGTGCCTGGTTACCATGGTCGGAGCCACCGCCATCCTCGCCGAGGTGGTTTCGGCCATGGGCCGAGCCACCAATGGCTGGCGCACACCTCCATTGTATAAATAGGGGGTGTCATCTTCGAGGAGTCAGCCGGGATTTCGAGGCTTCCGGAGGTTGGATTTTGAGGATTTGGAAGAGCTCGACCAAGAATTTTATGCAGATCTACGAGTAATCGGCGCACGGTCCCGAGCAACAGCGAGTACAAGTGCGATCGACGCCAGATCTACAAGCGAAAGGCCAAAGAAGCTGTAAGCAAATTCAAATCAATGACAATCATCCCAACTTTTACCGCAACAACTGTGAAAGGGGAGGCGAGAGGGAGACGGCGGTCGAGGACAAGAGGAGTAAGAGGGAGAGAGAGGAGGAAAGTAGGGTTAGAGGAGAGGAAGAGGAGAAAGGAGCAGCTAGGGGAGATGATGGGTTCTATGGTGGCTAAGGGGAGGCGGATGATTCTCCAAGAGCCTCCTTTGTTGCTCGGATCCAAGGGACGCCGATGATAAACCACTTTGAAGTGGGTGTTGTCTCCTTCAAACCTTCTCCAAGTTAAGGTTTTAGGCTATTTTTCACTTTTTAAACAAATTTTGAGAGATTTTGTGAAGGATTGAGTTCAGATCTAGGGTTTTGGGTTCCTCATGCTTAGAGGAGTTTGAGCTAGAGAAGAGAGAAGAGAGAGAGAGCACGTGAGTTTTGGGGAAGGGTTAAGAGGTATAGCTTTGGGGAAGGTAGGGTTAGGAGAGGAGGAGGAGAGAAGAAGAGGAGAAATGAGCGCTAGGATAGAGGAGGTGGAGAAAGACTCGAGAAGAAGAAGAAGAAAAGGGAGGGGTATTTTCTAAGTCCGATACAAATACATAGAATACATGTATAAAAGTAAGCTTTGGGCCGGGCCACAATTTTAAATGAAAAGCAAGAGAAAAAGTTAGGGGTCGGGCCACATTCATTTCTTTTTTTTGGGGCCTTGACACAATTTTCCCAAAAAACTAACTTTACAAAAGAAGAGTGCGAAAATGGGCACCAATTAAAATTCTCTTAAAGTCCAAGGTGGTTCTATCTTACTAAGCCTAAGTTGACCGAGTAATTAAGCCCAATGAGTATTTCCATGCTCAATGACCTAAGCCCAATTGGGTTGGGATTCATTGGCCCAAAACTCGTTAAATGGTCACTTAGAAAGTCCGATCAAGAAGAATAAAATCACCAAGGAATAAAGAGTTAAAAAAATTACTAACAATGTTTTTATATATATAGTTATATTTGCATATATGTTCTTGAAAAATAAATTGATTATGAGACTTGAAAATTGTTTAAAAACAAAGAGTTAGCATGTTCTTTTCAAAACTTTTAAGTTAAATTTCTAAGCTAGACTTGGTTTTGTATCACTATAAAAGATTTTTAAGAGATTTACCTTGAGTTATATATAAAAATGTTTCTTGAGTATAAACTAACTTCAATTAGAATGTTAAATATATCAAGTGAATTAATTATACTTTGACTTCTTTAAATTGGCAAGTTGACTGAATTTTGTGGGTATATTCACGGCAAACCCTCACGAGACTACAACTCATCCACTAGGGTAACCTAGGGGTTTAAAGGCTTGTTGTATGTGCTAAATATAACCGCGATTCCTGTAAAAGTGAGTTAAGATTTTTTTTTTTATTTCTCATTCAATTTCTTTCTTGCTAGAGGACTAGCGAAAGTTTAGGTGTGGGGGTATTTGATCATCACATTTTATTACACTTTTATACTCTCATTATCTATTTATTTAAATATATATATCTGCTAATAATTATTTTATCTTAATTTACGTGTAATATAGAATTATTGAATAAGAGCTCAAATGAAGATTATTTCAAGCCCAAAAAATCTCTAATGAAGCCCAGGATGCCTAAATCCAAAGCTCACGACTAAGTTTAGAAGTAAAATCTCAACACTCATCACTTTCTTGGTCAGAATTATGAATAACTTAGCTTGCAATTGAAAATCAAATCAAATATGGAAAAAATAAAGTCAAATTCGTGCTCAGGATGGTCAACCGCAAAGAAAAGGTGATATCTCCCAATCCGGAAAGCAGATTTCAACATATTATATATGAAAATCACCTATATCGACGAGACGGAGCCATCCAAATTACCAGATTCTAAAAATTTGATTAGCAACAGTAGGTTATGATAGAAATCCGAATTTTAGTGATATATATTCAATTATTTGAAGGCCAAGTTAAATTCCAAGAAGCCCAAGAGCATTTAAGAGAAGCCCAAGAGTCTTAAATAAATTCAATATAAAAAAAATAAAGTCCACAAATGCCATCTCTCAAGTATTGAATCAATGGTCTAGATTATTTTGAGAGATCCTTTGGTTATGAGGGTTGCTTGGGGTCTAAGTCAAATCCTATGGTTGTGAGGGTTACTTAGGGGCCAAGACAAATCCAAAGGTTGTGAGAGATTCTTGTTATCTATAAAAAGAGGGGTAGAGTGTGGGTTTGAAGTGTGAAATATTTTGTAATAACTCCTTTTGGAGAGGAGAGTTACTCTTAATTGAGAAGACCTTCTAAATTTGTAACTTTTAGTTGCAATTAATAAAAGAATTTTTCACCCCTTCATATTTGTTTCTTCACTTTGTCCAATGACCAAAAGGAGGATGAAGATGAAGAGATAAAAATGAGGGTTTACCATTTATTTCTTTCCCTTTCTTGTTATTTTATTGCTTTGTAGAATAGATTTAATTTCATGCAATTTACTTTCAAGCAATGTCTTTAATTCTTGCTCTTTAATTCTTGTAATTAATTTTAATTTCTTTTCTTTTCTTTGATTCACTTTGAGGCCTAAGATCTCTTGGGAATCACCCTTTTCTAAGTGTGGAGCCTTTAATTGATCCCTAGAGATTATTTAAAACTAGCATTATATCCAACTCATTCTTGTGAGATTGAGATTTGCTAAGTGAATCTACTCTAGTTCCTTCATTTTTAATCATCCTCCACATTTTACCTTCTTTATTTGTCGCTTTGTTTTTCTTTTCTTTTGTTCATGGAGATCATAATTGGGGATCTCTAGAGATTGTTTGAAACGAGCTTCATATCCTACTCACTCTTGTGAGATTGAGATTTGCTAAGTGAATCTACTCTAGACTCCCTATCTTAAATCAACCCTCCATCTTTTACTTTCTTGCTTTTCATTTGTTTGTTATTTTTCTTTATTCCTGATTCTTGATTTTATTGATTTTTACTTCTCTCTCAATCTCATATTCTCTCTATGTGCATATAATTTCAAACCTGGTTTTGTTATTATGTGCATATAACCACAACCATATTCTCAACTTTATTTTCTCCTTTTTGCACATAATCACATTCACTCTTCTAATCTCTCCACATCCACATTCACATTATTTACTACTCGTAATTTGTCACACACAACATAAGAACCAATATTGACCAAAACTCATACTTTCACCTTCCTCGTGGGATCGATAACTTTTTATACTATAACTTGGTAAGTTGTATACTTGCAACTTTAGGAGGTAATCATTTATTTTCCTATCAAAAGCTTGAACTTACCTATCAGTAATGGCTTCATCAACATATCTGTTGGATTCTCCTTGTATCAATCTTTTTTAAGACTACTTTACCTTCTTCAACAATCTCTCAAATAAAATGATAACAAAATGTGTTTCGATTTTAAATTGAAGACCGGATGCTTAGCCAAGTGGATTGTGTTTTCGCTATCACAATGAACGAGAGTAACTTTCTCCTCAAGTCCCAACTCACCGAGAAAACCCCTCAAGCATATCACTTCCTTCATGGCTTCTGTAGCTGCCATGAATTCTGCCTCTGTAGTTGACAAAGCAATAGTAGGTTGTGGCATTGATCTCCAACCGATAGAACCTCCTGCAAGAGTAAAAAGATAACCTTTCGCTGATCTACGTTTCGCCAAATCACCCACTTAATTCAAGTCAACATATTCGATAGCAATGCAATATGTGTCACTATCTCTACCAAATATCAGCTCAACACATTGAAGTTCCCTTCAAGTATCTAAGTATTCATTTTACTAATTGTCAGTGCTCCTTTTCAGGAATTTCCATATACTTACTAATAACACTGACTGCTTGTGAAAAATCAGGTCAAGTACATACTATCACATACATGATGCTCCTAATTGCACTCGCATAAGGTATCTGAGACATATAGTCATGATCTGCATCCTGCTAGGTGATAAAAATATTAATAGTCTGAAGTGTCTTGCAAGAGGAGAGGAAACTGCTTTCGGTTTATGCAAATTGAATTAAGCAAGGATTTTTTTGATGTAACTCCGCTACGACAACCACAACTTCTTTTCTTTCTGATCTCTGAAAATCTCCATACTAACAATTTTCTTCACTACCCTAAGTCCTTCATCTCAAACTCTATGGTCAACTGAGATTTTGGTTTCTTTACCTCCGACATGTCCTTCAAAGCAAGTGACATGTTATCATCATAAAGTAATAGATAATGAATGAACCATATGGAAGAACCAAGTAATGGACACAATGATCATACATGCTCCTAACATATTAATGCCCTAATATGAAAGTATCAAATCACTTGTACTATTATATCAAAGACTATTTCAAACCATAAAGCAATTTCTTAAGCTTGAATACTTGATCCTCTTTGCCTTCAAAAATAAATCATTCAGGTTGATGCATATAGATATCCTCATATAAGTCACCGTACAAAAAAGCTGTCTTGACATCAAGTTGCTCCAAATCCAAATCATTCAAGGCCACCAAAGTGAGTGTGATATAGATAGAAGTGTACTTCACTACTAGTGAAAAAAATCTCATTATAATCTCCTCTTTCATTTTGAGATAGCCCTTAGCTACCAAACGCACTCGATATCTATCACCACCTATTTCTGGAGAAGCTTCCTTTTTTAAAAAACCCACTTGCAACCCATGGCTCTTTTACCTTCAAGTAACTCTATGAGATCCTATGTGTCATTCTTATAAAGGGATTTCATCTCCTCTTCTATAGAGGATCTCCAATTTAAGCATTTGTTGTCATTCATTGCTTCCCGGTAAGTGAGTAGCTGTCATGTCTTCAAAACTATACCTCATCAACGGCTTTATGTTTCTTTAGGGTCTTTCTTATTATATCGAATTTATAGATGAAGAATTTCCTATTTCATGTTCTGCTGGACTTTCTTTTGTTTCTGGCTGAATTGGCATTCTAACTGCACCTTCATCGATGTATCCTCTACATTATTAATATTTTTCTGAATTTGGCTTTTCCCGTGCTATATAGCAGACTCATCAAATATAACAAGTTTGCTAATAATAAGATCTGGAGACCTTGAATATGTACAGCATAACCTGTAACCTTTTACTCCATCTACATATCCATGAAAATACACTTCCTCGCTCTTGGGTCAAGTTTATCATTCTTAATATAAGCATAAACAGGACAACCAACTATACAAAGTGTTGAATAATCAATAGGTTTACAGACCATACCTCTTCAGAGTTTATCATTCTTAATATAAGCATAAACAGGACAACCAAATATACAAAGTGTAGAATAATCAATAGGTTTACAGACCATACCTCTTCAGCAGTTTTAAAGTCAATGATAGTAGATGGTGATCTCTTAATAAGATATGATGTAGTGGAAAGAGCTTGTCACACCCCGCTACCTAATCAAAAAGCAACGAGGCCGAGACACACCACTTTGATGATAATTTTGTCGCAATAATATGTTAAACCTATAATTATTGCTACTCCTTTTTATTATTTATCAAAATATGTCTAATTCAGAACACATAATTTTTCAGAAAAAGGAAAAAATATTCAATATCATTTAATAAGCCAACAATAAACTAATACTTAAACCCATACCAGAGGATTCATGTTCTCAACTAATCCTCTGCTCATAATCTGGTTCACATCAACTACCTGAGAAGGGAAACAAAAGCAATCTATCAAAGCAGATTCAGCAAGTACCACTGAAGGAATAGAAAACCAAACGAACGGACTTGTAAATAATAATTCACACTTAAACAAATAAATCAAACTAGTGATTAGCTCAAAGAGATAGTGATCGTCAAAAAGATAATAGTGCTGAAGAAAATGGTAGAGCAATAACAAATGATAAAAGATAGCAACATAAATAGGTACATAGACTATAACATATGTAGTGGATTGATATGGAAAAATGTACCCCTCAGTAAAATACGGTCACACTACTGAACAAGTCTACTCAAATCCTAATAATTCTATCTACACTTATACCGAAAAGGTATAACAAATCACAAGTAAAGATAACGTAAGCATAAACATCATTATATCAAATAACGTGGCGGATGTCATCTACTCTACTGCAACATCATCATCGTATCATATCATATTAGTGATCATGAAGTAGATTATAATTTTAAGACTACAACTGCATTGAACAAATATCATTTTAAATTAATCTTTAATTACGTTCTTATTTGGATATGCAATAACTGAGCCTATCCGCTTAAGGTGGTTACACATAAATACACTCATAACTCATAAATAGGCACTTATCTCGACGTCCTCTGACCAACCAACTCGCCTTAAGACATGACTCACCTCATTACTTATCACCTATCCACATTGTTATTTAAATTATTTTCTTTGTACATATAATGTTATGCACTAAATCCTAATCCTTCGAGGCAGTGATCGTATAACTAGTTAGGCGTTATATACCATCATTGACATCACGGTTGGTAGCTAACCTCCTAGAGTATACGTACATAATCCCTAACCTAGGAGATCAAACACTTTGCAGTCTAGGACCAGATTACTAAATCCGTCTAAATGTACAAAAAATTAACAAACAGAAACCTATCAACCATCAACGTTCAACACCATTCATCTTATAATGATAGTTATAAAATTATTTGAATCATCTACAAGTATATTCATCGATTTATTTCAATGTGCTGAGTTATTTAAGTGACAAAACACTCTATATATTGTGTGGTATCTCAAAGGACTACCGTTGCACCACCAAGAAATTAAATTCTCTTTTTTGAGTCACATTACTTGTAATAATATTATAAGCTCTCATAAATTTGAAGTGTCGTATTGCGATCATAATTGGACACTACTAAAATTTGGTTGTTAATCAATTATTCGGTTGAGTAAAATAAGAGGACTAAACACAAAGTAACTTTATCTAGCAAAAAGGGTTATGATGAACAAAAGACTCTAAACAGAGCTTGAATATAAAAATTATCCTCATTTAAATAAAATATGGAACAACTAGTTATATCGGTTAAATTCTTGGGTGTGAGTACTTATATAAGTTTTCACACTTATTTAGTTAGATAGAAGCATTTATAAGGTTTACAATAATTGGTGCATAATTGAGGATTTTTAACAAATAACAACCGCTAAGAACTTAGAATACACATTTGGTAGAGAAGGATAAGTCAATCCCGCAACTGAAATAACTATAGATATATCGGGATGAGAGAAGGCATGAAGATAACTCAAGAGAAGGATCACTTATATGATATTAGTCCGTTTGGTCAAATTCGAGCGTGAGGGGCAAAATAACCCAATTTTGGTTTAACACATTCCATTTTATAATATCTATATATGGTTAAAGTTTCAAACACCCATAACAAGTTATGTGAAAGTTATAGAGTCCCATGACTTATAAATTTCAAGAAAATATATTGTGCATGTGTTCAGATGTCTACTTAAGTCATACCAGATGTTTACTTGAACAACCAGACATCTACCCTAAAAACCAGACGTCTCTGATAGCTATTTTAGAAAACTGGATTTCTGTCAAATCCGACTCATATGTCTGGTTTCAAAACCATTCAGCTAAAACCAAACCAGACGTCTGGTCATCTCTAATCAAACATATAATCTACCACTATTCTATATGAATTACTTTGTTCAATATCGCTTCTTCGTCCTTTCGACTCAAAGATTCTTGTACACCTTCGGTGTGTTTAGGAGACTAGTTGGAACTTCCTAAACTAGTTCTCAAGACTAAAGTCACAGCTACAAGAATTAGGGTTTCGTGTATGTTTAGGCAAATTTGATATTTTAAACGTGTTCATAAGGGATTAAACCTATTTGACTGATATAATGATATTTTATTAATTAGAAAATATCAACTATGAACAGTATAGCAATTTGCATGAATTTTTAGGGTTTTAAACATCACAAATCATAATTTAAAATTGTGACTTATGTATAATGTGTGATAATTACGGAATTAAAAAAGGAGAGCAAGTGGTATAGATCCTACAATCTAATTCCTCGAGATGAGATCAACTTCCTTCATTGCCTTCACTGTTGATGAAAGAAACAATGGCCTCTCTCTCTCTCTCTCTCTCTCTCTCTCTCTCTCTCTCTCTTGTTCTCTTGGTAGAAACACAAAAGAAGAGCAGCAGAAGAAAAAATAGCAGAAAGTATTCCAACTAGAGTTTTTCTCCTTTTATATATATATATATATATATATATATATATATATTTATTTATTTATTTATTTATTTATTTATTTATTTATTTATTTATTTATTTATTTATTTATTTATTTATTTATTTATTTATTTATTTATATATTTATATTTATATATATTTAAAGCCCTTACTCATGTTTCCACTGCCTCCTATTCCCTTCACCCTTCACCGCTCTTTTTAAGACTACTTTACCTTCTTCAACAATCTCTCAAATAAAATGATAACAAAATGTGTTTCGATTTTAAATTGAAGACCGGATGCTTAGCCAAGTGGATTGTGTTTTCGCTATCACAATGAACGAGAGTAACTTTCTCCTCAAGTCCCAACTCACCGAGAAAACCCCTCAAGCATATCACTTCCTTCATGGCTTCTGTAGCTGCCATGAATTCTGCCTCTGTAGTTGACAAAGCAATAGTAGGTTGTGGCATTGATCTCCAACCGATAGAACCTCCTGCAAGAGTAAAAAGATAACCTTTCGCTGATCTACGTTTCGCCAAATCACCCACTTAATTCAAGTCAACATATTCGATAGCAATGCAATATGTGTCACTATCTCTACCAAATATCAGCTCAACACATTGAAGTTCCCTTCAAGTATCTAAGTATTCATTTTACTAATTGTCAGTGCTCCTTTTCAGGAATTTCCATATACTTACTAATAACACTAACTGCTTGTGAAAAATCAGGTCAAGTACATACTATCACATACATGATGCTCCTAATTGCACTCGCATAAGGTATCTGAGACATATAGTCATGATCTGCATCCTGCTAGGTGATAAAAATATTAATAGTCTGAAGTGTCTTGCAAGAGGAGAGGAAACTGCCTTCGGTTTATGCAAATTGAATTAAGCAAGGATTTTTTGATGTAACTCACGCGACAACCACAACTTCTTTTCTTTCTGATCTCTAAAAATCTCCATACTAACAATTTTCTTCACTACCCTAAGTCCTTCATCTCAAACTCTATGGTCAACTGAGATTTTGGTTTCTTTACCTCCGACATGTCCTTCAAAGCAAGTGACATGTTATCATCATAAAGTAATAGATAATGAATGAACCATCCGAAGAACCAAGTAATGGACACAATGATCATACATGCTCCTAACATATTAATGCCCTAATATGAAAGTATCAAATCACTTGTACTATTATATCAAAGACTATTTCAAACCATAAAGCAATTTCTTAAGCTTGAATACTTGATCCTCTTTGCCTTCAAAAATAAATCATTCAAGGCCACCAAAGTGAGTGTGATATAGATAGAAGTGTACTTCACTACTAGTGAAAAAATCTCATTATAATCTCCTCTTTCATTTTGAGATAATCAAATTGTGGTAAAATCAAATTAAGTAGGTTTAATCTCGTAAGAACATGTTTGCAATATCAAATTGTCAAAACATGCATGAAAGGTGCATGAAACCTTAGATTCTTATAGTTGCAATGTTTAGGCTCGGTAGGGCTTAGGCTAGACCATACAAACTTCAAAACGACTGCCAAGACGAGGCTCGACCTCAACACCAGGTTCGTGACGGGAGCCGGAGTTCAATCATAACACGAGGCTCGCACGAGAAACTAAGCTCAACAAATATATGATGAGATTCGCCTCAACACTTAAGTTTGACGAGGCTCGCCACAAGATCAAAGTTTGGCGAGGCTCGCCACAACTTCAAAGTTTGGCGGTTCTCCATTCGACGAGGTTCGCCAAGCAATAAGCCCTCTTGTCGACGAGGTTCGCCAAGCAATAAGCCCTCTTGTCGACGAGGTTCGCCAAGCAATAAGCCCTCTTGTCGACGAGGTTCGCCTACAGCAGTGAACCTCGACATTTATACGAGGTTCGCCTACAGCAGTGAACCTCGACATTTATACGAGGTTCGCCTACAGCAGTGAACCTCGACATTTATACGAGGTTCGCCTACAGCAGTGAACCTCGACATTTATACGAGGTTCGCCACAGCAGTGAACCTCGACATTTATACGAGGTTCGCCACACAGCGAACCCCGCCACTCAACCGAGGTTCGCCTACAGCAGTGAACCCCGCCACTCAACCGAGGTTCGCCTACAGCAGTGAACCTCGACATTTATAATGTAGATTCGCTAGCAAAGTAACCTCGACATTCAACTAAGCTCACACCTAACTAAGTCATGCAACAAAGAAAACCAACGCCACGAAGACCACGAAGCCACGATAAACACGTGGGTTAAATGGTGGGCATCGCTATGCCCACTAACCCACGCTTCACAATTTTAGCATGATGGTTACATGCTTAAAGCCCAATAAATAGCCGTGAGCGCCTATTAGAGGGACTTTTGAACTTTTGAAAACCCACTTGGCGCTAAGAGAGATTGAGTTCTTCATCAATCATCAACAACTTTGTGCCGATCACAACCAAAAGCATCTCTCACGTGAGCATTGAGTGAAGCCTTCTTCGCCACCAAGAACCCATACAAAAGAGAAGTCAAATCAATCTTCTTCCTCCTCAGAATCGAGAGAGTGTGATTGTAATCATTGACATCACGGTTGGTAGCTAACCTCCTAGAGTATAATGCATAATCCCTAACCTAGGAGATCAAACACTTTGCGCCTAGGACCGATTACTAAACCGCCTAAATGTACAAAAAATTAACAAACAGAAACCTATCAACCATCAACGTTCAACACCATTCATCTTATAATGATAGTTATAAAATTATTTGAATCATCTACAAGTATATTCATCGATTTATTTCAATGTGCTGAGTTATTTAAGTGACAAAACACTCTATATATTGTGTGGTATCTCAAAGGACTACCGTTGCACCACCAAGAAATTAAATTCTCTTTTTTGAGTCACATTACTTGTAATAATATTATAAGCTCTCATAAATTTGAAGTGTCGAGTCGCTTCGATCATAATTGGACACTACTAAAATTTGGTTGTTAATCAATTATTCGGTTGAGTAAAATAAGAGGACTAAACACAAAGTAACTTTATCTAGCAAAAAGGGTTATGATGAACAAAAGACTCTAAACAGAGCTTGAATATAAAAATTATCCTCATTTAAATAAAATATGGAACAACTAGTTATATCAGGTTAAATTCTTGGGTGTGAGTACTTATATAAGTTTTCACACTTATTTAGTTAGATAGAAGCATTTATAAGTTTTACAATAATTCGTGCATAATTGAGGATTTTTAACAAATAACAACCGCTAAGAACTTAGAATACACATTTGGTAGAGAAGGATAAGTCAATCCCGCAACTGAAATAACTATAGATATATCGGGATGAGAGAAGGCATGAAGATAACTCAAGAGAAGGATCACTTATATGATATTAGTCCGTTTGGTCAAATTCGAGCGTGAGGGGCAAAATAACCCAATTTTGGTTTAACACATTCCATTTTATAATATCTATATATGGTTAAAGTTTCAAACACCCATAACAAGTTATGTGAAAGTTATAGAGTCCAATGACTTATAAATTTCAAGAAAATATATTGTGCTTGTGTTCAGATGTCTACTTAAGTCATACCAGATGTTTACTTGAACAACCAGACATCTACCCTAAAAACCAGACGTCTCTGATAGCTATTTTAGAAAACCGATTTCACAACCGACTCATATGTCTGGTTTCAAAACCATTCAGCTAAAACCAAACCAGACGTCTGGTCATCTCTAATCAAACATATAATCTACCACTATTCTATATGAATTCGCCTTGTTCAATATCGTTTCTTCGTCCTTTCGACTCCAGTATTCTTGTACACCTTCCAGTATGTTTAGGAGACTAGTTGGAACTTCCTAAACTAGTTCTCAAGACTAAAGTCACAGCTACAAGAATTAGGGTTTCGTGTATGTTTAGGCAATTTTGATATTTTAAACGTGTTCATAAGGGATTAAACCTATTTGACCTGATATAATGATATTTTATTAATTAGAAAATATCAACTATGAACAGTATAGCAATTTGCATGAATTTTTAGGGTTTTAAACATCACAAATCATAATTTAAAATTGTGACTTATGTATAATGTGCGTGATAATTACCGTAATTAAAAAAGGAGAGCAAGTGGTATAGATCCTACAATCTAATTCCTCGAGATGAGATCAACTTCCTTCATTGCCTTCACTGTTGATGAAAGAAACAATGGCTCTCTCTCTCTCTCTCTCTCTCTCTCTCTCTCTCTCTCTTGTTCTCTTGGTAGAAACACAAAAAGAAGAGCAGCAGAAGAAAAAATAGCAGAAAGTATTCCAACTAGAGTTTTTCTCCTTTTATATATATATATATATATATATATATATATATATATATATATATATATATATATATATATATATATATATATATATATATATATATATATTTATATTTATATATATTTAAAGCCCTTACTCATGTTTCCACTGCCTCCTATTCCCTTCACCCTTCACCGCTCCTGTTCAGATCTAATAGAAAAATGAGGTAGAAAGAGATGAGGGAGAGAGAGAGAGAGAGAGAGAGAGAGGAGAAAAAAGAGATGGAGATAGAGAAAGTGAAAGAGGGGAGAGAGGAGAGAGAAGAAGAGAAAGTATATTGAGAGAGAGTTTGAGATACTCTTGGTGAATCCACATATTCTTCAGCTTGTGGAGTTCATACCATGGTAATGGGGGGATTGGATTTCATTTCGAAGATATGTACTGCAGATCTCCAGTGGTAGATCCTAAGGCTAGTACCACTTGCAATTCGTTCTTCTGATTCTGGAATCCCTTACGCGCATTATACATAAGTTGCATTATTTTTTTGGTTCTAACAATTTAAAACCCTAGAAATTCATGAAAAGTATTATATGGTTCATAGGTGATATTTTTGAGATAATCAAATTGTGGTAAAATCAAATTAAGTAGGTTTAATCTCGTAAGAACATGTTTGCAATATCAAATTGTCAAAACATGCATGAAAGGTGCATGAAACCTTAGATTCTTATAGTTGCAATGTTTAGACTTGGTAACATGTTTAGGAAATTCCAAATAGTCTCCTAAACATGCTTGAAGGAGTAGGAGAAGAGTGGAGGCAAAACGGCGAAGAAAAGGCAACGAACGAGATGTAAATGTTGTGACGCCCCTGGTTTCAACAAGGCTGCAGTCCAAGGTGAAACCAAGGATGTCAAACCTGCCATGCACCCACACAGTGCAATAACATGTTTCACTAATCACAGTAATATCCTCTAGTGGAGTCAAAAGAAGTGTAGGTACAAAACAGGCAAATTAAAGAAAATAAATACAATAGACATGATGAAGAAAGATATCTCATAAATGAAATCATGTCTCAATTTATTAAACTGAGATATAACAGATCTCTAAAATAAATATTAAATATCTCGATATGAGTCAACTGGAAATGTAACTAAGGCTTATTGCCTTTACAATATGAAAACAAAACTCTCTAATTTCTGAATAAAAATACAAAACTACAGTGGAGCCTCAAATGGCAAAATCATGTGACGGCGACTATGCTAGAACTCCGTCATCCCACGCCTCCAAACTTTGAGCTCAAAAAGAAATTTAAAATAAAAGAACAACAACAAGAGCGTCAGAGCGCTATAGCAAGATCACCTCCATCCGCCCCCATGGGAAAGGCTGCTAGATGGAGTGCAGACTCTATCTATTAAGCATAGTCTACCTAGATCATTTTCCCCCGTATCTAATGGAATTAATATTTAGACACCCTCATGTAGTATGTCGAGCGAAATAATCCAAATAAGGAAACCCTCATGTATATACCATATGTCCCCAATCGTAAACATCTAAACATTAATACCGAACTAAAGACAAATAATCTAAATAAAATCAACAATTAGAAATCCATAACACGAGACCCAGACGCCGTTTAAATAATCCAAACAAGGAAACCCTCATGTATATACCATATGTCTCAAATTGTGAACAGCTAATCATTGATCCCAACCTAAGAATTAAGAAAAGCAGTAAAAGAAAGTAAAGATATCAACATATCATATTCATAATATCTTCCATCGCCACCGGGAGATGGAATGAATACAAGCACAAATCCGTGTACTTTCAAATGCAAAGTACTCGGGTCATATATTTCAAAGAATGAATCAAAACATAACGGCATCCGCCAACGACTCGACTATCATTTAACTATCTCGATGTAACTCCATGCAAGATTGTAATATTTAATCTTATCATGTGCAACGGACTACCCTATAGGTATCCCGACGGTGTACATGGCTCATTAGTCTCATCGTGATCTCGCGTAACATGAGTACGGACGCCTACCATATAGGTATCCTAGAAGTACGGCTCACAAGCCTCATCACACCCTCATGCGGACGGACTGCTAGATAAAGCATCCAAAGTCGACTCAATGGCCTCAGACGATGGAATATCGACGCACTACCTCATGTAGTAATCGAATCGAGCTCATCAACGATATCCAAACATGTGTGTAAAGTATGTACTAAACTCTTTGTCAAAGTAATCGGGTTAAAATCCATCATAATTCCTTTCAAGATACCCATATATGTGCTACTACACCATTCATAAAATTAGCATAAAGAAGTGCGGCTCAAACCCGCAAACATATATTAATCGTATGCAAAACACAAATTTAGGCAATGACCTTAGTAGTCGACTATTAGGCTTAGTAGTCGACTACACCGAGTCCATCCGCACTGTAATAACATATATCAAGATCGTAGTCGACTATTAAGAATATTAGTCGATTACTCGCAAACACATAATTTTGTTATACTCAATCGGCATGAGTAGCCGACTACTAAACTTAGTAGTCGACTACCCCTGCCAAGACATGTATTCCTTCGGCACAAACAAGGCTTATGACAATTGTATATATCATGATGTTAAAATGAGATTTTATACTTGGCATATGCAACATGAATTATCTGAATCATTAAATTAAATTATTATATCTTCCAAATTAGGGTTTAACATCCTAATAAAATAATTTCTTCAATTTCTCATATGTAAACAAAGTGACTATCAACACAAGATAAAAACTATGCATGAACAGAGATAAAATTTACTTAAACATGTTTATCTAACTTAGATATCACAAACCTAGGGTTTAAGCATGATTAATTAACATGAAAACTCAAAGAAACCTTCACGTAAGATATTAATTATTTCAAATCAGCATATCTGCAGTTTTCTGCAGAATATATCGTTAGTACATTGAGTATATCTTTTCCTAGACAATTTTTTTAAGAATAGTTTTCTGTTTTGGAAACTAGAGCCATATATCTATTATTTGGCACTAGTTTGGTTTAATTTGGAGTTCATTTGTTATCTCAAATTTCCGTTAAACATTATACATGTGCAACAGTTTTCTACAAGATATATCATTAGTAAATTGAGTATATCTTTCTCTATAAAAACTATTTTTAGAATGTATTTCTGTTCTAGAAACTAGATTCACATAGATTTCATTTGACACTGATTTGGTTAAATTTAGAGTTTATTTTCTATTTCAAAATCTCAGTTAAATATTATATAAGTGCAACAGTTTTCTCAGAAAATATATATCACAACCTTAGGTTTTTGCATAGTCAGTTTACAAGAAAAACTCAAATAATTAAATAAACTAGGATTTTCACATGGTAAATCAAAATTTATATTAACCTAATGATCATGATCATATTTTTAACATAAACATCAAGGAAAAACATTAGATCTAACAATTGTTTACAGCCTAACATCAAAAATCTAGTCTCTTAATGCTCCAGGTTAAGATTTAGACATGTAAACACAAATTAAACATCTAAACTAGTTATTTAACTATGAGGATGAGTTTGGATGCAAGTGATCTTGCCTTTGCACGTGGAAAAGCCTCTGAAACTAATAGCAAGCAATCCAAAAGTGTAAACAACCCGCTTTCCCTTGCCACACGCCGATGATCTCACCGTGTCGATGTTTTACTTCACAAAGCTCTCAAAACTCATAAGAAAAATATCTAGGGTTTTTGAGGGGAGAGGGTGGCTGCTAGGGTTCAGAGATATCATAAAAGAGAGCAAACTTTCATGAAAACACCGGTATTTATAGAGGTAAACCCGAAACAAACCTGTTTGACCCGAACCAGGAAACCTAGTCTAACTAGGAAAAAGACCTTCGGTATTTTGGCTATAACTTTCTCATATGATCTCAGAATGAGATAATATAAGACTTGTTGGAAATCTGTTGAAGAGACCTACAACTGTGGTCTTTTATGTTTTTCTAGATTCTAACTGTATCAGTGTGTACAATCTATAAACTCTTAACTGGTCATTATTTCCAGATTTCTCTTCGTGCATGATTTGTGCATTTGCACTCATATATACACAAATATATGTTGAATTGATCTCAAATCAATTCCTAGCATACTCAAACATTAATAAAATGTGTTTATCACCATATAACTCATTTATTATTATTTATCATAAAATATTTAAATTTTCAGGGTTTTACAAATGTGCAAAACAGCAGAGATGAGACATCTGATCCAGTGGAATCAAACATCTAGCTATGAATCAGATGTCTGGACGTCTGAAACCAAACATCTAATGGGGGAGTCAGATGTCTAATCGAGAAGAGCAGATGTCTCAATCAAGGTTTGACAGAAACCTGTGCTTCAACTGAGTATTTGTTTAACAATTGAACTTTAGTTTGTTGTGAGACTGATAATTCAAAAGTGTCCAATTATGCCTGGAGAGACTCGACACTTAAAAATAAATGAGAAATTATAATATTATTACAAGTGATGCGACTCGAAGGAATATTTAATTAATTGGTAGTGTAAAAGCAGTCTTATGAGATACCTACACTGTATTTTGGAGTGTGTCGTCACTTAAATGACCTAGCACACTAAAATAAATTAATGAATATAACTTTTGGTGATCTAAATGATTTTATAGCTATCGCAACAAGATAAATTGTGTTGAATGTTAATGATTGATAGGATTTTATTTGTTAATACTTTGTACATATAGACAGGTTCAATAACATGCTCCTAGACTATGAGGTATTTGATCACCTAAGTTAGGGATTACGTACCTATACGCCGGGTGGTTAGCTACCGGCAATGATGTCATCTATGATATAGAATGCATAACTAGTATTACGGTCAGTGCTTCGAAGAATTTATAATTAGTGAATAACATTATATGTATAAAAAAATAATTTAAATAACTATAGAGATGGGGGTTAAGTACTAAGATTAGTCACGTCTTAAGGTGAGGTGGTTGGCTAGAGGACTCCGAGGTAAGTGCCTATTTGATGAGCATGATATGTGTAACCACCTTAAGTGGGCAAGCTCAGTCATTTCATACCCAAATAAGAATGTAATGAGAGATTAATTTAAAATGATATTTTTTTAATACAGTTACAGTTTTAATTTGCTTATTTACTTCAAGATTTATATGATGATGAGTTGTATACTAGATTCTATCCTCTACTTTAGTTGATATGACAATGATGTGGTAGTGGTCTGAAGCATTGGTTGACATATTGATGATTTTGTTCACATCGTTTTTACTTGTGATACAGTATAACTTCTTGGTATAAGTTATGAAGTATGATTAGAATTTAGTAGACATGCTTAGTAGTGACATTATGTTAATAAGGTGGGAGATTACCTTTATCAGTTCACTACATTATGTTAATAAGGTGGGAGATTACCCTTATCAGTTCACTACATATTATATACCCTTATTAGCTTGCTACATATTAGATGGTCTACGTTCCTATTTACATTGTTGTTTTTACATTTGTATCATTCTACCATTTCATTTGACCACTACTATCTTATTGTCAATCACTATATTTTTGAGCTTTCTTCATTTATTTTATTTTGATTGTGAATTTTTATTCACAAGTTTAATCATTTGGATTCCTACTCCTTTGAAAGTACTTGCTGAATCAGCTCTGATGGATTGTTTTTGTTTCCCTTTCCAGGTAGCTGATGTGAACCGCATTGTGAGCAAGGAATTATTTGAGAACATGAATTCTCATGTATGGGTTTTAAATGTTGGTTTATCATTGATTTAATATATAAATGATGTTAGATATTTGTTTCTTTTTAAAAAAATTCTCTTTTCTGATTTGACCTAATTTTGATAAATAAATAACAATGAGAAGCAATAATTAAAGGCTTAACACATTATTGTGATGAAGTTATCATCCGAGTGGTGTGTACCAACCTCGTTGTGCTTTGATTAGGTCACGGGGCGTGATAGGGTTTTAGTGGTATTAGAGCCAAGGTTCAAAATATTTCCACAATAAAAAGTTAAAGTTTTCGGAAAAAGAAAAAAGAAAAGATTTATCAATTCCAAATGAGTTTTTAAAAACCAACGAGTTATGTGAAAATGTTTTGAGAAAACCCTTTTTTTTTAATTGATCATGTTCTCTCAACGATCCGCTCCAATCAGGAACATCGACTACCAAGCACAATCTTAAGGTATGAAAATTAATATTTCAATTAATTTAGTTCTGCTATACCTATTGCTCATATTTGTATAATCTTGTTCTTTGTTCTTTAAGATCTCTTGAAGCTATATAGCGCAAGATAAGGAGGTGTTATTAATCTAGGTCGGGAAATTACACACTTGCAATTAAACCCCTGAGCATCATTGCATTTCTTTTGCAAGTAGATTTTATATATTTATTGTATTTTAAAAATTAGATCCTTATGTCTTTGATAATCCTTGAACTATGTTTCGGACGTGCTGATGGAGGAGTTAATGTCGAAGGACGAGAGAATGTGCAGTTGGAGCTAGTGGAGAAGTTTGCGCATTTTATAGAACTATTCCTAACCCTTGATTCCTTTTCATTATGATAGAAAAATTTTCTTTGACTTTATTTGATATCAAGAAGTGAAGCGTGACAGTATTAGAATCTCAATCACTGAGCTATTGTTGGCGAGTGGAATATTTTGTTTACTTTTATATCTATAGCCAATGTAACATCTTGTGTCGTCGAGATCAAGAAATAATCCTGAAATTGATTTTTCAATGATGAGGGACTAGATAGAAACTTTTCATTATTAGTATATATGGATCTCTATATTTTAATTTTCTAAATAGAGGTTTTTAGAAGGGTTTATGTGTTAAAAAGTCTTAATGGGTTTTAAGTCAAAAGTGATCAACCAGTTAGTCAAGCCATTAAACTATATATCCCTATATAAGGCCTACCAAACCTTAAAAGTTAGAATTTTTGCAAATCTTGACACTCAAAGGCCGGCCAAGCTAGGGAGAGGAAGATAGGAGTTTTTCGACATACGTTCGTTAGCCCAAAGATCGTCTTTTAGGTTTCAGGCAAGTACGTGCTTGTTTCCCTCCACCTTTGATTCTCATATACATTTAAATTATTTGTATTAAATTAATTTTGATCCAACCTAATTGTTTGTTGTATTATTTTTGAGACTTTATCGAGACTACTTTGATGCTTTGGTGAAAAACATGCATGTATATGATATTTGATCTTAGAGTGGTAGAAATATGATAGAAATCAGTAAAGCATATTTTGTATATGTTAGTTTTGTTATTTTATGTGACAATTTTCATTTTACATTGATATGATAAGTTTCAACGATTTTTGATGTGTTTTCACAAAAATCCTAGATGTATTCATGTTTTATTGATCTATGATCACAATAAGTGTGCTATACATGTTAGTTTTGTGTTTTCATGTTGTTTAAGAGTAGATAAGTATCCCTATATTTGACCCGAGAAAGATACGACAAACCCAAGTTAAAAAATCTGGAAAAGTATTGAAAAACTGCAATTCAGACGCCCGGTTTGAATTATTCAGACATCTGGTCAGTGTTCAGACATTTGGTTCAGAATTTAGATGTCTCTATATAGCTTGTATAGTTTTTGAGTTTTTGTGTACAATTTTTGAGTTTTTGTCGTCCGTAATTTTGACATCTAGTCTGAATTATCAGACATCTAGTTTGATGTTTAGACACCATGGGAGATAATCTAAAAGCCTAAAAATGTGCACGTCAGTTTTATTTTTATTTTATGAGTCGTTTGACCCCATAACTTCTTCGTTGACATCTGAGGCTTATAAAACTTTGCGAACACCTTTGTTATCTTGTTCTGAGTGTGTTCAAGATTTTCTTTTGACATTTTGAGTTACATTTTGATATTTATCCTATTGAACCAAAAAGTCTGAAAATACAGTTTTTCGTTGTTTTTGAGTCTTGATACCAAACTCTACCCATAGTTATTTTTAACATGAAAATGAGTTTATTTGTAATAATATGGGCTATATGATATGCTAACTCTTGATAAGATGGTTCAACTATTGATATTAATATATATACCCTTAAAGATTACACATGCACACCATGAGAATTAGGAATTAAATATCGGACGCTCGATCAACATAGCAAGTGACAGGAAATAAATGTGAACCTAAAGTTGCAAGTATACAACTATCAAGTTATAGTATAAAAAGTTATCGATCCCACGAAGAAGGTGTTGTAAGAGTTAATCAAAATCGGTTCTTATGTTGTGTGTGCGACAATTAGGGGAGTGATAAAAGAAAAGTAGTTGTGGAAAGATATGAGAGTGTTTGTGAATATGTGCAAATAAAATTAAAATAAGATTGAGAGAGGAGAAGGAATGATGAATAAAATAAACAAATAAATGAAAATTAAGAATAAAGAGGAAAATCAAGAAAGTAAAGATGGAGGATTCAATTCAATATATGAGGAATCTAGAATTGAATCCACTAGCTAATCTTACATATAAAATATGAAAGAAATAAAACTTAATTTCATGCAATTTCTAGAGTTCCCACAAGAATTAGTTCCACATCTTTGAAAAGGGCAATTCCTTAGAGAGGGAAAATAAATAAAAATAATTCCCTAGAGGGTTCTAGCCTCAAGGTGAATCAAAGAAAACAAAGAAAATAAAAACTAATCACAAGCGAGAAAGTAAAGACATGAATGTAAATCTACTCTACAAGTATGAAAATAAATCTAAGGCAAGAGGGTTCTAGCCTCTTGGCTATCTAAACAAGAAAATAAAGCAAAAGAAAAATTTATTAGCAAAAAAGAAAATTTGCATCCCAAGACGTATCTAGCCTCAAGGTGAAAGCAAACCTTCATCTTGATCTTCATCTGCATCTCATCTTCATCTTCATGATCAAATAAAGAGAAGAAAAGAAATATGAAGAGGAGAAAATATTTTTTATTAATTCTAACAAAAAGTAATAAATTTGGAAGGTCTTCTCAATTAAGAGTAACCCTCCTCTCCAAATGAAGTTTTTACAAAATATTTCACACTCAAACCCCTCACCCTCTATCCCTATTTATAGAGTATTACAACCAATAACAACCCTTGGATTCAACTTGATCCCCAAGTTAATCAATTTCAGCCTTTGAATCGTAACAGAAAACTTGGTATCGATACGGGTATCGATACTCCACCTTCTATTCCTTGTCCGACTTCCTCTTGTGTGTATGGGCTTGGGCTTTTTAGGCTTTTTGAGAGATGAGAAATTTGAGTTCTTTTTGGGCTTTTACTCTTGAATCTTCATTAACCTGCAATTAAAATAAAACATGTTATTAGCAGATATATTTATTCTAATAAAATAGATAATGAGGATAAAAAAGTGCAATAAAATGTGATTATTAGTAAGATTTTAGCTAAGTTGGTGGTGAGCACAAGAGGGAAAGTTTGATTCCGACGGATTAAGGACATGATACGTTTAGAAGAGATAACATTGTCGGATAGTTAAACATTATTTTTTGAAATCTTAGAATTTTTATATTACACGTTAAGTATTGAGTGACATTGTGTAAAGTGCAAGTCCGGGATCGCAACCTCCATACTTTTATTTAGATTTCTCACTGATAATTTGTGTTGTAATATAGAAAAGATGAGATTATACAACATCATGTGTAATTGCCTTAAAGTGTATTGTTTTGAAAATATTTGGTTTTAACAGGGAGAATAACTAATAATTTAACTTTTGAGGTGTAGAAATTTATTTTGGCCATTTGATGAGTATTAACGGGATCCCATTTTGGATTGTCGAGTTGAGATTTTGTTGACCACCGTAATTCGACCAATAATATTATTTAATATCAAATAACATTTTACATAAAAATCACCTTAACTTTTACTCAAATTGACAGTTACCAGCTACTTTTTTATTTATGAAAACCACCTGAAATTGCTTATATGCTTTTAATGTCACACCAATTTATGTTTTTTATATAGTTACCACCTAAACTTTTTTTTTGGGATACAGTTACCACCTAAACTTTTATAGGGTAAGTACGATTTTCATAAAAAGGTGTGGTTCATGCCAAAATTTTATAAATGTAAGGTGGTATACATATCAATTTGTGTTTTGTAAAGGTGGTAACCATAAGAAATATAAAAGTATAGGTGGTAAATAGATATAAAAGTTTAGGTGGTAACAATAAAAAATAGCTTGGTGTGACATTGAAAGCATGTAAGCAAATTCGTGGTTTTCAGAAAAAAGTAGGTGGTAACCGTCAATTTGAGTAAAAGTTAAGGTGTTTTTATGTAAAACCCTAACTTAAAACTAATTTAAGTATGTTAGGAATTGGAATTCTTGTTTGTGCATGCTTGTATGATATATGTAAATCTTTTGTATGTTTATACTATCATGATGTATGATATAGCACTGTTAAGGTTTAGTACATCGATGTTCTGAGTTTTGAACTACAGTGAACCAAGTAATGAGTCGCAATGCATGCTTACCTTGAGAGATACAGGAAGTAGGAATGGCCCATCATGATTTCTAGAGTTTTTCTAAGATTCATATTTGCTCAATGATATATATCATCCTGTATTCCTATTCAATCTTTGTTATCAATTCAACTTCAAAATAATTGATAAATACTTCTGTTGAGTTTTTTGTTGATTTTTTGTATACTAAATTATAATTTTCACTAAACTATTCGTTGGATCCTATCATTTGGTGGTACTTGCTATTATCCACTCTAATGTATTTATTTTATTGTTTTGTATTTTTTATATCTTTCACAGTGGTTGGTATATTCAGAGTAGAAAGTTGGTTGAGCCTCAAGGTGAATCAAAGAAAACAAAGAAAATAAAAACTAATCACAAGCGAGAAAGTAAAGACATGAATGTAAATCTACTCTACAAGTATGAAAATAAATCTAAGGCAAGAGGGTTCTAGCCTCTTGGCTATCTAAACAAGAAAATAAAGCAAAAGAAAAATTTATTAGCAAAAGAAAATTTGCATCCCAAGACGATCTAGCCTCAAGGTGAAAGCAAACCTTCATCTTGATCTTCATCTGCATCTCATCTTCATCTTCATGATCAAATAAAGAGAAGAAAAGAAATATGAAGAGGAGAAAATATTTTTTATTAATTCTAACAAAAAGTAATAAATTTGGAAGGTCTTCTCAATTGAGTAACCCTCCTCTCCAAATAAAGTTTTTACAAAATATTTCACACTCAAACCCCTCACCCTCTATCCCTATTTATAGAGTATTACAACCAATAACAACCCTTGGATTCAACTTGATCCCCAAGTTAATCAATTTCACCTTTGAATCGTATGAAAACTTGGTATCGATACGGGTATCGATACTCCACCTTCTATTCCTTGTCCGACTTCCTCTTGTGTGTATGGGCTTGGGCTTTTTAGGCTTTTTGAGAGATGAGAAATTTGAGTTCTTTTTGGGCTTTTACTCTTGAATCTTCATTAACTCGCAATTAAAATAAAACATGTTATTAGCAGATATATTTATTCTAATAAAATAGATAATGAGGATAAAAAGTGCAATAAAATGTGATTATTAGTAAGATTTTAGCTAAGTTGGTGGTGAGCACAAGAGGGAAAGTTTGATTCCGACGGATTAAGGACATGATACGTTTAGAAGAGATAACATTGTCGGATAGTTAAACATTATTTTTTGAAATCTTAGAATTTTTATATTACACGTTAAGTATTGAGTGACATTGTGTAAAGTGCAAGTCTGGGGATCTGCAACCTCCATACTTTTTATTTAGATTTCTCACTCGATAATTTGTGTTGTAATATAGAAAAGATGAGATTAGACAACATCATGTGTAATTGCCTTAAAGTGTATTGTTTTGAAAATATTTGGTTTTAACAGGGGAGAATAACTAATAATTTAACTTTTGAGGTGTAGAAAATTATTTTGGCCATTTGATGAGTATTACCGGGATCCCATTTTGGATTGTCGAGTTGAGATTTTGTTGACCACCGTAATTCGACCAATAATATTATTTAATATCAAATAACATTTTACATAAAATCATATTAACTTTTACTCAAATTGATTTACCGACTACTTTTTATTTATGAAAACCACGAAATTGCTTATATGCTTTTAATGTCACACCAATTTATGTTTTTATATAGTTACCACCTAAACTTTTTTGGGATACAGTTACCACCTAAACTTTTATAGGGTAAGTCGATTTTCATAAAAAGCGGTGGTTCATGCCAAAATTTTATAAAGGTAAGGTGGTATACATATCAATTTGTGTTTTGTAAAGGTGGTAACCATAAGAAATATAAAAGTATAGGTGGTAAATAGATATAAAAGTTTAGGTGGTAACAATAAAAAAATAGCTTGGTGTGACATTGAAAGCATGTAAGCAAATTCAGGTGGTTTTCGTAAAAAAAAAGTAGGTGGTAAGCGTCAATTTGAGTAAAAGTTAAGGTGTTTTTTATGTAAAAACCCTAACTTAAAACTAATTTAAGTATGTTAGGAATTGGAATTCTTGTTTGTGCATGCTTGTATGATATATGTAAATCTTTTTGTATGTTTATACTATCATGATGTATGATATAGCACTGTTAAGGTTTAGTACATCGATGTTCTGAGTTTTGAACTACAGTGAACCAAGTAATGAGTCGCAATGCATGCTTACCTTGAGAGATACAGGAAGTAGGAATGGCCCATCATGATTTCTAGAGTTTTTCTAAGATTCATATTTGCTCAATGATATATATCATCCTGTATTCCTATTCAATCTTTGTTATCAATTCAACTTCAAAATAATTGATAAATACTTCTGTTGAGTTTTTTGTTGATTTTTTGTATACTAAATTATAATTTTCACTAAACTATTCGTTGGATCCTATCATTTGGTGGTACTTGCTATTATCCACTCTAATGTATTTATTTTTATTGTTTTGTATTTTTTTATATCTTTCACAGGTGGTTGGTATATTCAGGAGTAGAAAGTTGGTTGAGCCGGGAACAATGGATAAACATGTACATGTTGGTTTAGTTTTAGTTTTGAAAATAAATTTTAGTTTTTCAAGTATTTTTCTCATAAGATTCTAAAGTATATGATATGTCCCAAAAATTTATATTTTAAAAAAATAGGCATGCAAATTGAAGGCTTAAGTATATCATTTGGATTCGGTTGTCTTCCAAGTAGTGTGTTGTCGGCCTAGTCATGTGTCGTTTAGGTCTCGGGACATGACAGCCAAGTTGGTATATTTTTCATCTCTTCAAGACTCTTGTTGAGTTTTGTGAAATCTCTAATCATCTTATCTTATATGTACATGCTTGTTTAGCATTTGTGATTATTATGAGTGTTTGTTTAATCAAATTTTGGATGCTTCTTGTTAGGTGTCAAACACCCTTATGAGTTTAAATCCTTAAGCTTATCGGACCATAGTTATTTTATCTAGTGTAGGGAAGTGTACCTCACCTTGTATTTTGTTGGGTTTATAGTGCTGGCCTGTAGTGCCAATCATGGTGTAGAGAGTTAAAAGTTCAACCACATCTCTTATAAGCTTCCTTGCAAGATCATTCAGAGTCTTTCTATTTTATCCTCGAAGGATTTGGCTAAATGTTAGGTTTAGTTGCTGTTTAGATCCAAAATAGTTCACCTCAAAATAGTTCACACCGGATCTCGATTTCAGATTTTATTAGATTTTTTAGTTGAGTCCTTACACTCTATTATTTTACTTTTATAATTTTACTCTTTAGGAGTTGTGAGTTTTAAAGTTAACTTTTTGTCACTATAATTTTGTAGTTAGACCCCTCAAAAACTATGTGTTTACATCTTTACAAATAAATCCTTATGATATTTTGGAGTTTTGCATTTCAGGCCTCATAACATATTTGCTTTCATATTCAGGAAAAGAATTTTACATATAAACCCTTAAAGATTTTAAGGTGTTGTTTTGCAATATAAACCATATACTTTTTAAAGGTTGTTTTTGTTTTGAACCCTTTGAGTTTCAAGTTCTCAGATTATCTTTTGACAACAAAGAATTAACTTTTTGTCACTATAATTTTGTAGTTAGACCCCTCAAAAACTATGTGTTTACATCTTTACAAATAAATCCTTATGATATTTTGGAGTTTTGCATTTCAGGCCTCATAACATATTTGCTTTCATATTCAGGAAAAGAATTTTACATATAAACCCTTAAAGATTTTAAGGTGTTGTTTTGCAATATAAACCATATACTTTTTAAAGGTTGTTTTTGTTTTGAACCCTTTGAGTTTCAAGTTCTCAGATTATCTTTTGACAACAAAGAATTAACTTTTTGTCACTATAATTTTGTAGTTAGACCCCTCAAAAACTATGTGTTTACATCTTTACAAATAAATCCTTATGATATTTTGGAGTTTTGCATTTCAGGCCTCATAACATATTTGCTTTCATATTCAGGAAAAGAATTTTACATATAAACCCTTAAAGATTTTAAGGTGTTGTTTTGCAATATAAACCATATACTTTTTAAAGGTTGTTTTTGTTTTTGAACCCTTTGAGTTTCAAGTTCTCAGATTATCTTTTGACAACAAAGAATTAACTTTTTGTCACTATAATTTTGTAGTTAGACCCCTCAAAAACTATGTGTTTACATCATTACAAATAAATCCTTATGATATTTTGGAGTTTTGCATTTCAGGCCTCATAACATATTTGCTTTCATATTCAGGAAAAGAATTTTACATATAAACCCTTAAAGATTTTAAGGTGTTGTTTTGCAATATAAACCATATACTTTTTAAAGGTTGTTTTTGTTTTTGAACCCTTTGAGTTTCAAGTTCTCAGATTATCTTTTGACAACAAAGAATTAACTTTTTGTCACTATAATTTTGTAGTTAGACCCCTCAAAAACTATGTGTTTACATCTTTACAAATAAATCCTTATGATATTTTGGAGTTTTGCATTTCAGGCCTCATAACATATTTGCTTTCATATTCAGGAAAAGAATTTTACATATAAACCCTTAAAGATTTTAAGGTGTTGTTTTGCAATATAAACCATATACTTTTTAAAGGTTGTTTTTGTTTTTGAACCCTTTGAGTTTCAAGTTCTCAGATTATCTTTTGACAACAAAGAATTAACTTTTTGTCACTATAATTTTGTAGTTAGACCCCTCAAAAACTATGTGTTTACATCTTTACAAATAAATCCTTATGATATTTTGGAGTTTTGCATTTCAGGCCTCATAACATATTTGCTTTCATATTCAGGAAAAGAATTTTACATATAAACCCTTAAATATTTTAAGGTGTTGTTTTGCAATATAAACCATATACTTTTTAAAGGTTGTTTTTGTTTTTGAACCCTTTGAGTTTCAAGTTCTCAGATTATCTTTTGACAACAAAGAATTTTAATTCTTTTTAACTTTTATGAAATAGGAAATGCAGTTGAGAAAAATTTTTAGCTAAAGTTTTAGTGAGTGTGAATTTTACTTAAGCCCTCAACTTTTGAGAAAACCTTATCGTGCATATTGAACCCTCTAACTATGAGTTGTTTGAAAATTACCTTCTGTCATTAAGTAATTTTTATTTCTTCAGTACCAAAGCTTAAATGGTATTTTGAGAGATTACAAGATAAAATATTTGGTGCTTTTGCATTTAAACCCCTGAATGTTTTGGTTTTGCATATAGAACCCCCAATTTATTTTTAATATGCAACCCTTGCATGTTTAGCTAACCTTTGAGTCATGTTTTAGACACTCATGAGTATTAGTCACCCTTTCTATGTGTGCTGAGAAGATTCGAGGGTGAAACTTTTCTTAAGGGGCGTAGGATGTAATGCCTGTGAACTGCCGTTACCAGTAACTTTGAGAATTTTTGTGAGAAATTAGATAAATTAATTACTATTAGTTAGAAATTTATTCCAAATAACTCAAAGAAATATGAGCTATTAATTAAATGGTCTTTGGAGTGTTTTATGCAAATAGTTTTAGTAGTTTGAGCTAAAATGGTTAAAGTAGAAACGAGTTTTGTGCCAATTTAGCTTGAGTTCGTGCCTTCAGCACTAGTACTAGAGGCCAAATTAAATTTATAAAATTTTTGAAGGTCCCAAAAATTATTATAATTATTGAATGAAATTCAATAATCTTTAAATAATGTTATTTTAATCACACAAAATTTTTGGCTAAATTACCATTTTGGTATATTTAGTAGCACCCTTTTTAACAAGGTATTTATTAGCACCGGCGATATCAAAGTATATTTAGTTATCCCAAAATTGCCATTAAATTTCATCAGGCTACTTGGTGAACTTTGAATATAAAATTATAGATTTTTACATATCCATCCCTCAAATTTCTTATATTTATAAATCATCCCCTAAATCTTACTTTTGACCCCCTTTTCCTCCCTCTCTCCCTCCGCCCCTCTCTCCCTCCCTCTTGCCGCCCTCCCCTTCTTCCTCCCTCCCTTCCTCCCTCCGCCCTCATTTTAGCCGCCCGATGTTTTCATCTGACTTTTGATGGTAATGGCGTAGGTGATCGAATCGGTGAGGTTTTCATCTCTTTGGTAGCGGTGGCGGATGGGGGAGTGAGGGAGGGAGGAAGAGAGGGAGGGAGGGAGGGAGGGAGGGAGGGAGGGAGGAAGGGAGAAGGGGTTCAAATTAATATTTGGGGATAATTTGTAAATATGAGAAATTTGAGGGATATATATGTAAAAATCTATAATTTTATATTCAAAGTTCACGGCAATGGATAGGCCTTAATGATAATTTTGGAAAACTAAATATACCTTGTTGGTAAAGGGTGCTACTAAATATATCAAAATGGTAATTTAGCCAAATTTTTTTGATTGCCTAAAGTTCTAAGTGCGCAACATACTAATTTAGAACAGCACGTGAATTCATGTGCCGGTCAATCAAGCTTTGACCGAGCATGTGTTGAAGATAAATGACTTAGAGGGTGTTTGGGAGGGCTTAATTTTTTAAGCTTATAAGTTATGCTAGCTTTTAGTGGCTTTTGGCTTTTATGATAAAAATGTTATGAAAATTGTTTGGATAGAATAGTAATTTTTGGGTCAAACCTAGCTTATTTAGGTGAGCTTATAAGGTAATTTTTAAAAAAATTTGGGAATACCCACTTTTCAAAATAAACTTATAAGTTAACTTATTGATATTTTACCAAACATGTAGATATGGAAAAGCTAGCTTAAAACTAGTTTGACCAAAATAAGCTCCCCCAAACACCCTCTTAGAGGATGCTTGGGGGAGGCTTATTTTTTTGTTAAACTAGCTTTTAACCTAGCTTTTTTATTTCTATCAATTTGGTAAAATGCCTAATAAGTTGGCTTATAAGTCGCATTTTCAAAAGCTGGTATACCCCGGCTTTTGAAAAACTAGCTTATAAGCTCATTTAAAAAAACTAGGTTTAACCAAACAAATTACTATTCTACTCAAATAATTTTTATAGCATTTTGATAAAAACAAAAACCACTAAACGCTAGCATAACTTAAAAGCTTAAAAAAGCCTTCTCAAACACTATCTTAGCCCCTTGCTTTAAATTTTGTTAACGGGCCAGGCCTGTGTAGCTTTTCATGAGCGCAATGTTTGCAATCCCATTTGCATTTATTTAACAACTCCACGCTTCACGCCCAATTTTGGCCCAAAAGTATGTAACCATATATATCTTAGCTTAAGTTTAATTGAAAACCTTAACTCATATTTCCACCGCCCCCGCTCCCTTCATCCCCCTGTTCGGATCTGAGACAAGACAGAGAGAGAAAGAGACCATCAGAAAGAGAGGGGAGAGAGAAAGAGAGAGAGAGAGGGAAAGAGAGAGAAAAAGAATATTGAGAGAGAGTTTGAGATACTCTTTGCGAATACACACACGGAGTTCATATGATGGCAATGGAGGCATTGGGTTTCATCTCAAGGATACGTACTGCAGATCTACAGCAGTAGATCTCAAGACAAGTACTACTTTCTTTTTGTTCTTTTGATTCCGGAATCCCTTATGCACATTATACATTTGTCAGCATTATTTTATTTTGTTGTGATGATTAAAACCCTAGAAATTCATGTAAAATATTATAGGGTTCATAATTGATATTTTCCAGATGATTAAATTATGGTAATATCAATTTAAGTAGGTTTAATCACGTATGAACATGTTTGAAATATCCAACTGTCGAAACATGCATGAAAGGTGCATGAAACCCTATATTCTTGTAGTTGCGATGTTTAGACTTGGTAACATGGTTTAGATAGTTCCAAATAGTCTCCTAACATGCTTGACTCTGTATGAGAAGACTGAAGGCAAAACGGTGAAGAAACAACAACGGACGAGATGTAAACGTACAAAATAGCATAGATCAGACGTCTGATCGAGCGAAATCAGATGTCTGGTTGTAAACTAAACATCTGGATGTCTGATACCAGATTCCTGATAGGAGCGTCAGATGTCTAATCAAGAGGAGCAAGTTTCTGAATTGGCTTTTGATAGAACATGAGTTTCGATTCTTGGTCAGAGATGTTTGATTTTATTTGGGAGATGTCTGGTTTGGTTTTTAGACATCTGGGTGGTTATTTTAGCCATCTGATTTAGTTCTGAGCTGTATTTAACTCTCTGATGAATTCTAGTTTAGTCTGATTAGACATTATCAGTTTGAACCTTGTTTAAAAGGAGTATGAGACTAAGAGGGGTTGGTCAAATAAAACTCGAAACTAGAACTAGAATACTTTATGGGATAAAATTTTATAGTGTTAGTTAATTAGAACTAGAACTAGAATAAAATTTCACAGTATCAATCAACTAGAGCTCTAACAAAACTAGAATTGGGATAATTGTATAAAATTATTCCTTTTTTTTATTTTTTTATACAAAAATGAGAGTTCTAGTGATGTGAAATAATGTGATTGCAGGTAAGGAGATCAGCAACAACAATGCTTCACCAAATCAACGATCGATCTAGGCAGGAAACTCGAGAGGAAGTGGGGGCTTCCGATGGTTTTAAACAAAGTTGCAATGTACTTAGTTGAGGCCTTTGTAAATTATTCAAGAAAATTGTAATATAATTGATTCGTTCTTGTAATAAAGGTTCAAGTTGTAATATATAGATAAGTAAATATACTTGGCAACAGAATCACTCGCTCACTAATCAAGCAGCATATAGCACAATCGTAACTGACAATAAAATTGATAATAACATGCACACAATAGCGATTCGAAATTATTAGAAGAAAGTTAAACCTTCGCCGGATTGAACTGGTTTGATGAGAGGAGCCTCGGAGGTGGTTCCAATTTAGACCAATTAAATCAAACCCAATTGAACCAAGCCCAATTGAACCAAGCCCAATTGAACCAAGCCCTAATGAATTAGATGTTCCAGCAGTTAGATCCACTCCACCTCTTCAAACCCGTCGGCAGAGAGCTCTTCTGGATGGCGAGGCAGCGACCACAGTGGCGTGGTGGTGAGGAGTGGTGGGAGTGAACAGGCGAGGCTCCGAGCGAGACTTCGGATCGGCGAGTCAGGCGGCTGCGAGCTCGGCTGAGATCTGGACAACGCCGGATTTGATCGAGGTGATGGCGGCGGCTACTCGTCTGGCTGCTTTGCCGCGGCTACTACGTCGGAGGTTGATCGGTTGTAGGCCGAGGCGATGGCGGGAGGTGGGGAAGCGAGAGAGAGTTGGCGGCGGCTACGGTTTAACACCAAGAGAAACACGGTTTCACACTAGAGTTTAGGTAAACAAAAATTTCTTTATTATTCAATATCTACCTTAATTCTGATTATAGCAGGGTTTATATAAGATTACCAAATCAAATCTCTCACAAATCTACCAAATAAAACAGAAATTCAAAATTCAAATCTAATTCACCAAATCTGAAAACTTGCCATCGAGAACCATATCGGGGACCCATTGTAGAAGTGAAACATGGCGTCTCTGCGATAAGCTGGCGAAAGTCCTGTGGGCACGTCGAGATGTCCTCATCATTCTCTCCAGGTAGGAGAGAACTCGACCCTGTCGAGTGTAAGTCAGAACGGCTGTCATACTGCTCAAGAAGATCTGGATCCAACCTCTGTAAGTCGCCCCGATCGAGCCAAGTGTCATCAGACTCAGGTCGACCTTTCCAATGCACTAAGTACCTGCGGATACCACCATTGCTAGTAAAAACAATATTATCATCAATAATACTATCAATGTCATGTGCTGTATATGGGGGTGATATCGGGGGAAGTGGTGGTAAATGAAAGCTCTCAGAAATAGGCTCATGGGTAGGCTCATCAACGATGGGTTGTCGGGTTCAAATGGGGCCTTTGTATTCTACTAAATCTTCAATATTAAAAGTCGAACCAATATTAAAACCTCCAGGAAGGTCAAGAACATAAGCATTATTATTAATTTTCTTGAGAATTTTGAAGGCCACGCCGTGCATGCAACTTTCTTCGGAGGAAACCGTTCCGGACGTATCCGGACCATCACATGATCACCAACACTAAATTCTTTGAACCTCCTTTTTAGATTTGCACGCAGTTTATAGTTGGCATTGTTGTCATTGATCCTTTCACTTATTTCTTTATGCAAATCATGAATGCGAGATGCAAATGCAGATGCTGACTCAAACACTCTATGATATGGAGACATGGGGATAAGATCTATAGGTTGCCTAGGCTTGTACCCATACACGACCTCAGCTGGACTGACACCTGTAGACCTATTCACGGAGTTATTATAATCAAATTCAGCAGTAGGCAGATGTTGATCCCAATCCCTAAGATTCTCACCAACTAGCGAGCTCAAAAGATTACCTAAGCTCCTATTAACTACTTCAGTTTGACCATCGGTCTGAGGATGAAAAGCCGTTGAAAATTGAAGCTTTGTTCCCATTTTGTGCCAAAGGGTTTTCCAAAAATAACTGGTAAATTTAACATCTCTATCAGACACAATTATTTTCGGAAGTCCGTGTAGTTTAACAACTTCATTAAAATATAGCTTGGCCACATGAGAAGCGTCGGAGGTTTTGGAGCACGGTATGAATTGGTCCATTTTGGAGAATTGGTCCACAACAACAAGGACGGAATCATGTTTTCTAATTATCTTTGGAAGTCCTAACACGAAATCCATACTGACATCCTGCCAGGGATAATTTGGGATAGGGAGAGGAGTGTACAGACCGGTATTTTGCTTTCATTGCTTAGCCAGTTGGCAGGTGTGACATCGACCCAATAACCTAACAACGTCACGCTTAATACTTGGCCAGTAGAAGCGACATTCAACTGCCTCGACAGTCTTGCTATTCCCAAAATGTCCTGCAAGGCCTCCAGCATGTTGTTCCCAAATTAAAAATTCTCTCAGAGATGTGCTGGAAATACACAACTTGCGAAGATGAAAAAGATAGCCATCCTTCAGGAGAAAACCATCTATTTCACGGGTCACTCCATCATTCAGCAAAGTGAAAACTTCACAAAAATCAGGACACGACTCATACTGATCTTTGATTTTCTCAAAGCTGACTACTTCCGCGCTCATAATGGAAAGAAGATGCATGCGACGACTGAGTGCATCAGCGGCCTTATTCTCTACTCCTGCTTTATGTTTGATCATATAGGTGTAGTCCTGGAGGAACTCAACCCATCGACCATGTCTGGCATTCAGTTTCTTTTGAGAGTGAATATATCGAAGGGCCTCGTGGTCAGAATATATGACAAATTCTTTTGGTAACAAGTAATGATGCTAGTGTCGAAGAGATTGTATCACCGCATAGAATTCTTTATCATAGGTGGAATAACGTTGCCTAGTGTCATTCAGTTTCTCACTAAAGTAAGCAACAGAATGTTCTTCTTGAGATAGGACCCCACCTATGCCAATCCCAGAGGCATCGCATGCAATTTCAAAGACCTTAGAGAAATCCGGCAGGAGCATTACAGGTGCCTGCGACATTCTCTGCTTGATCTCCACAAATACCTTGGTAGCGGCCTTTGACTACTCAAATTCACCCTTTTTCAAACAATTGGTAATAGGGGCCATGATGGTACTGAAACCCTTAATAAACCGACGATAAAAAGTAGCGAGTCCATGGAAGCTTCGAACATCTCTAATGTTCTTGGGCTCAGGCCACTCTTTGATAGCTCTAACTTTCTCAGGGTCAGCAGATACTCCTTCTGAAGAGACTACAAACCCTAGAAAAATAACTTGTTGTGTAAGAAAAGTACATTTCTTAGGATTGGCATAGAGTTGTTCTTTTCTTAACACGGTACAAACTTGACGCAGATGGTCTACGTGTTGCTCACGAGAGTTCTTGTAAATAAGGATGTCATCAAAGTATACCACCGTGAATTTTCCTGAAGGGCGGAGTACTTGAGTCATCACTCTCATAAAAGTGCTCGGAGCATTAGTCAGGCCAAAGGGCATGACCATCCATTCGTACAATCCATCTTTCGTCTTGAAAGCGGTTTTCCATTCGTCACCAGGACGGATACAAATCTGATGGTAGCCACTCTTAAGATCAATCTTAGAGAAGATAGTGGCTCCAGACATTAAGTCAAGCATGTCATCCAACCGGGGAATGGGGAAACTGTATTTCATGGTGATCTTGTTGATCGCACGGCTATCCACACACATACGCCATGTTCCATCTTTTTTTGGCGTCAGTAATGCGAGGACCGCACAGAGACTCATGTTTTCTTTCACAAAGCCTTTCTTCAGTAGCTCATCAACTTGCCTCTTCAGTTCTGCATGTTCATTTGGGTTCATCCTGTAGTGAGGCAAATTGGAAAGAGTTGCTCCCGAGACTAAATCAATTGCGTGTTGGATGTCACGCATCGGGGGAAGTTGATCCGGGAGGTCCTCAGGGAAAACGTCAGTGAATTCTTCCAACATAGGAGCGACTTCTAGAGGAATCATATCGGCGCTATTCTTAGGAGTTTCTCTAGCAGCGAGGATGAAAAATGGGGTTCCATTTGCTAGCTCTCGGTCGATCTCTTTGGCTCCAATCAGGTTAACGCCTTTGGAAGATTTGGCTGGAGTGGGCTGCTTATCTCCAACTTTCGGTTGAACTGGAAGGATCTTAACCTTCTTCCCATCGTGCTCGAACAACAGCATGTTTGACCATCCGAAGATATGAACATCGATATCAAACAGCTAGGGTCTTCCAAGAATGATTTGACCCACATCCATCTTCAGAACATCGCACCAAACTTGGTCCTTGTAAATGGCAAATTGAAGAGGGACTAAACACCTTTCTTAGACATGAAGTGCAGTATCATTGATCCATGATACATTGTATGGATTAGGGTGGGGTACGGCCTTAAGACCAATCTTGGCTATCACGGTGAGATCGCGTTAATTCCTTATATCCGATCACTTTGCAATTCTTATCGCCAATCTTGGTGAACGTGTGAAAAAGGGAAGTACGTCTCCAATCATCAACAAGCTTGGGCTGAGAGATGGCACACCTAACAACAGATATGGTGGGGGATTTAATTTGCCTAAGATAACTTAGAATATGATCATCTACGCCCTCCTCAAAATCATCGGTATCATCATCAATTTGATGGACAAATTCATCGTCGTTAAGCTCAGGCTCATATTCATATTGGCCATTGATGATAGAGACCTTGTGATGGGTCGGGCAATTCGCCGAAACATATCCATACCCTTGACACTTGTAACATTTGACGTGAGGGCCAATCTTGGAGAAATCTCTCTCGGGCTCCTTGCCCTTGGGGTCAACTCCAGGCTGGGAAGAATTAGGGTTAGATCGATTCTGGGTTTGATTAGAGGTAGTGGCACGGGAAGTCTGGGAGGAATAGGATTGAAAATCTTGACTCCTATGAGGTTGGTGAGATTTAGCTTCATCTAAATCTTGAACTAAAGCGTAGGCACTTTCAAGGGTATCTACTCCTCTAGCAAAGAGTTCTGTTTGGAGGTCGTTTCTCAATCTAGCTCGAAACTTTGATAAGACCTTCATTGGTGCCTCTTGCTCGATGGTGCTGCATCGCGTAAACAATTCGTCAAATTGGGCAACGTACTCCTTTGCAGACTTGGTTCCTTGAGTGAGGCGATGCCACTTGTCAAGTAACCTCTGATAGAACGACGGCGGAAGGTATTTTTGTTTCAGTTCGTCGGCCATATCTCGCCAAGTCAGAATTGATAATTCGCCTCTAATATGCCGTAGCATCTCGAGGTTGGACCAATATTGGCAGGCTGGTCCGGTAAGCTTCATCGCGGCAAACTTGACTTTCGAGGCTCCGTCAATGCGTACCAGTCGAAATAGCGATCCATATTTTTTAGCCAATCCAAGAAAGCTTGCGGGTCGAGCTTTCCATCGAAGGTTGGTGCTTCGACCTTAATACTCCTCAGGTATTGTGCATCGGGATCAGGCACAGGTTGATGGAGAGGGCAATGAACGATATGACCATGTCCATTTCCTTGCTCTTGTGGCGGTGGAGTTGCAACATGCACTTCTTTAAGCCTAGTGAACCGTTCGTTGTGTAGGATTGTAGATCTGATCACACTTAAACACTAGAGGGGGGGTGAATAGTGTTTTATAAAATTTTATGCAAGATAGATTATAAATTGCAAAAAGATAGCACAAACACAGAAAATTCACAATCGCAAACACAGATATTTATACTGGTTCCACCTCCCCGGTGTACATCCAGTCCCCAAGCAAATCCCGCTTGAGTGTTTCCACTATGATTTTGAAATACCCTTACAAAATCAAAGAATCAACCCGACCAATTTGCAAGACCATGCAAATTGCAACAATCTCAAACTCGAGATTCACAATTCTCACACCGAGAATCTCCTTTGAAAACAACAACGCACAAGATCCTATAAGCCTTGATGTGTAGATGATATGCGAGTGGCTTAGGAATTTCTTTAATCTCAAAAATATTTTTCTTTTGAATATCAAGAACAGCTTTTGCTTTTGAATCTTTGAACACACACTTTTCTTTTCAAAAATTCAAGTTCATGTATATGAGAATTTCGTGTGTCTTTTTCTCAGAAGTTTTACTATTTATATGTCTTGAAAGACACCCATTCAAAACAAAGAAAACTGTTAAAAACGTTTAAAGATTCAAATTCAAATATAAATCGTATTATAGTCGACTACTATATAAGATTAGTCGACTAACTGCGGTTTACACGCATTCTCAGAAATGCAATTCAAGCATTAGTAGTCGACTACTATTTTTATTAGTCGACTAACTGTAATGACGTAAAGTCCGGGTGTATGTTTTAAATGCGGGTAGTCGACTATATATGCACAAGAGTCGACTAACTGTAAACTTACGATTCTCGAAAATTGTTTAAGTTTTCATTAGTCGACTATTAACAAAGATTGGTCGACTAATCAGAACTTACGTAAACTTATATATTCATTAAGTTAGTAATTAGTCGACTATAGTTTGAATTAGTCGACTATAGTTTGAATTAGTCGACTACTCGACTTAAAAGTTTATAAATGAATTGTTTTAAACTTTAAAAATCTAATGGTTAATATAGGGATTTCTATAATTAACCAACACACTAAGCATGTGTTAGTGTGTTCTAAATATGCATGTGTGTGTTTGATCAAGGCTTGTACAATATATTCTAAGTAAAGAAGAGAAAAATTACATTGTTCTTTGTATTTCATCTTGCTTTTCATCTTCAATACTCCATAATGCCTTGAGTCCAAATTTGATATATATATGATATCTGCATCAACAAGTTATACCACACAAAACATATATATATATATAGAACACATATTGTTATCATCAAAATATAATCTTGAGAATATATAAATCAACATTCTCCCCTTTTGATGATAACAATCAATTAAGAATTACTCCCCAGATATATGCATATATGCAATGGAATAAAACTAAAACTCCTCCCCAGATATATCAAATTTTCTCCCCTTTGTTATCAACAAAAAGAAGGAAACATATAAGATAGGCAATTGAATATTTCATCAAGATGAGCTAAAACTTCAAATAGATCATCCAGATTATGAACATAGTCCAAGACTTCACCCATCCAAATAGGTAAGCAAAGACTTGCCATGAAAATCAAAATGTTGATAACCTCCATCTAAGATAACTGGTTATAAAACAAACAAATACTTACTAATTTAATAGAAACATGCATGATGCAAACACATAGTCTTTAAACATACATATAGTAATAAACACATAGTGTTAAAACACATAGTCTTCAAACATTAAGCTAAGGAAATCTAGTTAAGCTAAATAACATAATCCTAAGTGTCAGTAGGTCCTGTTGGTGGAAAGGTTGACTCAAGTTTTCTGTTGAAGTCTTCAAACATACGCATCATCATTTGTTGATTCTCCATCATTTCACGTTGGTTGTTCATAATGTTGATGTTTTGATCGAAAATCATGTTTTGACTCGTTTCTAAGTTCAGGATGCGAGCCGATAAGGTGTTGTATTGTGCATCCAGAAGCAGATGGTTCGATTGCACTAGTAGTCGACTAAATGCACTAGTAGTCGACTAAATGCACTAGTAGTCGACTAAATGCACTAGTAGTCGACTAAATGCACTAGTAGTCGACTAAATGCACTAGTAGTCGACTAAATGCACTAGTAGTCGACTAAATGCACTAGTAGTCGACTAAATGCACTAGTAGTCGACTAAATGCACTAGTAGTCGACTAAATGCACTAGTAGTCGACTAAATGCACTAGTAGTCGACTAAATGCACTAGTAGTCGACTAAATGCACTAGTAGTCGACTAAATGCACTAGTAGTCGACTAAATGCACTAGTAGTCGACTAAATGCACTAGTAGTCGACTAAATGCACTAGTAGTCGACTAAATGCACTAGTAGTCGACTAAATGCACTAGTAGTCGACTAAATGCACTAGTAGTCGACTAAATGCACTAGTAGTCGACTAAATGCACTAGTAGTCGACTAAATGCACTAGTAGTCGACTAAATGCACTAGTAGTCGACTAAATGCACTAGTAGTCGACTAAATGCACTAGTAGTCGACTAAATGCACTAGTAGTCGACTAAATGCACTAGTAGTCGACTAAATGCACTAGTAGTCGACTAAATGCACTAGTAGTCGACTAAATGCACTAGTAGTCGACTAAATGCACTAGTAGTCGACTAAATGCACTAGTAGTCGACTAAATGCACTAGTAGTCGACTAAATGCACTAGTAGTCGACTAAATGCACTAGTAGTCGACTAAATGCACTAGTAGTCGACTAAATGCACTAGTAGTCGACTAAATGCACTAGTAGTCGACTAAATGCACTAGTAGTCGACTAAATGCACTAGTAGTCGACTAAATGCACTAGTAGTCGACTAAATGCACTAGTAGTCGACTAAATGCACTAGTAGTCGACTAAATGCACTAGTAGTCGACTAAATGCACTAGTAGTCGACTAAATGCACTAGTAGTCGACTAAATGCACTAGTAGTCGACTAAATGCACTAGTAGTCGACTAAATGCACTAGTAGTCGACTAAATGCACTAGTAGTCGACTAAATGCACTAGTAGTCGACTAAATGCACTAGTAGTCGACTAAATGCACTAGTAGTCGACTAAATGCACTAGTAGTCGACTAAATGCACTAGTAGTCGACTAAATGCACTAGTAGTCGACTAAATGCACTAGTAGTCGACTAAATGCACTAGTAGTCGACTAAATGCACTAGTAGTCGACTAAATGCACTAGTAGTCGACTAAATGCACTAGTAGTCGACTAAATGCACTAGTAGTCGACTAAATGCACTAGTAGTCGACTAAATGCACTAGTAGTCGACTAAATGCACTAGTAGTCGACTAAATGCACTAGTAGTCGACTAAATGCACTAGTAGTCGACTAAATGCACTAGTAGTCGACTAAATGCACTAGTAGTCGACTAAATGCACTAGTAGTCGACTAAATGCACTAGTAGTCGACTAAATGCACTAGTAGTCGACTAAATGCACTAGTAGTCGACTAAATGCACTAGTAGTCGACTAAATGCACTAGTAGTCGACTAAATGCACTAGTAGTCGACTAAATGCACTAGTAGTCGACTAAATGCACTAGTAGTCGACTAAATGCACTAGTAGTCGACTAAATGCACTAGTAGTCGACTAAATGCACTAGTAGTCGACTAAATGCACTAGTAGTCGACTAAATGCACTAGTAGTCGACTAAATGCACTAGTAGTCGACTAAATGCACTAGTAGTCGACTAAATGCACTAGTAGTCGACTAAATGCACTAGTAGTCGACTAAATGCACTAGTAGTCGACTAAATGCACTAGTAGTCGACTAAATGCACTAGTAGTCGACTAAATGCACTAGTAGTCGACTAAATGCACTAGTAGTCGACTAAATGCACTAGTAGTCGACTAAATGCACTAGTAGTCGACTAAATGCACTAGTAGTCGACTAAATGCACTAGTAGTCGACTAAATGCACTAGTAGTCGACTAAATGCACTAGTAGTCGACTAAATGCACTAGTAGTCGACTAAATGCACTAGTAGTCGACTAAATGCACTAGTAGTCGACTAAATGCACTAGTAGTCGACTAAATGCACTAGTAGTCGACTAAATGCACTAGTAGTCGACTAAATGCACTAGTAGTCGACTAAATGCACTAGTAGTCGACTAAATGCACTAGTAGTCGACTAAATGCACTAGTAGTCGACTAAATGCACTAGTAGTCGACTAAATGCACTAGTAGTCGACTAAATGCACTAGTAGTCGACTAAATGCACTAGTAGTCGACTAAATGCACTAGTAGTCGACTAAATGCACTAGTAGTCGACTAAATGCACTAGTAGTCGACTAAATGCACTAGTAGTCGACTAAATGCACTAGTAGTCGACTAAATGCACTAGTAGTCGACTAAATGCACTAGTAGTCGACTAAATGCACTAGTAGTCGACTAAATGCACTAGTAGTCGACTAAATGCACTAGTAGTCGACTAAATGCACTAGTAGTCGACTAAATGCACTAGTAGTCGACTAAATGCACTAGTAGTCGACTAAATGCACTAGTAGTCGACTAAATGCACTAGTAGTCGACTAAATGCACTAGTAGTCGACTAAATGCACTAGTAGTCGACTAAATGCACTAGTAGTCGACTAAATGCACTAGTAGTCGACTAAATGCACTAGTAGTCGACTAAATGCACTAGTAGTCGACTAAATGCACTAGTAGTCGACTAAATGCACTAGTAGTCGACTAAATGCACTAGTAGTCGACTAAATGCACTAGTAGTCGACTAAATGCACTAGTAGTCGACTAAATGCACTAGTAGTCGACTAAATGCACTAGTAGTCGACTAAATGCACTAGTAGTCGACTAAATGCACTAGTAGTCGACTAAATGCACTAGTAGTCGACTAAATGCACTAGTAGTCGACTAAATGCACTAGTAGTCGACTAAATGCACTAGTAGTCGACTAAATGCACTAGTAGTCGACTAAATGCACTAGTAGTCGACTAAATGCACTAGTAGTCGACTAAATGCACTAGTAGTCGACTAAATGCACTAGTAGTCGACTAAATGCACTAGTAGTCGACTAAATGCACTAGTAGTCGACTAAATGCACTAGTAGTCGACTAAATGCACTAGTAGTCGACTAAATGCACTAGTAGTCGACTAAATGCACTAGTAGTCGACTAAATGCACTAGTAGTCGACTAAATGCACTAGTAGTCGACTAAATGCACTAGTAGTCGACTAAATGCACTAGTAGTCGACTAAATGCACTAGTAGTCGACTAAATGCACTAGTAGTCGACTAAATGCACTAGTAGTCGACTAAATGCACTAGTAGTCGACTAAATGCACTAGTAGTCGACTAAATGCACTAGTAGTCGACTAAATGCACTAGTAGTCGACTAAATGCACTAGTAGTCGACTAAATGCACTAGTAGTCGACTAAATGCACTAGTAGTCGACTAAATGCACTAGTAGTCGACTAAATGCACTAGTAGTCGACTAAATGCACTAGTAGTCGACTAAATGCACTAGTAGTCGACTAATCTAAGGTGTAGTCGACTAATCTAAGGTGTAGTCGACTAATCTAAGGTGTAGTCGACTAATCTAAGGTGTAGTCGACTAATCTAAGGTGTAGTCGACTAATCTAAGGTGTAGTCGACTAATCTAAGGTGTAGTCGACTAATCTAAGGTGTAGTCGACTAATCTAAGGTGTAGTCGACTAATCTAAGGTGTAGTCGACTAATCTAAGGTGTAGTCGACTAATCTAAGGTGTAGTCGACTAATCTAAGGTGTAGTCGACTAATCTAAGGTGTAGTCGACTAATCTAAGGTGTAGTCGACTAATCTAAGGTGTAGTCGACTAATCTAAGGTGTAGTCGACTAATCTAAGGTGTAGTCGACTAATCTAAGGTGTAGTCGACTAATCTAAGGTGTAGTCGACTAATCTAAGGTGTAGTCGACTAATCTAAGGTGTAGTCGACTAATCTAAGGTGTAGTCGACTAATCTAAGGTGTAGTCGACTAATCTAAGGTGTAGTCGACTAATAAGATATTGACGTAATAAAAATTATATGAATGATTGTGCATGTAGTCGACTAGTGAAGTTGTTAGTCGACTAATAAGATATTGACGTAATAAAAATTATATGAATGATTGTGCATGTAGTCGACTAGTGAAGTTGTTAGTCGACTAATAAACATATGTACTTATTTAATAATTAATTTAAATCAGAATTGAACATATACCTAATTCTCTTCTTAATTTAACATAAATATCTTCTTTTAAAGGTTTCGTTAAAATATCGCTATTTGTTTATTAGTAGATATAAATTCTAATATAATATCTCCCTTAAGAACATGATCAATGAGGAAATGATGTCTAATATCAATATGTTTTGTACGTGAGTGTTGAATGGGATTTTTAGATAAATTAATTGCACTAGAATTGTCACACATTATAGAAGATGTGGAACAAACTATGCCATAATCGATAGTGTTTGTTTCATCCATAAAATTTGTGCACATGCTAAACTAGCAAAGAATGTATTCTCGCTTCAGCTTGTTGATAATGATACCGAATTTTGCTTTTACTAAACCATGATACAAGTGAATGTCCTAAAAATGACATGTACCACTTGTACTTTTTCTATCGATTTACATCCAAAGAAAATCAAGATCACTATATGATAACAAATCAAATGTGCTATTCTTTGGATAAAATAAACCAAAATCAAGTACCTTTAAGATATCTAAAAATTCTTTTAACAGCTTTAAGATGTGATTCTTTAGGATTAGATTGAAATCTAGCACATAAACAAACACTAAACATAATATCGTCTACTAGTCAGAATGTAAAGAAGTGATCCAATCATACCTCGATATAGCTTTTGATCAACATTCTTACCACTTTCATCTTTGTCAAGTGATGTTGTAGTACTCATTGGTGTTGGTTTGCTAGTTGTATTGTCCATCCCAAAACGTTTAAGTAGTTCTTTTGCATATTTATTTTGATTGATAAAAATTCCTTCCTTCATTTGTTTGATTTGAAGTCCAAGAAAGAAGTTTAGTTCACCCATGTGACTCATTTCAAATTCTTCTGCATAGTCTTAGCAAACTCTTGACAAAGATCATTGTTAGTAGAACCAAATATTATATCATCTACATATATTTGTATTAATAATATATCTTTATTTATTTTCTTAATAAATAAAGTAGAATCAACTTTTCCAATTTCAAAACCAGATGTTAAAAGAAAAGATTTTAATCTATCATACCATGCACGAGGTGCTTGTTTAAGACCATATAAAGCCTTTTAAGTTTATAAACATGATCGAAAATTTTTCATGTTCAAAACCAGGAGGTTGTTCTACAAAAACTTCTTCTTTAATAAAACCATTTAAAAATGCACTTTTAACATCCATTTGGTAAAGTTTGAAATTCATAAAGCATGCAAATGCAAGTAAAATTCTAATGGATTCTAAACGCAACAGAGCATAAGTTTCATCATAATCAATTCCTTCTTCTTGATTATAACCTTGTGCAACTAATCTAGCTTTATTTCTAACAACTTGTCCCGATTCATCTAATTTATTCCTAAAAATCCATTTTGTTCCTATAATGGATTTATTTTGTGGTCTAGGTACAAGATCCCAAACATTATTTCTTATAAATTGATTTAATTCATCTTGCATAGCTTCTATCCAAAAATTATCAAGTAAAGCTTCTTTAACATTTTTAGGTTCTACTTCAAACAAATGCAACATGAACTATTAAATTAAAATGAGATCTAGTAGATACTTTATCGATATATTTCCAATAATCAAATCATGTGGATGATTTTTAACTTCTACAAAACTCTTTGGTAATTCATTTTGTAAATTTTCATCTTTTGAAATATCTAACATAGGAGTATCATTAATAGTATCAATTAAATCATCATCATTACTTGAAATAGAAGGTGTTTTTATAAAATTTTCATCAAAAGAAACATGCATAGATTCTTCAATAACTAAAGTTCTTTTATTATATATTCTATATGCTTTACTATGATTAGAATATCCGACAAAAATTCCTTCATCGATTTAGAATCAAATTTATCTAAATTATCTTTTGTATTTAATATAAAACACTTACAACCAAAAACTTTAAAATATGAAACTTTAGGAATTTTATTATAAAATAATTCATATGATGTTTTGTTTAAAATAGGTCTTAATAAAACTCTATTTAAAACATAGCATGTCGTTGAGATGCTTCTACCAAAAATATTTTGGTAAATTACTATCACACAACATTGTTCTAGCACATTCTTGTAATGTCCTATTCTTTCTTTCTACAACTCCATTTTGTGGAGCTGCTCTAGGAAAAGAAAATGTATGTGAAATACCATTTTATCACAAAAATTTGCAAAAGTTCATTTTCAAATTCTCCTCCATGATCACTACGATAGTAACTATAGAAAGAGATTTTTGATTTTGAATTCTTTTACAAAATATAGAAAACTCATTAAAAGCATCATTTTTATTTTTAAGAAATATTACCCAAGTAAATCTTGAAAAATCATCAACAATTACAAATGCATATTTACTTTCATTTAAAGATGCTATCCTAGAAGGACCAAAGAGATCAATATGAAGTAATTCAAGTGGTTTACTAGTAGAAATAATATTTTTAGATTTAAAAGAAGATTTATGCATTTTACCTTGTTGACATGCATCACAAAAATTATTTTTATAAGAAAGCTTAGGTAAACCATTTACTAAATCATATTTAGAAATTTTAGAAATATGTTTAAAATTAATATGACCAAAACGTTTATGCCATAATATAGAATCATTTGAAGATGCAATAAGACGTTGTTCATTTGAAATATTATTTAAAGATAAAACATATATATTATTCTTTCTATGACCTTTATATAAAATTGTAGACCAATCAAGATCATAAATTAAACAAGAATCTTTTTCAAGACAACTTTAAAACCTTTATCACATAGTTGACTTATACTAAGCAGATTATGTTTAAGACCTTCGACTAATAAAACATTATTAATAATAGGTTTATTAGAATTACCAACGGTGCCAATACCAATCACCTTTCCTTTGTTATTGTCTCCAAAGGTGACTGTACCACCATCTTTGTCTTGAATTGATGACAATAATTGAATGTTCCCTGTCATATGTTTTGAACAACCACTATCTAAAATCCATCTATCTTTCTTTGGTACCTGAAAAGATAAATATTTATAATCTTGGTACCCATTTTACATTGGGTCCTTAAAATTAGTCTTTAGGAAACCAAACCCATGAAGAGTTTGATTTTCCTATGTAATTAGATGATAAGCAAATATCTTTAATAAAGCTAAAAATATAAGACTTTTTCTTATTATAATTTAAAACTTTAGGAACCCAAATAGATAAATATTTTGGTTTTCTTTTATTTAAAATATTATTTTTAATATTTTGTTTATATACTAATGAAGATGATTTTACAAAAGTGGTTTTCTTATGAATATCTTTTTCAACTTGAAAACCCAATCCTTTTGTCTTTTGAGTTTCTTTTTGATAAGAAAGTAAAGTTTTTAAATTTTCTTTACCTTTATTAAACTTACTAACATTTAAATATATGTCATCATATTTTGATTTAATCAAAGAAATATCTTTATCTAAAATACTAATAATGAAGTCTTTAAATTATTACATTCTGATTTTAGATACAAATTTTCATTAGTCAAAAATAATTTTCTTTGAGTAAATTTTCATTTTCTTCTTTTAATTTAATTTCTTGTGAATTAACATAAGAAGAATTTAAATCAGAAATTTCCTCTAATAATCTCTTATTTTCATTTTAAGAAAATTATGTGAGACTTTCAACCTTACAAAAGTTTCATATAATTCATTAAATGCATCTAAAAGTTCATCATTATCATTTACCTCATCTTGGGCCATGAAACACATATGAGCACTTTCATTTTCTTCATTTTCTTCATCGATGAAGAGTCATCACCGCCATCCCAAGTTGTCGCCATTGCCTTTCTTTTCTTGTTATTTTGAGTAGAGTTGAAATTATTGAAATAATTTGGCTTTTGCTTATTCTTCAATAAAGGACAATCTTTCTTCATATGACTGCTTTGTTACACTTGAAACAAACAGTGAGTTATTTGAATTTGAAAATTTAGATTTAAACTTACCTTGTTTTATAAATTTTTGAAATTTATGCAAACATGCTCATTTCTTCATCTTCATTATCTGAATCTTCCTTATCGATGTGATGTTGAATGCAAGAACTTTCTTGTTTTTCGCTTCATCTTCATTCTTTCTATCTTCGATTTGACTTCAGATGCCATTAAATTTCCAATTAAATTCTCCATCGACAATGTTGATAAATCATTTGCTTCTTCTATCGCTGTAATTTTCTTTTCCCATTTTGGAGTAAGTGAGCTAAGAATTTTTCGCACCATTTCCACTTGTGTATAGGTTTTTCCAAGTCCAATTAGAGTATTAGTGATATCTCAGAATCTTGTGAACATATCTCCAATTGTCTCATTTTCTTTCATCCGAACAATTCAAACTCGTGGACAAGAACGAAATTTTAGACTCTTTTACTTTATTTGTACCTTCATGTGTTACCTCGAGTGTGTGCCAAATATCATATGCGATTTTGTTGACACTCGGTTGAACTCATTTCGATCAAGTGCACAAAATAAAGCATTCATTGCTTTGGAGTCCAAATTTACATTGTTCCTTTGTGCTGTAGTCCATTCTGAAAACGGAGTAGTTGGCTTCTCATATCTTGTCTCTACAATGTTCCAAAGTTCGTATCCAATTGATTGAAGATAGATTTTCATTCTCGACTTCCAATAGTTGTAGTTGAGTCCATCAAACATTGGTGGACGATTTGTTGAATGACCTTCTTTGAATTGTGAATTCTGATCAGAAGTAGATGCCATCTTTCACCTTTCTCTGATACCAAATGTAGGATTGTAGATCTGATCACACTTAAACACTAGAGGGGGGGTGAATAGTGTTTTATAAAATTTTATGCAAGATAGATTATAAATTGCAAAAAGATAGCACAAACACAGAAAATTCACAATCGCAAACACGATATTTATATCGGTTCCACCTCCCTGTACATCCAAATTCCCAAGCAAATCCCGCTTGAGAGTTTCCACTATGATTTTGAAATACCCTTACAAAATCAAAGAATCAAACCTGACCAATTTGCAAGACCATGCAAATTGCAACAATCTCAAACCTGAGATTCACAATTCTCACACCTGAGAATCTCCTTTGAAAACAACAACGCATAAGATCCTATAAGCTTTGATGTGTAGATGATATGCGAGTGGCTTAGGAATTTCTTTAATCTCAAAAATATTTTTCTCTTTTGAATATCAAGAACAGTTTTTGCTTTTTGAATCTTTGAACACACACTTTTCTTTTCAAAAATTCAAGTTCATGTATATGAGAATTTCGTGTGTCTTTTTCTCAGTAGTTTTACTATTTATATGTCTTGAAAGACACCCATTCAAAACAAAGAAAAACTGTTAAAAACGCTTAAAGATTCAAATTACGAGCAGTCATAAAAGCGTATTATAGTCGACTACTATATAAGATTAGTCGACTAACTGTGTTTACACGCATTCGTAAATGCAATTCAAGCATTAGTAGTCGACTACTATTTTTATTAGTCGACTAACTGTAATGACGTAAAGTCCGGGTGTATGTTTTAACTGGGTAGTCGACTATATATGCACAAGAGTCGACTAACTGTAAACTTACGATTCTCGAAAATTGTTTAAGTTTTCATTAGTCGACTAACTGTAAACTTACGATTCTCGAAAATTGTTTAAGTTTTCATTAGTCGACTAACTGTAAACTTACGTAAACTTATATATTCATTAAGTTAAGTAATTAGTCGACTATAGTTTGAATTAGTCGACTACTATTTTTATTAGTCGACTAACTGTAAACTTACGTAAACTTATATATTCATTAAGTTAGTAATTAGTCGACTATAGTTTGAATTAGTCGACTATAGTTTGAATTAGTCGACTATAGTTTGAATTAGTCGACTATAGTTTGAATTAGTCGACTATAGTTTGAATTAGTCGACTATAGTTTGAATTAGTCGACTATAGTTTGAATTAGTCGACTATAGTTTGAATTAGTCGACTACTATATAAGATTAGTCGACTAACTGTAAACTTACGATTCTCGAAAATTGTTTAAGTTTTCATTAGTCGACTATAGTTTGAATTAGTCGACTACTATATAAGATTAGTCGACTAACTGTAAACTTACGTAAACTTATATATTCATTAAGTTAAGTAATTAGTCGACTATAGTTTGAATTAGTCGACTATAGTTTGAATTAGTCGACTATAGTTTGAATTAGTCGACTACTATATAAGATTAGTCGACTAACTGTAAACTTACGTAAACTTATATATTCATTAAGTTAGTAATTAGTCGACTACTATATAAGATTAGTCGACTAACTGTAAACTTACGTAAACTTATATATTCATTAAGTTAGTAATTAGTCGACTACTATTTTTATTAGTCGACTAACTGTAAACTTACGTAAACTTATATATTCATTAAGTTAGTAATTAGTCGACTATAGTTTGAATTAGTCGACTATAGTTTGAATTAGTCGACTATAGTTTGAATTAGTCGACTATAGTTTGAATTAGTCGACTATAGTTTGAATTAGTCGACTATAGTTTGAATTAGTCGACTATAGTTTGAATTAGTCGACTACTATATAAGATTAGTCGACTAACTGTAAACTTACGTAAACTTATATATTCATTAAGTTAGTAATTAGTCGACTACTATTTTTATTAGTCGACTAACTGTAAACTTACGTAAACTTATATATTCATTAAGTTAGTAATTAGTCGACTATAGTTTGAATTAGTCGACTATAGTTTGAATTAGTCGACTATAGTTTGAATTAGTCGACTATAGTTTGAATTAGTCGACTACTATTTTTATTAGTCGACTAACTGTAAACTTACGTAAACTTATATATTCATTAAGTTAGTAATTAGTCGACTATAGTTTGAATTAGTCGACTATAGTTTGAATTAGTCGACTATAGTTTGAATTAGTCGACTATAGTTTGAATTAGTCGACTATAGTTTGAATTAGTCGACTATAGTTTGAATTAGTCGACTATAGTTTGAATTAGTCGACTATAGTTTGAATTAGTCGACTATAGTTTGAATTAGTCGACTACTATATAAGATTAGTCGACTAACTGTAAACTTACGTAAACTTATATATTCATTAAGTTAGTAATTAGTCGACTATAGTTTGAATTAGTCGACTATAGTTTGAATTAGTCGACTATAGTTTGAATTAGTCGACTATAGTTTGAATTAGTCGACTATAGTTTGAATTAGTCGACTATAGTTTGAATTAGTCGACTATAGTTTGAATTAGTCGACTATAGTTTGAATTAGTCGACTATAGTTTGAATTAGTCGACTATAGTTTGAATTAGTCGACTATAGTTTGAATTAGTCGACTATAGTTTGAATTAGTCGACTATAGTTTGAATTAGTCGACTATAGTTTGAATTAGTCGACTATAGTTTGAATTAGTCGACTATAGTTTGAATTAGTCGACTACTATATAAGATTAGTCGACTAACTGTAAACTTACGTAAACTTATATATTCATTAAGTTAGTAATTAGTCGACTATAGTTTGAATTAGTCGACTATAGTTTGAATTAGTCGACTATAGTTTGAATTAGTCGACTATAGTTTGAATTAGTCGACTACTATATAAGATTAGTCGACTAACTGTAAACTTACGTAAACTTATATATTCATTAAGTTAGTAATTAGTCGACTATAGTTTGAATTAGTCGACTATAGTTTGAATTAGTCGACTATAGTTTGAATTAGTCGACTATAGTTTGAATTAGTCGACTATAGTTTGAATTAGTCGACTATAGTTTGAATTAGTCGACTATAGTTTGAATTAGTCGACTACTATTTTTATTAGTCGACTAACTGTAAACTTACGATTCTCGAAAATTGTTTAAGTTTTCATTAGTCGACTATAGTTTGAATTAGTCGACTATAGTTTGAATTAGTCGACTATAGTTTGAATTAGTCGACTATAGTTTGAATTAGTCGACTATAGTTTGAATTAGTCGACTATAGTTTGAATTAGTCGACTATAGTTTGAATTAGTCGACTATAGTTTGAATTAGTCGACTATAGTTTGAATTAGTCGACTATAGTTTGAATTAGTCGACTATAGTTTGAATTAGTCGACTATAGTTTGAATTAGTCGACTATAGTTTGAATTAGTCGACTATAGTTTGAATTAGTCGACTATAGTTTGAATTAGTCGACTATAGTTTGAATTAGTCGACTATAGTTTGAATTAGTCGACTACTATATAAGATTAGTCGACTAATCTGAATGACGCCGGATCTGATCGAGGTGATGGCGGGCTGCTACAGCCCGTGCTATCGTCGAAGTTGTCGAGGTGTGGTGGCCCGATGGCAAGGCGGGGAAGCGAGAGTTGACGGCGGCTAGGGTTTCACACCAAGAGAAACACGGTTTCACACGAGTTTAGGTAAACAAAAATTTCTTTATTATTCAATATCTACCTTAATTACGATTCTGGCGGGGTTTATATAAGATTACCAAATCAAATCTCTCACAAATCGCCAAATAAATAACTACCAAATAAAAGCGAAATTCAAAATTCAAATCTAATTCACCAAATCAAAACACCGCCAAATCGAACCATATCGGGGGACCCATTGTAAAGTTGAAGCGTGGCGTCTCTAGCGATAAACTCGTGAAAGTCCGGTAGGCATCGAGATGTCCTCATCATCTAGTCTGTAACACTGTGAATTTTCGATATGTATTTTTCTAATATTTTTGGTGCGTATTTTTCTAGTAGTATTTTTCTAATATTTTTCGATCATTATCTTCTAATATTGCTTTTCTAATATTAAATACTATTTTCTAGCATCGAAAGTTGAACATTATTTTTCTAGTGTTTAAATATTAAATGTTATTTTTCCGTATTTAAATATTAAATATTATTTTTAGAATTTAAAAATTAAATATTATTTTCTAAAAGCATTATTAATATTTTCTCAAATTTTCAAGATTCTCTACTTAATTCAAAATAGAGTTTTATATTTATGTTTATGATTTAGCTACATAATAAATTCAATAATTTAGGTGAATCTTGTCGGTCATAATTTTGACTATTGATATTATTAATGATTTTGTAAACTGAGCTTGGTATTTGATAATGCATAAATATATATGTGTGTAATAATTTTATTAATAGCACTCTCATTAATTATCATTATAATAATTAATTTTCTTTTTATATGTTGTATAATAGCCCTAACCCTTAACCCTAACCCAGCTATATATATATACATATTTTGAAATTAACCGTCCATTCACCCTCTCCTCTCTCTCCCATCTCTCTCTCTCTCTCTCTCTCTCTCTCTCTCTCTCTCTCTCCCCTCCTCTCTGTTCTTCTCCATAGCCAAACCCAGCCCGCTTGCCTCCTCTCTTGATTCGTTCACCACCTCCCCTCCACCAAACCCACTTGCCTCCCCGCCTTCCAGAGCCCGCCTTGAGCCCACCCGACCACCTCCTTCCCCATCTCCCTCTCTCCCATCTCATTTTCTCATTTGCCGCCTCTCCCACTGCCTCCCCTCAACCCGCCTTGGCGGCAGGCCAACCAACCGCAACCTCAGCGCCACCCGCCTCACCCGGTCCGACCTCAGCCCCAACCTCGCCGCCGCCCAGCGGCTGACCACATTTCGCCGCCCGTCGGCCGTCATCGTCGTCGAACTCCGGCAACACCGACGACATGTTGTACCACATCTGAGCCGCGCCGATTCGTTCGACGATATCCTTGAGGCAAGATCCCTCTTGCCTTGTCAAGTTTTAATTAATTTTATACCGTTTGGATTATTTTGTATATGTATAGTTTAGTTCGTGTCAATTTATTATCATATGTACGATTATCGATTATATTTTGGTGAATATTCGGTAGTATAAAATTATCCGTGATGGTTGAATAGGTTAGAATTGATCTAGGATTAATTTCGTGCTATTCGAAAGTAAGAATGTATTTTAGGATATTTCTAGCATTTATTATAATTATGAAAATATTTTTAAAAGAAATTATTTGGTGAAAATATTTTATTTTGAGTAAAAGGTATTTTTAATTACTAGTTATGATTAAGAGAAATTATTTGGGAGAAAAAGAATTTTGAAATAGTATAAGAGGTTTTGTCAAAAAAAAAGAATTAGAGGTGATTTATGGAAAAGAAAATAGTTATTGTTCATAAATAATATTAAAGAGAAAAGGTATTTATGAGATATTGGATAATTATGTTGAGAATTAGTTTAAAGGATTTTTATGAGAATTTATGTTGAAAACTACGTCATTTCATGTGGTTAACTTCTCTTATTTCACATTTTCGTATTGTACCGTTGTTGATAGTTATTCCGTTCTTGTTCATGATACGACAACGACCGTGTGAGTAATTGCACATATGACATGTTAATTGCGGTTATTCATAGTCTTATTGTGTCCAGAACCGTAGTAGTTCATGACTTAGGGACTTGGTTCGTCATGAACATGACCTAGTGACATGTGTGTGTTGACCATGCTTAGGAGGTGAACCCGTGTTTGATATCGGCATCGTTGACTTGATTTACCTGAGACCGTGGGATGAGAAAGTCTTGGTTCATGTATTCGGATGTGGCCGTTTATGTATCTTCGAGACCCGTGCCAAGTGACCTTGTTCCCGCACTGAGGGCTGGTTTGTTGGGCCCGTGAATCGTTTATGCGTGGCGGTGTACTTTTATATTCACGAGTCACGCTTGTGTCGGACAAGCGGAACTGATGCGTATAGTTCTTTGGTATTCGTTGTTCCGCGGTATTGATGCGCCAGAGGATAATGAACCGCCGCTATCCGATTAATATGAACCTTGACTTTAAATGAGATGTAGATTTGAGACCATGACAGAATGGTTAGTCACCTGTTACTGTTGTTTGAAATGCCAGTGTTTTTCGGTTGTTCAGATGGTCAGTTCTAGTTGTATGCATGCATCACTTCACACTATTACATTCGTTCGCATTTTCTGATTATTGCATTCATTTGCATTATTATTATACTGTCATTGCCTCTGGGATCTTGCCGTGTGTTATACACGCTGACGTACTCCATTCTCTTGGTATACGTCAGATATAGATGACGGACAGGTTCACTGTGGAGATGCGCTAGAGCCGGAATTTTCTCAGCAGGAGAACCTTCCAGACGACGGAGTAGATCGAGCTGAAGCTTAGTTCCCTTTTGTTTTCAGTAGTTGATGAACCTTAGACTTCTTTTTGTATTTTCGTTTTAGCTCAGTTGACATTTATTTTATGATTCTCTAGTCTTAGCTATATATATTGTTTCAGACATGTGGACTCTTTTATAGTCTTGGATATTATTTTATTTGGTGATATGTACTTCCTGTTCTAGATTATTATTTTATTCTTACCTGTGATTGGGATCTGTGACTGTGATGTACTTTTATGATTACTTGACGCTTGGCGTATTAGGTTGAGAAGAAATGTTTTTTTTCTATTCGTAATTCTACTCATCCTAATACGTCGCAGTTTGTTCACGCACGCTTCCGTGTATTTTGGGAAGCGGATGTGTTTTTGTGGTGGCCCATGCAGGTCGACTCAGTTCACAGTCCCGAGTTTCACAGTAAGAATATGATAAATAATTTGGACACGTATCACTATTCCACCCGTAAGACTATGTTTAGACCCTTATCCTATAGGTTATGCTTGATTTCTATCCTATTCGATTTCGATTCTGATTTTACTTGATTTCTTCGTTCTCCCTCTAATGTTTGAATTCCCGTCTTTCCTCCAGAGCCATGGCAGGTCCACATGGTAATAGTAATCCATCAGGTAGCGGTGGCCAGATGCCCGACGTGGATCCGCGTCAGCTTTTGGAGATGATTCAGGGATTAGCTACGAACCAGCACCTCTTGGCAGGACAGTTACAGCGGGAGCCTCAGCCCTAGCATCCTCCTCACACGGAGCCCGGAGTTAGGGAGTTCCGATATATGTGACCTCCGTCCTTTTCTGGTGCCGAGGGGTCCCTAGTAGCAGAGGAGTTTCTCCAGGTCACAGAGACTATCCTTACAGTGGCTCGTATTCCCCCTGCAATGTGGGTAGGTCTCATGGATGTTCAGCTCACCGATACGGCTCGGATCTGGTGGAATGCAGAGAAGACTCATTTGGAGAGGCCGATTTTGTGGGAGACCTTCACAGAGCGCTTCAATCGGAAGTACTTTCCCCAGTCTGCCCGAGATGAGCTTTTGTGTAGGTTTGTTGCGCTCAAGCAGGGAGGTCGATCAGTCGATGAGTATGAGGCGGAGTTCTCCTCCCTTAGCCGCTATGCTCCCCACCTTGTTACAGACCCTATCATCAGGAGGCAACAGTTCGAGAAGGGTCTGGACAAGTATATCAGATTGGCTCTAGCTGGTAGAGCGCTTGCGACTCACGACGCTGTATTGGATGCGGGACGTGAGATTGAGAGCGTTCAGAAGGAGCCTGAAGACCCCCATGTGATTCAGAGCAGAGCACCAGCAGCTCCAACCAGGAGTGTCGAGCGTCCTCCTCCGAGGCAGCAGACCCAGCAGAGACAGCACGCTCCTCAGAGACAGCAGTTTTCACAGCGTCAGCCACTTCCTTCCGTGCAGCCATATCAGCGTCCTGGAGTGCAGTCTCAGGGCCAATCTTCAGTGAGGTGCTCTCATTGTGGCTTTCTCGGGCATACCCAGCAGGAATGCCGCGCACGTCTTTGACTGTGTTTCGCGTGTGGATCCCCCGACCATATCAGCCGAGATTGCCCACTACGTCAGCAACCCCGTTTGCCTCCACCTCCAGTTCGACCAGCTCTTCCGGCTCAGCGGCTCATTTCGGCCACGGATCATACCCTCGGCGGGATCTCTTCCTTCCGAGGCGGAGTTTATCGGGGAGGCACGAGACGGCGCCGCCCGGCATGGACCTTCATGATGTCAGCTGTTGAAGCTGAGGCGAATGGCCAGGTTATCACTGGTAAGATTGTCTCCTCTTACTTTTAAATTGTATATACTTTCTTATTATTTAGCATTGCATGATAATATCACGATAGGATGATTATGAGTACTAAGTTAGTTATATTTACCTCCTTCCGCATTAGGCAAGGTCCTTGTTTCTTCCGTTCTTGCCTTGTCACTTTTCGATTCCAGAGCTTCCCATTGCTTCTTGTCTCGTCAATTTGCGGCCATCCATTCTCTTCCTATAGCTCCTCTGACCACGGGCTGGAATATCAACACTGGTAGTGGCGTCTTGGTAGCATCCAGTGGATATGAGGCATGTCCTGTGGTCATCTGCGGGAGAGAGTTTTTTGCTGATTTCTTAGTGATCGATTTGCCGAGTTTCGATGCTGTGTTTGGTATGGATTGGTTGGGGTCATTCTTCGCCACCATTGATTGTCGCCGACGGAGTGTAGTCTTGAGATTCAGTTACCGAGGTTTGAGTTCCTTAATGGCAGTACCACGACTGGAGCCGTGGAGTTCAGAGCGAGACCGAAGAAGGCGACGTTAGCTACTATGCAAGTGGAGCTCGAGAAGCCAGCTGTTGTTTGAGAGTTTGAGGATGTGTTTCCTGAGAATATTTACGGGTTGTCGCCAGATCGAGCGATTGAGTTTTCCATAGAGTTGAAGCCTGGAACCGCTCCGATCTCCAAGACCCGTATCGTATGCCTCCAGCTAAGTTGGCCGAGCTTCGGACTCAGTTAGATGATCTTTTACGGAGAGGATTGATTCGACCTAGTGTATCAGCCTGGGGAGCGCCTATATTGTTTGTGACTAAGAAGGATGGATCGAAGCGGATGTGTATCGACTACAGGGAGCTGAATGCAGTGACAGTGAAGAACAAGTATCCTCTTCCCCGTATCGATGATATATTTGACCAGTTGGGTGGATCGAGAGTATTTTCTAAGTTGGATCTACGAAGTGGGTATCACCAGGTGAAGGTGAAGGAACCTAATGTTCCTAAGACAGCTTTCAGGACGAGATATAGGCATTATGAATTCCTAGTGATGCCGTTTGGTGTGACCAATGCGCCGGCGACGTTCATGAGTTTGATGAATCTGATATTCTATGATGTGCTGGATAAGTTCGTGGAGGTCTTCATTTATGATATTTTGGTGTATTCAAAGACCGAGGAGGAGCATACGGAGCACTTGCGGTTCGTATTGCAGACCTTGAGAGAGCATCGGCTATTTGCCAAGTTTAGCAAGTGCCAGTTCTGGTTGGACCGCATTGCATTCTTGGGGCATGTAGTGTCGAGAGATGGTATATCTGTGGACCCGGAGAAGGTATCTGCTGTTAGAGATTGGCCAACCCCTAAGTCGATATCTGATATTAAGAGCTTCCTGGGATTAGCTGGATACTACCGGCGCTTTATCAGAGATTTCTCGAAGATCGCAGAGCCAATGACGCAGACTGACGAGAAAGGATGTTAATTTTGTCTGGTCCGACGCTTATGAGCAGGCGTTTGAGGAGTTAAAGTCTCGACTGACTTCAGCCCTAGTCTTGACGATACCAGACAGGAGCGGGAACTTCGAGGTGTTCTGTGACGCATCTGGTAGAGGATTGGGATGCGTTCTCCAGCAGAATTGTCACGTGGTAGCGTATGCATCTCGTCAGTTGAAGCAGCATGAGCAGAACTATCCTACCCACGACCTGGAGTTAGCATCTGTGATCTTTGCTCTTAAGCTTTGGAGGCATTATCTGTTGGGAGAGCGGGTGAAGGTGTTTACTGATCATAAGAGCTTGAAGTATATATTCACTCAGAAGGAACTCAACATGAGGCAGCGTAGATGGTTAGAGCTGATGGCAGATTTCGACATCGATCTTCAGTACCATCCTGGGAAGGTCAATGTAGTGCCAAATGCTTTAAGTCGGTTGCCGGCCATCATGACCCTCACGACTCAATGGAGGCTTCAGTAGGATGTACGAGATATGAGTATTGAGGTTCTTCTTCCAGAAGTCACGGTTTCTTTGATGAATCTCCAGATTCAATCGACATTGGTTGAGCGAATCAAGGCTGCTCAGTCAGGTGACCCATTCCTTCAGAGGTGCAGAGAATTAACAGTAGCTGGTCTTCGGCCGGAATTTGTTATTCATGAGGATGGATCCTTGCGATTCGGGAGTCGTATTTGTGTGCCAGTAGGAGATGTTCGAGAGGAGTTATTGCAGGAAGCTCATAGTTTGCAGTATTCTATCCATCCTGGAGGTACGAAGATGTACAAGGACCTGAAGCTGAACTTTTGGTGGCGTGGTATGAAGAGAGATGTGGCTCGAAGTGTGGCGAAGTGCTTGGTTTGTCAGCAGGTGAAGGCGGAGCATCAGCGCATTGCAGGTTTATTGCAGCCGTTGCCAATTCCAGAGTGGAAGTGGCAACATGTCACCATGGATTTCGTCACTGGCTTACCTCGGAGCTCTAGACAGAATGATGCTGTTTGGGTGATCGTAGATCGATTAACCAAATCGGCTCACTTTATTCCATTCCGAGTGGGACAGTCGACGGAGCATCTTGCTCAGAGATATATGGAGGTAATTGCCTATCTCTAACTCTTTGGTGAATTCTTCCTTTCCAGGATATTAGTAAATTCTTGGTATTACAGGAGATTGTGCGATTGCACGGAGTTCCAGTGTGCATCGTCTCGGATCGTGATACCCGATTTACTTTCGAATTCTGGAAGAGTTTGCAGGCGAGTCTCGGGACGAAGCTCAGTTTCAGCACAGCTTATCATTCGCAAACCGATGGACAGTCGGAGAGGACCATTCAGATTCTAGAGGATATGCTCAGAGCATGTATGTTGGACTTTCATGGATCGTGGGAGGATCACTTGCACCTGGTGGAGTTTGCTTATAACAACAGTTTCCAGGTGAGTATTGGGATGGCCCCTTTTGCAGCTTTGTATGGGAGAAGGTGTCGCTCTCCTTTGAGTTGGGATGACATTGGAGACCGGGAGATATTTGGGCCGGAGCTGATTGCTAAATCAGTTGATGCTGTCAGGATCATTCGGGAGCGACTTCGCATAGCGCAGGACAGATTCAAGCATTGGGCGGATGCGAAGCGTCGGCATTTGGAGTTTCAGCCTGGAGACCATGTATTATTGATGATTTCCCCCAACCGAGGCACCATTCGCTTTGGGAGGCGTGGGAAGTTGAGCCCGCGATATGTGGGGCCTTTTGATGTCTTGGAGAGAGTTGGAGAAGTGGCGTACCGACTTGCATTACCACCCGCATTGGCTGGAGTGCATGACGTGTTCCACGTCTCCCAGTTGAGGAGGTTTGTTGGAGAACCGAGTCATGTCATAGATTTCTCAGAGATCGAGGTGCGACCTGATTTGACCTATGAGAAGCAGCCTGTGGCGATTTTGGACCGAAGAGAGAAGACCCTCCGGAACAAGACCGTTGCGCTCGTTCGTGTAATGTGGCACCCAGATTCCCCTGGAGAGTCGACTTGGGAGTCAGAGTCAGAGATGCGGCAGCGATACCCTCAGTTGTTCTTGGACACTTAGCTGGTACATTCTATTTCATAATGCATTGCTGCTACCTCATATCTTCTTCTAATTCTGGATATGTAGTTCTTTTGAATATCTCTCCACATATTTAATAGAGTCTTTCATTCCATGTCCCTATCTCTGGGTTGTTATACACCACTCCTATTTTTAATTCCGAGGATGAAATTTGTTTTAAGGGGGGTAGGATGTAACACCCGTGAATTTTCGATATGTATTTTTCTAATATTTTTGGTACATTTTTCTAGTATTATTTTTCTAATATTTTTCGTCGTATCTTCTAATATTGCTTTTCTAATATTAAATACTATTTTCTAGCATCTGAAAGTTGAACATTATTTTTCTAGTGTTTAAATATTAAATGTTATTTTTCCGGTATTTAAATATTAAATATTATTTTTAGTATTTAAAAATTAAATATTATTTTTCTAAAAGCATTATTAATATTTTCTCAAATTTTCAAGATTCTCTACAATTCAAAATAGAGTTTTATATTTATGTTTATGATTTAGCTACATTATAAATTCAATAATTTCGGTGAATCAATGGAGTCATAATTTTGTCTCTCTCTCTCTCTCTCTCTCTCTCTCTCTCTCTCTCTCTCTCTCTCTCTCTCTCTCTCTCTCTCTCTCTCTCTCTCTCTCTCTCTCTCTCTCTCTCTCTCTCTCTCTCTCTCTCTCTCTCTCTCTCTCTCTCTCTCTCTCTCTCTCTCTCTCTCTCTCTCTCTCTCTCTCTCTCTCTCTCTCTCTCTCTCTCTCTCTCTCTCTCTCTCTCTCTCTCTCTCTCTCTCTCTCTCTCTCTCTCTCTCTCTCTCTCTCTCTCTCTCTCTCTCTCTCTCTCTCTCTCTCTCTCTCTCTCTCTCTCTCTCTCTCTCTCTCTCTCTCTCTCTCTCTCTCTCTCTCTCTCTCTCTCTCTCTCTCTCTCTCTCTCTCTCTCTCTCTCTCTCTCTCTCTCTCTCTCTCTCTCTCTCTCTCTCTCTCTCTCTCTCTCTCTCTCTCTCTCTCTCTCTCTCTCTCTCTCTCTCTCTCTCTCTCTCTCTCTCTCTCTCTCTCTCTCTCTCTCTCTCTCTCTCTCTCTCTCTCTCTCTCTCTCTCTCTCTCTCTCTCTCTCTCTCTCTCTCTCTCTCTCTCTCTCTCTCTCTCTCTCTCTCTCTCTCTCTCTCTCTCTCTCTCTCTCTCTCTCTCTCTCTCTCTCTCTCTCTCTCTCTCTCTCTCTCTCTCTCTCTCTCTCTCTCTCTCTCTCTCTCTCTCTCTCTCTCTCTCTCTCTCTCTCTCTCTCTCTCTCTCTCTCTCTCTCTCTCTCTCTCTCTCTCTCTCTCTCTCTCTCTCTCTCTCTCTCTCTCTCTCTCTCTCTCTCTCTCTCTCTCTCTCTCTCTCTCTCTCTCTCTCTCTCTCTCTCTCTCTCTCTCTCTCTCTCTCTCTCTCTCTCTCTCTCTCTCTCTCTCTCTCTCTCTCTCTCTCTCTCTCTCTCTCTCTCTCTCTCTCTCTCTCTCTCTCTCTCTCTCTCTCTCTCTCTCTCTCTCTCTCTCTCTCTCTCTCTCTCTCTCTCTCTCTCTCTCTCTCTCTCTCTCTCTCTCTCTCTCTCTCTCTCTCTCTCTCTCTCTCTCTCTCTCTCTCTCTCTCTCTCTCTCTCTCTCTCTCTCTCTCTCTCTCTCTCTCTCTCTCTCTCTCTCTCTCTCTCTCTCTCTCTCTCTCTCTCTCTCTCTCTCTCTCTCTCTCTCTCTCTCTCTCTCTCTCTCTCTCTCTCTCTCTCTCTCTCTCTCTCTCTCTCTCTCTCTCTCTCTCTCTCTCTCTCTCTCTCTCTCTCTCTCTCTCTCTCTCTCTCTCTCTCTCTCTCTCTCTCTCTCTCTCTCTCTCTCTCTCTCTCTCTCTCTCTCTCTCTCTCTCTCTCTCTCTCTCTCTCTCTCTCTCTCTCTCTCTCTCTCTCTCTCTCTCTCTCTCTCTCTCTCTCTCTCTCTCTCTCTCTCTCTCTCTCTCTCTCTCTCTCTCTCTCTCTCTCCTCTCTCCCCTCTGTTTTCTCGCCCGAACCGCCTCTCTCCCTTTGCCTCCCCTCAAGCGCCCGGCTGACCAGCACCGACCCACAACCTCCGCCCGCCACACCCGCCTCACCCGGATCCGAACCCTCAGCCCCAACCTGCCGCTACCCGCTGGCGGCTTTCACGACTCGCCAGTGTGGCAGGTGGGTCGTCGTCGAACTCCGGCAACACCGGCGGAGCGTTGGCCACCGGCGCCCGATTCGATTCGATGATATCCCCGAGGCAAGATCCCTCTTGCCTTGTCAAGTTTTAATTAATTTTATCTTGTGTGGATTATTTTGTATATGTATAGTTTAGTTCGTGTCAATTTATTATCATATGTGCGGTTATCGATTATATTTTTGTGAATATTCGGTAGTATAAAATTATCCGTGATGGTTGAATAGGTTAGAATTGATCTATGATTAATTTCGTGCTATTCAAAAGTAAGAAAGTATTTTTAGGATATTTCTAGCATTTATTATAATTATGAAAATATTTTTAAAAGAAATTATTTGGTGAAAATATTTTATTTTGAGTAAAAGGTATTTTTAATTACTAGTTATGATTAAGAGAAATTATTTGGGAGAAAAAGAATTTTGAAATATTATAAGAGGTTTTGTCAAGAAAAAAGAAAAGAATTAGAGGTGATTTATGGAAAAGAAAATAGTTATTGTTCATAAATAATATTAAAGAGAAAAGGTATTTATGAGATATTGGATAATTATGTTGAGAATTAGTTTAAAGGATTTTTATGGGAATTTATGTTGAAAACTACGTCATTTCATGTGGTTAACTTCTCTTATTTCACATTTTGTATTGTACCGTTGTTGATAGTTATTCCGTTCTTGTTCATGATACGACAACGTCGATGCGGTAATTGCACATATGACATGTTAATTGCAATTATTCATAGTCTTGTTGTGTCCAGAACCGTAGTAGTTCATGACTTAGGGACTTGGTTCGTCATGAACATGACCTAGTGACATGTGTGTGTTGACCATGCTTAGGAGGTGAACCCGTGTTTGATATCGGTATCGTTGACCTGATTTACCTGAGACCGTGGGATGGGAAAGTCTTGGTTTATGTATTCAGATGTGGCCGTTTATGTATCTTCTAGACCCGTGCCAAGTGACCTTGTTCCCGCACTTGGGGCTGGTTTGTTGGGCCCGTGAATCGTTTTGCACGTGGCCAGTATACTTTTGTATTAATCTGAGTCCTGCTTGTGTCCGGACAAGCCGGAACCTGATTGCGTGTAGTCCTTTGACCGTTCGTTGTTCCGCGGTATTGGATGCGCGTAGAGGATAATGAACCGTCAGTTATCCGATTAATATGAACCTTGACTTTAAATGAGATGTAGATCTGAAACCATGATAGAATGGTTAGTCACCCGTTACTGTTGTTTGAAATGCCAGTGTTTTCCGGTTGTTCAGATGGTCAGTTCTAGTAGTATGCATGCGTCACTTCACACTATTACATTCGTTCGCATTTTCTGATTATTGCATTCATTTGCATTATTATTATACTGTCATTGCCTCTGGGATCTTGCCGTGTGTTATACACACTGACGTACTCCATTCTCTTGGTGTACGTCAGATATAGATGACGGACAGGTTCAGTGTGGAGATGCGCTAGAGCCGGAATTTTCTCAGCAGGAGAACCTTCCAGACGACGGAGTAGATCGAGCTGAAGCTTAGTTCCCTTTTGTTTTCAGTAGTTGATGAACCTTAGACTTCTTTCCGTATTTTCGTTTTAGCTCAGTTGACATTTATTTTATGATTCTCTAGTCTTAGCTACATGTATTGTTTCAGACATGTGGACTCTTTTATAGTCTTGGATATTATTTTATTTGGTGATATGTACTTCCTGTTCTGGATTATTATTTTATTCTTACCGGTTGTGATTGGGATCTGTGACTGTGATGTACTTTTATGATTACTTGACGCTTGGCGTATTAGGTTGAGAAGAAATATTTTTTTTCTATTCGTAATTCTCCTCATCCTAATACATCGCGGGCTTGTTCACGTACCGTTTCCGTGTATTTTGGGAAGCGGGGCGTGACATAGTCTCTCAAATTATCCAAAGTTTTAGCTTGGAACTAGGTGGTAAAAAATTAGAACTCTCATATTTATTTTATTAATTTTTATTTTTATATTTTTTTTTCTTAACTTCATTCCTACAATGGTCATCACCATCATTAGACCATGCCGCCAGATCAGATCTCTTCTCCTCTTAGCCATCTCAGATATTTTTTTACCAAATATTATATTTATACAATTAATTTAAAAGTAAAGATTATGTCGATCCATAATTTATTAAACAATAAAATTGAGAGATGAGGGAAAGAGATATCAAGGAGCAAAAAGGAAGGAAAATGTGGAAAACTATTTTTAGACTTGTACTATAATAATTATTAAAAATTAAAAAGCTACAACATATATTATAACAATAATTGTCAATATCTTCTAGTCTAACCAAAAGTTATTTAATAGTAATGAACATTCTCGTAAATAGTTATTAATCAATAATAGTAAGTTTAAAATACATAAATAGTATCTATATTCTCAAAATGCATAAATATATAATTCATGATTATAAAAATTTATTCCACGTTATCTTATCAAAAATCCTGCTTCATAAAATTCTTCATATTTATCCCACTAAAATATTTCACTAGCAAAAATTATTCTACTTTAACAATTATCCCATCAAGGTGAAAATGTCTCAATTGACTAACACCTGTAATTGATAATGTAGGATATTTTAGTTCGATCTAGAACGATACTTGACAAATTTTAACCTTATATAATTTAGATATTCTTTCCATCCTTGACTTTTGACCATAATTGACTGATGGTCTATTTTCGACTAGTTAGATTTTCTAAGGCATACTTTTGCCTCGCTACATTGGTTGTTATTTAGTTGCCTGTGGAGACCTTCATATTTCCCTTTTAGGGATTGACTTACCATTCTCTATCAAATGTGTATTAAATTGTTAGGAGTTGTTAGTTATTCAAAGCCTTAGTATTGGGTTTGTTTCATTATATTGGATTGTAAACATCTCTATCCAAATATTTGAGGATACTGAATTTTGTAACTAAGTTTACCATGTTAATTTTAACTATTGAGCTACACTAATTAAGTTAGTATAATCATACATTCCAACTCTATTTAGAGTCACTTGTTCATCATAGCCCTTTTCTGATATATAGGCTAATCTTTGGTATTAAATATTCTTATTTGCTCAACTTAGTATTTGTTTAACAATCGAACTTGATGAGTGGTAGAATGGATGTTGTCCTCTATTTTAGTTGATATGACGATGATGTGGAAATAGAGTGGATGATATCCTCTGCTTTGGTTGATATATTGATGATTTTTTTCACATCGTTTTTTCCACTTGTGATATAGTATACCTCCTTGGTATAAGTTGTGATAGTATGACTAGTATTTTGTGTTGACATGCTTAGTAGATAAATTATGTTATTAAGGTGGGAGATTACCCTTATCAGTTCACTACGTATTAGATGGTCTACATTCCTTACATTGCTATCTTTTATCATTTGTATCGCTCTACCATTTCGTTTGAGCACTACTATCTTATTGTTGATCACTATCTTTTTGAGTTTTCCTCATTTGTTTTATTTTAATTGTGAATTATTATTCTCGAGTCCAATCATTTGGATTCCTACTCCTTTGACGGTAGTTGTTGAATCTGCTATGACGGATTGCTTTTGTTTTCCGTGTTAGGTAGTTGATGTGAACCGAATTGTGAGCAAGGGGTTGGTTGATAGCATGAATGGTCAAGTATGTGTTTTAAATGTTGGTTTATTTTTGATTTAATAAATGATATTGGATATTTGATCCTTTTTCAAAAAAAATTCTCTTTTCTGATTTGGCCAAATTTTGAAATAAACATAAATGAGTAGCAATAATTAAAGGCTCAACAATATTGCGACAAAGTCATCGTCAAAATATTGTGTGCTGACTCATTGAGCTCTGATTAGGCTGTAGGCGTGACAGGGTTATTGTTCACTCGTGGACTCTGGTAAAACCATCAACGAACATTTCGGCATCGTCAAACTATCTACCCTTACTTTCACTATGTTAGACTCGAACAAGATTATTATTACATGCGTGTACTTTCATAAATTTTGGATAGAGGCTCAAAAGAAGAAGAAGGCTAGTCTCATCAAAGCAGCCATGGAAACCCACAACATCACCAATGAAACAGAGATTGATGGTCGATAGGATGATGTTAGTTTGACACTATATATATATATATATATATATATATATATATATATATATATATATATATATATATATATATATATATATATATATATATATATATATATATATATATATATATATATATATATATATGAGTTATGATGTTTTCTCTTCTTTTTTGGGTTGTAAAGCTATGGAGATGATGAATTATCTAATGTTGTGATTTCAAGGTGATGCTTTATGTTTTAGCAAATTATTAACTTGTTATGTTTATAAGAGGGTGAAATGCTATTTAGTTGACCTTAGTTTAGTTTGTGATGGGTGAAATGCTATTTAGTTCACCTTTTGTAAATATAAAAGAGTTATAGGGTTTGCTAAGCATCATTTTTGTAAATATTTTGGTTTTATATATGTCATGATTAGGGTGACTTGCCCTACTTTTTACTTAAAAAATGCAAAGTTCTCATCACAACTTTGATTTGGTATAATTCAAACTTACAATGTCTACTTGTTGTTAATGTTGTTTATGAGAGTTTTAATAGTTTAGAGGTATTTAGTGGAGTATTATTAAAACTTCAAAAGGAATTTTCTCTAATTTATATAATTTATAGGATTTGGTGTGAGAACCTATAATATGAAGGATTTTGTAAAATCTAACTTTAGAAGTATTCGAAGGGTAATTATTATAAAACTTCTTTCAGGTTTAGTAGTTTATTGTAAAGCAGATTAATGTTATTTTTTCATCACAACATCCCCTACAGCTAAAAAAGGGTAAAACTCATTAATTTTTATCATTTTCTCCAAAATATCCCTCAATAAAGCTTCTCTTCTTCCTCAAATGATTGAAAAACCTATCTCATGCCTTCACATTGACTGTTAACAAAGAGAAAATTAAGAGAAGACCAAGATAATCTCTTTAACTCTTTGATATTAGCCACTATTTAGTGTAAAGGTTTTGTTTATAATCCATAACTTGCCTTTGTTTATAATCCAATTAACCAACATATGCCAATTGTAACTTTGAAAATTCAATCCCAACCAGTCCATCACACTATTCAACACATCACAGCTATATGAACAAGCAAAGAGCAGTTGTTGATAATTCTCACTCGTTATGACATAACATAGAGGTATTATCTTAGACAATAACCTATTATAAAAAGCTAACCAAGAGATGAAAGAATTTCTTAGGGTTATGCATAGAGCCCCAAACAGTTTTATACCAGCAAATATTTTGATTAGCAACCACCATCTCATTATAAATGTGAAAAATTTTTAATTACTTCCTGAACAGAGTTCACTAAGTTTATGAATTATAGCATCTGCCAACCACCACAAGATAAGAAATAATCCCTGATTTTCATCAACTGTTTCTAGCAGCAAGAGTCACCAATTTTAGTGTTTATAATCCATAACTTGCCTTTGTTTATAATCCATAACTTGCCTTTGTTTATAATCCATAACTTGCCTTTGTTTATAATCCATAACTTGCCTTTGTTTATAATCCATAACTTGCCTTTGTTTATAATCCATAACTTGCCTTTGTTTATAATCCATAACTTGCCTTTGTTTATAATCCATAACTTGCCTTTGTTTATAATCCATAACTTGCCTTTGTTTATAATCCATAACTTGCCTTTGTTTATAATCCATAACTTGCCTTTGTTTATAATCCATAACTTGCCTTTGTTTATAATCCATAACTTGCCTTTGTTTATAATCCATAACTTGCCTTTGTTTATAATCCATAACTTGCCTTTGTTTATAATCCATAACTTGCCTTTGTTTATAATCCATAACTTGCCTTTGTTTATAATCCATAACTTGCCTTTGTTTATAATCCATAACTTGCCTTTGTTTATAATCCATAACTTGCCTTTGTTTATAATCCATAACTTGCCTTTGTTTATAATCCATAACTTGCCTTTGTTTATAATCCATAACTTGCCTTTGTTTATAATCCATAACTTGCCTTTGTTTATAATCCATAACTTGCCTTTGTTTATAATCCATAACTTGCCTTTGTTTATAATCCATAACTTGCCTTTGTTTATAATCCATAACTTGCCTTTGTTTATAATCCATAACTTGCCTTTGTTTATAATCCATAACTTGCCTTTGTTTATAATCCATAACTTGCCTTTGTTTATAATCCATAACTTGCCTTTGTTTATAATCCATAACTTGCCTTTGTTTATAATCCATAACTTGCCTTTGTTTATAATCCATAACTTGCCTTTGTTTATAATCCAATTAACCAACATATGCCAATTGTAACTTTGAAAATTCAATCCCAACCAGTCCATCACACTATTCAACACATCACAGCTATATGAACAAGCAAAGAGCAGTTGTTGATAATTCTCACTCTCGTTATGACATAACATAGAGGTATTATCTTAGACAATAACCTATTATAAAAAGCTAACCAAGAGATGAAAGAATTTCTTAGGGTTATGCATAGAGCCCCAAACAGTTTTATACCAGCAAATATTTTGATTAGCAACCACCATCTCATTATAAATGTGAAAAATTTTTAATTACTTCCTGAACAGAGTTCACTAAGTTTATGAATTATAGCATCTGCCAACCACCACAAGATAAGAAATAATCCCTGATTTTCATCAACTGTTTCTAGCAGCAAGAGTCACCAATTTTAGTGTGTATATTGCAAATTATAGACCTTCTCATATAGTACTCATGCAACCACTTAACCCATAATGTATAATTTTTCATATGCACATCTCATATGAGCTTCAAGGTAGCAGCTTTCAAGTTTGAGTAGAATAGATGCCTAACCCGAAATAACCTTTCTATACAGAGCATCCACCATCTTCAGAACTTGTTTAGGTAGAACACAACAATTGGATCGATGCACTTGCACCCAAAATAATACACTTCTAACTAATTGTAATCTACCAGAATATGACAGACATTTAGCTCTTCATCCTAGAATTTTTTAGTGATTTAAGGACTAATTGATTGCAATCAGCATCATTGATAATCTCTTTGATATCATAGGATCCCCTAAATACCTTATAGGTAACTTCCCCTCTACATATCCAAGCTCAATTATATTGAAATTTGAGGATTTTATTATCTTGAATTGAAAAATTTTGAAGTATTGCACATTTGTGATGGGATTTCCAAACTTTTAGGAGAGAGAATAGTTATATGATATTTATCCATCTCAAAATGTCATATTATATATATATATATATATATATATATATATATATATATATATATATATATATATATATATATATATATATATATATATATATATATATATATATTAAAGTGTTTGGAAAATGAGTAGTTTATAAGCCATCATTAATGTTGTCAAAATGACCAAAAATATTTAATGAGATTGGAGAGATAAATAGAGCTTAAATTGTTTTTAAAATGATGAGGGATATGTTGGTCTTTTACACAATTAAACCTTTGGGCTTGTAATAAGCTACCAAAAAAGCAAGGATCCTTAGCTTATTTTTGGTGGCTTATAAGTCAAAATAAACCATTTGCCAAACATGTAAAGTGGCTTATAAGCCACTTTGATCACTTGCTAAACATGCTTATCGTAAGTGCTGGTAAATGAGTTAATAATTGAAAGCATTACTAAAAAAAGAGTTGAAAGGGGTTATTTGCAATTTATACCCTTTAATTATCATTGTTGACTAAGACTTGGTTAAGCTTGAGTTGGAGTATGCTTATTTTTTTTGTACACTGCACTAAGTAGTGATTCATGTACAAAAACTGGATTAGAATTAGTTTCAGTTAACTACCTCTTGTTTTTTGGAAACCATCTCTTACTTTTCATAAATGGTGGTATCCACCTCTTTCTTTCATGAGTAGAGATTCTATCAGAATAGCCTCATATATTGCCCGATCTTTACCATTCACGTGTGGTTGGAGGTTTAACTTGGGCATTTTATCTACTCTGTTTGTTGTAAAACCACCCAACTTTTATAGGGGTGGTTATGATAGATCTCTATTCTTTTTCATGTGACTAACAGTTCCCATATAAGATCCAATTATAATAGATTTAGAATATTGTAAAATCTGCACTTGCATGTTTTGAATGAGAGCAAATGCATCCTTTGTAATCAAGCTTAGGAATGAATTGAGCATTTATTTTTCCAATGTTCTTTTGCTACACTAATATGGAAAATGATGCTCTCTTGGCTCTAGATTGATAGAGATCCAATGTGTTAGGCTAAAGAAGTGCAGTGGTTTGGTTTGCAGGTGAAGGGGAGAGCTATAAAAAATATTATTTAAAAGCTAAATGGATTTTTTTTTCTTTTTCCATTTTTACCCTGCTTTATTCAGTTTATTTTCTGCTTTCATCCCTAAATTTTAGCTTGGACCCAAGGGCATTTTAGAGAGACGGTGCCAAATTTCATAATTTACTATTCATAGATTCATTTTCTCTTCTGCTCCTTGGACTTGAGGGTAGTTTAGGAAGCACCCACCAAACTTTTCGATACCTTTCTTTCTTCTATATTTCCTGCGTTCATTGCTATTAGGATTTTTCTTCATGATGCGATTGGAAACAAGAGAAGAATGGGCTTCTGTACTACATGGGTGAGGGGTGCAAAGAGATTGTATGTGAGTTGGATTTTCATAGATTTTATCTTATCAATGTTGATGAGAATACAAAATGGCTGGTAGATGCTTGAGATTAAATGGGATCGGCAAAATTAGAGATCAGAGGAGAAGAGGTATGTCACGCCCCCCTCTCGGGAATAACCTACTAGGCAGAATATTTTTAGAACCAAATATGAAGTGTTCTATAAATACCCTGTAACCCGTTTTGAAATATACATCCACAATCACTCAGAATATAAATATAAATAAAAGTATAGGTCTCATCACAATAATATCAACATCACAAGAATTATCACGTGGAAACAAATAGAGATATAATAATTGTCCAAGTATCACGTCTACTAGATAGATGAATCCAATATCCAAAATGAGATACAAATATCTTTGCTCAAACTTGGCCATCAATTCTAGATAGGACAAAACCACTTTAACTTTGTCCCAAATTGATGGTTACCACCTACTTTTTTTAATGTAAACCGCCTAAACTTGCTAACATATTTGCAATGTCGCACTTTTTTTACTATTCACCCATGAAAAAAATCTAATATTCCCATTTTACCCCATTTTCTTCCTCACAAACCCTAACCTAGCCCTAGCCTCCTCCATCCTCCTCTTCTATAAACCCTAACCCTAAACCATGGCCACCACCTTCCTCAAAATCCTAACCCATGGCCGCCATTACCTCCAAAATACTAACTCTAACCCATAACCATCACCTCCCCCCAAACTCCAACACTAATCCTAGTTCCTATTTGGGAAAGAATGGGAGAGTGAGAGGTCGGGAGGAAGAGGGTGGATGAGAGAGAGGGGGAGGGGAGTTGGGGGAGGAGGGAGAGGGAAGATGGGGAGAAGAGGAGGATGAGGAGGATAGGGTTAGGGTTAGGGTTAGGATTTGTGAGGAAGGAGATGAAAAAATAAGAAAATAGTGAGGGTAAAATGGTTATTTCATGTATTTTTTGGCTGAAAACTAGATTAGGTGTGATATTACAAACATGTTAGCAAGTTAAGGTGGTTTACACCAAAATAAAAAAATGTAGGTGGTAATCATCAATTTGGGACAAAGTTAAGGTGGTTTTGATGTAAAACACCTTCTAGATAGTATATCTAAAGAGAAAACTAGGAATATCTACTATATCTATAATGCCCCGGTCCCAAAATTTCGCAAATGAAGGGCACATGACTCGGTCGACAATGCAACTACAAAGAGTGAACCCTTTCTCGTAGCTTCATTTACGCCTCTAGACTAGAAAATAGAAAAATATTCTATTACTAAATATCCTCAATAATGAAACCAAGAAAAATTCGACAACAAATAATGAACTCTCTTCAATAAAATATACAGAAATCCTAAAGTATAGATCTCTCACTAGCAATACCAACTCAACTGATACAAAACTCACTTCACCAAATATGAAGTATCTGAGTTTTATCTGTAAACTGCATCCTCAATTGGTCCATCTACATAACGTGGTCCATTTATGTAACAAGCCAACACCTAAAAACTGGAGGACAATTCCAAGATTGTCAGAGCAATCCAACAAGTGTTCCAAAGAAAATATATAGAAGAAGAAAAGGTATGCGAACAATATGCATGAACTACCCGTAAAAAGTAAAAATAGTTCAAGATACACTAACTAACATGAGAAATGACGAGATGATGTGATAGTGGGAAATTTAGAAGACAGAGGTGTGTGTAAGAATAGATACTAGCTTTAATGTACGAGACAGGAAGTGTAACTAAGATATGCAAATTAACTTACACTATAAAAAAAATACGAGTAGAACCTGTAAAGGAAAAACTACATCTACACCTTTCAAATACAGACACTCCGAAGAAGAATATCATAATAATAGGTATAAGTTTGGACATGTCAAGATATACAATCAGCTACAAGTCTAGCATCTCTATAAACAAACAAAAATAATATTTTATTCATGTTATTTGAACTAGAGGTGAATAATTCCATGTATATAAGTCAGTTTCCCATAACACCTTCTGGGAATATGGCTTCAAGTTAGGTATTGGCCCTTGGCCCTGTATATATATAACTCAGAACATTAGGTATACGCATAAACTACTTATATACATCTTGTATTCACCATCTAATTCCCCTTTATTAAACCCCATATTTATTAGTTTATTAAAGTGACTGTGCATGAAACGTTATGCCCTAACCAAAAAATTACTATGGAATGGCTTCTGTAAAACTATGAAAAATAACCGTGGTCCAGAACATGTCTAAGCAAAAGAGGTGCATCATCTAGTTGATGCTATGGTAATAATAGCCAAGGAAAACCTCACACCGGATATTGATGTCGAGGAAGTAGCTATGCTATGATAACACGTTTATGAATCATAATTTTTAACGGGAGCCATCTTCATGCACAGTCGGTCCTATTGGATGTCACTAAGTGATAAGTCAAAAATTTTCAGTAAGTCATGCATGTTAAACAAAGTGCAAAGTCCCCTAAGATACTAGAGTAGAAGAACTCATTTCTCAACCATGAGCAACAGGTATTCTAGTATGTGTCATATAAACTGTCTACATATAAAAGAGACAGGCGAATAAGATATTAGTAATAAGGGAACAAGATGTCCAACATCTTCTAACTACACTAGCTATTTTTAGAAAGAAGATTTTTATTATTCCAATTGAATCTGATGTCCATGATCAATCTTTAATTATTTTTAATATTCTTCAACTTGCACTTTCTTATCCAACCCTCATTATTATCAGCTCTATATATATACTGGGAACCTAAAGAGTTGCCAATAAAGCCTTATTCTAGAATCTCAACTCTGAACTCTAAAAAGGGATTGACGTTGCAAATCTTCGACTGATAATCTTAAATATGACAGATCTGAGCCCTTCTAAATTCACAAATCTTCAACTTGCATATTATGATTATCCTTAATTCATCACCGAGCTAATCTAACATCATATTCATAAAATGAAATTTGACCATTGTTTTCTTTGACTCTTGATTTCCTAAGAAATATTGGATCAATGTTTAACGACTAAGCAATAAGGCACCCTACCACAAACTCCTAACTAATTGTTGCCCTATCAATAAGATCCCTAATTAGAGTCTAATTCTATAATTTGAAGATCCAAAAGTACTCTTAAAATTAGAAATCTCATATATCTCTGTAATGTCCCTTTTAGTCATGAAATACATATCTATTTTTCTCAAATGATTTTTAACTCTCAAGTAATGTTTCCAAGTAAAATATTAGGTCCCATCATAAAATCAATGTTTATCATCACTTCAAGCTCTGAATCTGATTCCTGAGATATCTTATAATAAATAATCTAGCTCTTAAAATTTAGACTCCAACATAATATATAGTATAGATCCTAGTCCATCTAATTAGAACTTAATAGCCACAACTATTAATTATGTTGTCACTAATCATGTGATGAACTAGAGAGGTTAAACCATGATCCATGCACTCTCAAGCATATGATTTCTAGCGCACATTTTAGAGAAACCAATATTGGTTCTGGAGCTAGAGTTCAAGCTTTCAAGGATACAATATTGCGTCTACCAGGATGTGAAAATAGCACAATCCATAAAGCCAGAACATTACATGGTCTAGGGTAAAATCACATTTATTTAACAACATAAACGTGTCTGGTCTTAATAAGAAACTAGTTGATCTGGTTTGCAAACCATCATACTTATAATGGCAACATCCTCTACAAATGTATTTTTTAATACTAAACAACTATGCATGAACTGACGCATTTTAGTTCTCAAAGAGAAGAAGTTTAAAGGAAAAGAATTGGGTGTGGTTGCAAAACTTGAAAATGGAAGGTTTTGGTATTATGAAAAATAGTTTGAAGGCTTCAAAGGCAGAAAGCTGAAAGATAAACTTTATTTGTTAAGAAAACCAAATTTGAAATCTGAAAATATTGAATTTGCCAGAATATCTAAGGAAAGGTCCCTATGATTTCGCAAAATGGAAGCTTGAAATTTAAATAAGGACTGTTCTTGTAAACTCAGTAGGTTTGGATTTGTTTAGAAAACTCTAAAAAAGAAGCTATCTATCATAATGGTTCATAAAAATAAAACATATCTATATCTTTGAAAAATCATTTAAAAACATGTTTTTGATGAAACTGAACTTTTGAAATAAGAACATAATCATTCTTATATTTTACATAATAATGGTCAAATACATAAAATAAACTCAACTAATCATTTCAAAGAAATATTATTTTTACCTAATCATCAAATATCTTACCATACCCACCCATAAATTTTACTTTAACTGAAACAACTACATTATCAAAATTTGTCTTTCTCTAACAACATTCATGACATGAAAATCTAGCATTGCAACCTATGTGCGTAACATAAATAAAAACATGAAATCATGACTAAATGTGGTATAACTATTGTAAAATTTGGAATAAAAGAGGAACCATGTGACAGTGACCCTACCCAAAACTCTACACATAATCAAATCATATCACTATAGCTATGAACTATAAGAAGAAAAAAATAGAAATATTAATGTGCTATTGCTCAAAGTGTTAAAGAAATGAGTTGACACGAGCAATATTTTTGCCCACGGACCTAACCATTTGCAGCACTGAGGATAATTAATTACGGATGAATGCATATACCCTACTCATAAATGTCCAAAATAAAGTTCTGGTTATACAAAACATCTTTGAACAATATAATTAATTATCACACATTAAGGAACCAACAAACTAACAATAGGGAGTAGACATGGAAAGTAGAACTTATTAAGCACTAGACCCCTCATATAAAAGAAAAACACATGTGCAATAAAAGCATTTGGTGCTCTGTAGGCACTAGTAGAAAAATGATCAATCTAGACGGAAAAAACCGTCTAGTTTGTCCACATTTCCGTCTAGTTTGACCAAACTAGACGAATTCGCCTAGAAAATTCGTTTAGAATATTTCCGTCTAGATTGAGTCAACCTAGACGGAAATTCCGTCTAAATTGATCAAACGAGACGGAAATCAACCTAGACGGTTTATTTTTCCGTCTAGGTTACAACCTAGACGGAAAAACCGTCTAGGTAGGCAACCTAGACGGAATTCGCCTAAATTGATCAAACGAGACGAAATCAACCTAGACGGTTTATTTTTCCGTCTAGGTTACAACCTAGACGGAAAAACCGTCTAGGTAGGCAACCTAGACGGAAAAGCCGTCTAGGTTGCAAACTAGACGGAAAATCCGTCTAGATTACAATCTAGACGGTTTTTCCGTCTAGGTTGTACCTAGACGGAAAAACCGTCTAGATTGGTCATCCTAGACGGTTTTTCCGTCTAGGTTGTACCTAGACGAAAACCGTCTAGATTGGTCATCCTAGACGGTTTTTCCGCCTAGGTTGTTTATAGCAACCTAGACGAATTTTCCGTCTAGGTTGATCAACCTAGACGGTTTTTCCGCCTAGGTTGTTATTATTCAAAAAAAATATCTTTGAAATGTGGTTTATTCTCGATTTTACATTTACCGATATACAAATCAATATATATTTACAAATAAACAAAATGTAATACACATCCAACCATATTCCAATCCAATCCAATCCAATAATACGATCCAACAATCCAATCCAATAATATGCATCCAACAATCCAATAAACTGCTTCAACAATCCAATCCACTTCACAACCAACAATCCAATGCACACATTCAGAATCATTTATTTACAACAAATATACAAAGAATACTGAGTACAAATAACATAAAGTATTCTTGCAAATAAATCTTGTTTAGTGTATAAAATTCCCAAAAAATCCAAACCTCACATCTTGTCACCGCAACGGGTCAATTATCGTCATCTCCACCAAAGTCAAATTAATTTTGTTATAGAATCATGTGAATTTGACATTATATCAAATCTAAATATTTTCTTTATGTATTAGTCCCTAAATATTCAATTTAGCATTAGTTCCTTATGTTTTCACTTTAAAGAAAATAATAAGCAATTATTGAATTTTTCGTGGACTGATATGCAATAGAAATATTTTCTACATAGTATGTAACTATTAAATATTATGGAGACCAATATATAATTATATGGACATTTTCTGCATTTAAAGGAGTCATATGTAATTATAATAGAATTTATGAACTCATTTTGAAATTGGATTAACACGAAATAAGATACCGCTACGCTTCTTTCGAACCGATTACCCGCACTGATGTTATAAGTCCTTTAACATCACCAACGCATCGCGGTATCACACCGCCAAGCAACCTATAATGTAAGACATGACCTCGCCCATCGTATGCCCTCAACACAACAGTACTCATCTCCTTAGTCACCGAACGAGCAATTCGGGGTCCACCCTTCCACGAAAGCGGAGACTCAGAGAACAAGTGGCATAGCGTAAATACCGGATGGTGCCGTTGACGCGTAGATGACATGGAGAATGCAAGAATGATCTAATGCCGGTGTAGCTCCAACACCGCAATGGATATCTTCCTCTCCTATTATTATGGGTGAAAAGGAACCACATAAGTTTTATGTTCAATTTAATAAATTAAATAATCTTATTATGTTTATTATTCAAAATACGCTAATATTCACTAAGTACTCATGAATTTTTATCAAATAGCAAGGTTATATCAATATTTAGTATTCGTTTTGATTGTTTACCTATTATATCCCAACACGCTCGAGTAAGATTGATATTATCCTCATCGATAGCATGTGAGGATCGGCTCTCCTTCGCTCCCTCTTGAGACATATGCATTGCCGCCTCCTTTGTTGCAAGTTCAAACCCTCCTACATAAATTATCAAGATTAAACGTCAATTGCAACTTTGAGAAAAGATCTAAAAAATTTAAAGAAAATTCAGAATAAATTGATTAACAATTCTAAATAAGTTATAATTAAGTCTTACCACCAACTCGAGGTTTGCCTTCATCTTATCCTTATTTTTCTCATTAGCTTTATACCGATCACTGAAGTTAGCATATGCCAACTTTGCCTTTATGTTCATCGGCATTATTGATTTTCCCCGTAATTTTATAAATTTATGAGACTTTGTCGCCATATTAAGCACTAAGATCTTTAAAAATTTTAAATAATATATACCCGCTCTCGACAATAATCATCCTCCAGGATAGCATAGGAGTGTGAACCCAAGTGGTGGTCATGTAACTTTTTTCCTCTATTTACTGACCCCTTCGTTGATTTGTTCTTTAAAAATTGAATATCAAGAAGTTACAATGAATGAAAATATCATGACATGTATATAGTATATCATAAAACTAACCTGTGCGGCCTCAGTGTCCCAATACATGAGGAGAGCTGTGAAATGAAGCTTGTCAACCCTTTCATCAATGTTCAAAAATCGCCACCGTGATACTTGTCATATGTTTCGTCTTAATTTGATGTCTCCTTGTTTGAGGACGGTTTCAACCTTAACATTAAAAACATAGTTCCAAGCCCCTGGAAAGTCCTCAAGACAAAAATATTCCTGTAAAATAGGAAGGCATATTTTAATTACGATAATATATACAATATCTATTGCTATTCAATAATAAATGAATAACATGAATAATTACCATAAGGTCCTTCCATATCTCGCCATATGTTGTCCACGGTAGTTCCTTAAAATTGAAATACGGATTGACAATGCTTGCTCTAATGCACGAGAACCCCGATGTAACTATTAAACCTCGCCGCTAAGCACCAATAGGCAATGCTTCATTATTCCAAATAATAATGGCTCTCATGCCCTTGGTGGTTGTTTGGACTCTGCTTGCCCCCGACGCCGTCTCCGCTATCCGATCGGCATAGCACCTATAATAATAACAATATGATAATATATCATGTAACTAAAGAACACGTAACCACATTACAATAAAATTAAAAGTGCTTACTATAGGACACCTATAAAATTTACCTTTATCTTCCTCCCTTTTTTTAGCTTCGAGCGCAACGGTCATTCTAACCTCCATTATAGGCATGATCTCATTATACCTTTTATCCGCTAATGGGTGGTGCTTCATTGCTACTTTTCTGGAGGTAATCGCGTCCTGAGGTAGAGGTAGACGGCGATACTCATCTGTTTTGGACCGCAAATCAGTATGAAATGTTGGAGCAGAGAAGGAGGGGGTCCATGAGTCTGCAATCAATTAATAAAGAGGATAATTAATATTAAAAAATTAATAAATCACACCTATAAATGATAACTGAGTATTAATACCTGTCTCATGTGATTGTTCTGGTGGTGCACCGGATGGCCCGGGTGTCGAAAAACCCAAGTCTGCATTCAAAAAACAATATGAGCTACATTACTAATTTTTTTTTAAAAATTTATGCAACCATTAAATTAATTGTACCCGCATAAGGCGATATTGGTGGTGCACCAGGTTGGTCTGGTGTTGAAAAACCCCAATCTGCAACCAAGAAACGATATAAGTTAGATGACTAATTTTTATTTAAAAATTTATTAATATATTAAATAATTTATACCAGTATGAGGATGTGGTGGTGGTGGTGGTGCACCAGGTTGGTCTGGTGTTGAAAAACCCCAGTCTGCAACCAAAAAACAATATAAGTTAGATGACTAATTTTCTAATAAAAATTAGTTAATATGTTAAATAATTTATACCCTCATGAGGAGGTGGTGGTGGTGGGGCACTAGAGGGTCCGGGTGTCTCCTCATTATGACCTGAGGGGTGGTACTCCGGGTCTTATCACGATTCTTACCGAATAGCCTCAAATTCCTCATCTGCAAAAATAAATTATCAAGAAACTCAACAATTAATATCATAAATGCATTGAAAATTTTGACAGTCTATTATCATACCCTCATTAAATAATATTATTAAGCAAATTTTTAAAACAATAATGCACTGGAACGTAGCTCATACCTATCATCATTAATTTGCAATAAGATTCTGAATGTCGGTTTGATTACCATGATCTTCCATATCAAGCGCCACATTTTATGCGGTAATGAAAAGTCTTGCCAAACATCATCGATGACTCAATTGGTTCATTACAATTATCTTCACTTTCCTCATCATTTATTTCATTGTTATTAGGAAGAACAATGGATCTTGGCTCCTTGTACAAAACCACCCATTCAGCAAAAACATTTGGATCTTTCACATAGAAGCACTGATCCGCTTGTTCTCGAAAATAAATTTCTCATCTTGATATATTTCTGGTCAAGATTGACAAGTGTAAACCCGTAATGATCCTTTTGCATTTTTGCAGACACCACCGAACCTTGAACATCATGTAACTACATTGTTGGGTTTACCAAAACCATAGATTACCTCCACAATATCTTCTAATTGGCCATAATATATGATGTCACTAGAACTGGTTCGATCTCTTGTACTTGAAAAACATTCTTGAGCAAAACAACCCATGACTCCACTGCTTTGGGTTACCCTCCTATCATCGGTCTTTAGCGCTCTAATTTATACCCATTGACAATATGTTCATTATAACGCCTTACTGTAGTAAGGACGTTGTGCATGAATAATAATTTCTTCAGATAATGTAGTGCCCTCAAAAGTGATGTTTCAACCTAAGCAAAACAATATCGTGAATATTAAAGACAATATTACCTTAAAGTTCGTTGCTAGAATCATACAACACTTACATCAATTCTGAACCAATCTGCAAATTCGTTCTTATGCTTTTTTTGAATAGTATGCGCTGCATTCCTCCCGGTTATTTCATTCCTAAGCTTCTCCAGGTGTCGCCTATTAATACAATATATAAGATTATATTGATGAGTTAAAAGTAAATTATTATATAACATCCATATTACTTTTTTTATTTGTTACCTTCGATAGTCTATGAAAATATCAAGATTTTCTAATACATATGCATGAATTTGATCTAAGTCAGAACTTGAATACTTTTCACACTTCTTATCCTTAGGTGGATTCTGATATGCGGTTTTCTTCTTACGCATGTAACGTGATGCAAACACAAAGCATTCGTTGGCCATATATCCTTCACTATCGAACCCTCCGATGAGCTCGACATAACATAGTGTTTCATGCAACCCAAATATCTACGATAATTTGAAAATAAGCAATTATTATATGGAGTCAATATAAGAAATGCATACATAAGTAAAGAAAGGTCATGAAATGCCTAACCTTTCAATCGGATACATCCAACGATAAGTAATGGACTCGCAATCATAGCCTCTCTTGCAAGATGTTGGGTAAGATGGACCATGATCGTAAAAAGAAGGCGGAAATATCACTTCCATATTGCATAAAGTAACTCGGATATCCGCTTCAAGTTTATTAAATTCACCCACATCTATAACTTTAGAGCACAATTTTCGAAGAATCCACAATACTCAATAATAATCTTCGACGCTTCTTTATCCATATTGTTACGAGTGCAACCGGAGCAATTGATGAAGAAGGACGTGGTAATCATGGGTCTTCAAACCTAAGAGTTTCCTCTCTTGCACTGGACATTATTTGATATGTTAGATGAGTAACCATCCGGTGACTTTACCGATTTGAGAATTTCACAAAATCTCGTGATCTGCCACGACATTGTAACACGAGACGGTGGTAACTTCATTCTTTTTTGACCAACGTCTTGTGCATGCAAATCATTCCGAATATTCAACACCGTCAAGTCTTGGCGAGCCCGTAGGCCATCCTTCGACTTATTGGCATCCTGTAAGAGAGTTGACACTATATTATCGCAAACATTTTTCTCAATATGCATCACATCTAAGTTGTGCCGGATTTTAAGCTTTTGCCAGTAAGGTAGCTGAAAGAAGATACTAAATTTAGTCCATCCTCTAGGCAATTTTTTGGCTTCATCCTCAGCTTGCAATCTCCGGACAGTTCTCTTACGCTTCATTAATTTTTTTCTCTTTAAGGAGTCTCTTACTCCGAGCTTGGCGTACTTAGAATAACGGTTTTTTCCAAACCTTACTTTCGGATACCCCTCAAGCAACTGTACAATCTCATCTCCAGTCATTCCAGCGCCATCCTCTTCTCAACTGTGCCATCAAACATAGCAGACATTTTTCGAAACTTATGACTCAAGGGTAACCACCTTCTATTAAACCAATAGCAGCTCTTTCGGCTATGTGCTAATTGAATAGCTTCAAATTCCGGACCACATACCGAACAAGCAAACTTGCCCTTCGTAGACCAACCGGACAGATTAGCATAAGCAGGAAAATCATTAATCGTCTACATTAAAATAGCACGTAATCTAAACGACTCTTTAAGATGAACATCATACGTCATTACACCCTCATGCCACAACTGTTTCAGCTCATCAATTAGCGGCTCCAAATAAACGTCAATATCATTCCCCGATGCGCTTGCCGTGTATCGCGAACGAGTATCATATACCTACTGTTTCATACAAAGCAATGGAGGTAAATTATATGGCATTAATACTACTGGCCAAGTAGACCAGCCAGAACTCATTACCCCAAACGGATTGAATCCGTCGCTAGATAAGCCCAATCTGATATTTCTACAATCATCAGCAAAACGGGGATAGATTTTATCAATATGCTTCCAAGCTAAAGCATCAGCAGGATGTCTCAATTTACCATCATCTATTCGATCATCTTTATGCCACCTCATGTTCTTTGCGGTCTCTTTGTTCATATACAATCGCTGCAATCTAGGGACCAATGGAAAATGACGAAGCACCTTCTTTGGAATCTTCTTCGCATCCCTCTACTTACGGTGTCCTCCCTGTTGAAGAGTTTTTGCGTTGTTTCCACCGAGAAACTCCACACGTCGGACACTCCTGAAGGTCTTTATTGGCTTTATAGTATAGCATACAATCGTTCGGACATGCATCGATTTTATTATAATCAAGACCCGGAGCGGAAACAATCTTTTCACCGATAAGTTGTTCGGTATGCTAGCCTCTCCTCGGGAATAACCGTCCAAGCAAATCTAGAAGCATTTCAAAATAATTATCACCATTCCACTCGGTGTCTTAATATGCGTGAGTTTCAAAGATAAAAGAAAATCTGAGTAATCGGTACAACCCTCATATAGCTCCTTTTCATGATCTTCTAGTAGCTTCATTATCTCCTCTACATCTGCGAGGCGGCATATCTTCAAGATTTTCCTCACCTTCGACATCTACGACCTTTTCAGCATCATTTCCGATATCATCTTCAATGTCATCTCCGGTATCATCTTCCCCATTGTCATCGATATTATTTTCGATCGGACGTGAAACCATATCATTGAACATTCTCTCTGTGTCATCTAACCGTAAGCCACCGGACGTACCAACATGCACATTCGCTCCTCATCTTCAATACAATCTTCTCCGTGATATGACCAATATTTATAGTTCTCATCAAAGCCTGATTTAATTAGATGGAGCCGTATATCATTTCTATTCAGTAGCTTCATATTCCTACACCTACAACAGGGACAATACATAGCACCGCTCTTTAGATTTCTCGGATTCATTTCGGCATATCGCATGAATGCGTCACATCCCTCCTTATATCGCGTGTCACGAAATCTTTCAAGTCGAGGGATATCTATCCACGATTTGTCAGGAATTACCCTCATCTGTAAATTTTATACAATTATTAACTTCAATTAATCTCACTACTTTCATGTAAATTTATGAATCGTCTGTAATAATATACGCACAACTCACATCCTACCTCTCATACATACATCATTTAATAATTTAAAAATTTTCTCTTAGATTAAATTTAAAATGTATATAGGAAATAATTACCACAATCTACCGGCTGTCATAGGAAGGCTTCTATCCCATTAAGAATATAGTAGTGCCTACATTCAACTTCGTATACTTTGTATGTTTTCATTTCTTTTGCAAAGATTTATCACCGCTTCTCCCTGCACACGTAGCGGATGTTATAATGCGTATTGGCAGTAGACCGAAACGCAGAACAACATACGCTTATTGTACACGGAGAACAACGAATACGTGCTACCGAAACTTTCAAGAAATGAAAACATACAAAGTATAATGGTTGAATGTATGCACTACTATATTCCTAACCCGTCCGAGAAGGACAGATCCAATAATTACGAATTTTAGTACCAATTCTTTCTCCTTATAATATTACGCAAACGATCATTTTTGGGTAGAAAATTTCATCTCCTACCCAAATATGAGTCGATATCTTATATATTATAAGTCAAAAGAATTGGATGTAATTATTGGACGGAAATCTAGGGTAACGTTATCTTTTTCAATCACCTAAATTGATATATAAAAAATTAAAAAATTAAATAATTTATATTTTTGGTCAAACTAGACGGAAAATTTCCGTCTAGGTTGATTTTTAAAAATTAAAAAATTAAATAATTTATATTTTTGGTCAAACTAGACGGAAAATTTCCGTCTAGGTTGATTTTTAAAAATTAAAAAATTAAAAAATTAAAAAATTAAATAATTTATATTTTTGGTCAAACTAGACGGAAATTCCGTCTAGATTGTAACCTAGACGGAAATTCCGTCTAGGTTGATTTTTAAAAATTAAAAAATTAAAAAATTAAATAATTTATATTTTTGGTCAAACTAGACGGAAAATTTCCGTCTAGGTTGATTTTTAAAAATTAAAAAATTAAAAAATTAAATAATTTATATTTTTGGTCAAACTAGACGGAAAATTTCCGTCTAGGTTGATTTTTAAAAATTAAAAAATTAAAAAATTAAAAAATTAAATAATTTATATTTTTGGTCAAACTAGACGGAAAATTTCCGTCTAGGTTGATTTTTAAAAATTAAAAAATTAAAAAATTAAAAAATTAAAAAATTAAAAAATTAAAAAATTAAAAAATTAAATAATTTATATTTTTGGTCAAACTAGACGGAAAATTTCCGTCTAGGTTGATTTTTAAAAATTAAAAAATTAAAAAATTAAAAAATTAAAAAATTAAAAAATTAAAAAATTAAATAATTTATATTTTTGGTCAAACTAGGCGGAAAATTTCCGTCTAGGTTGATTTTTAAAAATTAAAAAATTAAAAAATTAAAAAATTAAAAAATTAAAAAATTAAAAAATTAAAAAATTAAAAAATTAAAAAATTAAATAATTTATATTTTTGGTCAAACTAGACGGAAAATTTCCGTCTAGGTTGATTTTTAAAAATTAAAAAATTAAATAATTTATATTTTTGGTCAAACTAGGCGGAAAATTTCCGTCTAGGTTGATTTTTAAAAATTAAAAAATTAAAAAATTAAATAATTTATATTTTTGGTCAAACTAGACGGAAAATTTCCGTCTAGGTTGATTTTTAAAAATTAAAAAATTAAAAAATTAAAAAATTAAATAATTTATATTTTTGGTCAAACTAGACGGAAAATTTCCGTCTAGGTTGATAAACTAGACGGAAAATTTCCGTCTAGGTTGATTTTTAAAAATTAAAAAATTAAATAATTTATATTTTTGGTCAAACTAGACGGAAAATTTCCGTCTAGGTTGATAAACTAGACGGAAATTCGTCTAGATTGTAACCTAGACGGAAATTCCGTCTAGGTTGATTTTTAAAAATTAAAAAATTAAATAATTTATATTTTTGGTCAAACTAGACGGAAAATTTCCGTCTAGTTTGATCCGTCTAGTTAGGTCATTATTCTACTTGTGAGGGTATGTAATATAGATTGACTTTCTCCATGAGTCCTTAAGCCATAATTAGACAAATGGTCAATATAAGAGAACCGCGAAGATAATTCAAATGACTTGATACATGCATGAGAGGGGGGTAGAAAACTGCCAGAAAAAAATAATAAGGACAGATTCTTAGAGAACTAGAAAAATGAGGGCATAGATGGGGATATTCAAGAAGATTTCAAGAAATTTCAAACAAAGGAAGAAATGAACACTGGCTTGGCTTTTATCGAAATGATTAAAATCTTCTTGAATACTGATTTCTATCCTTCTCCACCACTTCTTGTTGTTGTCAACAGAAGACTTCTGTTTTCTCTTTTTTTTTCCGTCCAAATGAAGAGATGACGAGAGAGGTCTGGGGAGATATTTTCCGGGGGGAAAGAGAGAGAGAGAGTTGAGGTTTGTTGAGATCTCTTGATTTTATGATGTGGGTTGGTTAGGATCTCCTTGATTTTAGGGTAGTGATTTAGAGGGGTTTCTTTCAAATAATAAAGGAACAATTTGATAAAAAGAAACAAGGTGGGTCTAAATGTTAAAAACTTCAGATCAGTATTGAAAAAGATATGAACAAGTTGATTCAAAGATTCTGATGAGTACATGAAAGGTATTTTCGGCAGTGGTTGTTACAATATCAAATAAATAATCATCTAATATTCTTTATAATAGCACTACTGAATGACTCTAACTACTTCCTCATCACCTATTTATTCAAGTAAGCTTAGTTCGCTGTCATCGGACTCATTTCATTACCTGAAGAAGGGGTCAACAAATGGGGTTAGACGTAAGGTCTAAGAAAGAAAAATATGGAGGACTGCATGAATCAATGGTTAGTTGATCATATATAATCAAAAAGTTATATGCTAGATAAGAAAGAAATATGAATCAAAGAATACTGATCATATGCTCAACAGGATATCTCATATAGTGTAGTACATGCAACATATAATAAACATCAACAACATTATAGAAATATTAATTACGTTCTTTTTTGGATTTACATATAACTAATACAAAATCCTAAATTTGGTACTCACGTAGGAGTCCTCTGACCAACCAACCTTAAGACGTGATTAGAATCATAACTTATCCCCCATCCCACTATTAATTAATTTGCCCATATAATCTTATGCAATATAATCCTCTCCTATGGCAACCTCACATAACCTAGTTAATACTAACTAGAACGGTCTAGGTTAAGGATCAGCTGCCTAGTCGACTCATGTATCAGAACTAACTACATCAGAGTGCACTCTATAGTCTAGGATACAGGTCTCTACACCCGTCTACATATACAAAGATTAGGTTTAATATTTTATTGTATCATCTCTAGCACAAAGTACTCATAATAATTTTATTAAACTGTTCATTCACCTTATGGCGACTTGTATAATGTATTTATCATGTACTGTGCTAAAATGAGTGATCAAAACACTCCATATATATGTAGGTATCTTATGGGACTACTCTCACGTCATCAAAACAATCATAAACTCTCATTAAATATGATAAAATAGCTAATTAGTCCATTTCAATAACTAATTACATTATTAGAGAGCTAATTATGAATCTGTACAAAATCAGATGTCTAAAATCTCAAACCAGACATTTGGGATCAAAACCGGGCGTCTCCCTAAACGAATCAAGCGTCACTATATAAAAAAGAGAATTTACTATTTCTTTCAACCAAAATCAGACATCTACCTGTTCAAACCAGATGTCTAAAATTTAGATGTCTAGTGTTGGAGCATCAAACTTTTGATCTCAAATCAGACATATGATGTTGCCACCAGACGAATCTGATCATCGATTTTGCTGCTGTTCTCGATCCAATTTGCCTTGTACTTCATCATTTCACTTCAAAACTTCTTATCACTCTTACAAACAACAAGGGAAACATATATGCATGTTTTTGACATATTTCTACCATGTTTCTAAGATCAAACATCGAGAAAACTATACGAACTAGGGTTTTTATCAAAATCTTTAAAATTTTCTTATTTTTAACAATTGCGTTAGGGTAAACCTGATTTAATCTCATCAAAACTACTCCAAACCAAGGAAAAAAAAAAGAAATCCTAATGGATTTAGCATGAATTTTCTAGGGTTTTCATAGATCCAAATAGAAAGATTGACAAGATAACAAAAGATAATTTCCCCAATAAAGAACAAGTTGAAAATGCTGCTCCCAAAAAGAATACATTTTGAGAAAAGAACAGAACCCTAATTTTTGGGTTTATATAGGCTTTGGGCCTATTTTAAAATAGCCCATTAACTTATTTTCTTTACTCTTATGACCCTAAGGGTTACATATGCAAATCCTCTTTATAATTAAACCCTATTCATGATTAATTCATGAATATCATTCTAATAAAGTTGTACTTTGGTGAATTTCATCACATTAAGTAGAAATAAATATTTTTTCTTAAAAATTCCCTCAATTAAATATATTATTTAATCAAAAATTCGGGCCTTACATCCCTTAAAATAAATTTCTCTCTCAAAATTTCTAACTAGGATAGATGTATACCTTCAATAAATCCAGATATTTTTTCTGCTATCGAATTCTCTCACTCCTAAGTAGCTTCTCCGGATGAGTACAGATTCCATTGCACAAGCACTAAAGGTATAACCTTATTCTTAAAGTGCTCCTCTCTTTGGTCAACTATAGAAATTAGATGTTGAGTGTAAGATAAATCCACTCTGATTATCAAATCCAAATGATCTAAGATGTGACTCTTGTTGGGTACGTACTTCCTTAACTGCGATACATAATACATTGTACATGGCTTGCAATGATGGCGGCAATGCCAATCTGTATGCTACCTTTTCTACTTGTTTAATAATATCAAATGGTTTGATATGCCATGGGCTCAACTTCCCACGAGTACCAAAGCGAATAGCTCCACGAGTTGGTGAAATTATAAGAAAAATGTGATCTCAGACTTTAAACTCTAGGGGCCTTCTACCTGTATCTGCCCAGCTACGATATTTGTCATGCGCCATCTTGAGATCTTTGCAAACCAGCTTAATCTTCTCTTCGAATAATTAACTGAGTTGAGGACCTAACAATTTCCCCTCACCTACTTCACCCCAACATAATGATTATCTGCATTTCCACCAATACAATGCCTTAAAAGGTAACATCTTAATGCTAGCTAGATAACTGTTGTTAGATGAGAATTCTACAAGGTGCAAATAATACTCCCACAAACCTCTAAAATCTAATACACATGCTCAAAGCATGTCCTCCAAAATTTGAATAGGTTGTTTCGACTGTCCATCAGTCTGCAGATGATAAGCGGTGCTAAATTTTAATCTAGTGCTTAAACTCTCCTCCAAACTATGTGAAAACTGAGAGACAAATCGAGTATCTTGATCTAAAATAATAGTTACTGACACTCTATGAAGTTGAACTATTTCTTACATGTAACGATCCGCTAACTATTCAATAGTTTACCCAACTCAAAAAGGAATAACATGAGCAATCTAAGTGAGTCTATCAACGATCACCCAAACTGCAATATTTTGCTTTTGGCTCATAGAAAAAGCTATAAGAAAATTCATCTTAATGTGTTCACACTTTCACTCCAGCATCAGCAATTGTTGCAATAAACCTGCAGTTTTCTAGTGTTTCGCCTTCACTTGCTGACATGTGAGGCATTTGAACATATATTAAGCGATATCATGTTTCATACCGTCCCACCAAAAGTGCAATTTTAGGTCTTTGTACGTCTTCGTTCCTCTAGAGTGAGCAATGACCTTCGTCGAGTAATTCTCTACAAACTTCACCTACTAGAACATACAAACGGTCGCCTATCCTCAAAGGAATCATCTCTATAAGTCTAGATGCCTTTTCTCTTGCCTTCAAGTCGTCTCTTACTGACCTCAATGAGCTCTTCATTATGTAATCGCTACTACTTAATATGATCAATCAATGAAGGTTGTACTTCCATATTCATCATTTGTTCATGACTATCCAGTAGAATAACTTCAATATTGAGATTCTTGATCTCTGCATTTAACTCCTTTTGCTTTGTAAGCCTCATTGTGCTTGGTGTTCTACTAACTGTATCGGGTACAACATTCACTTTACCCGGATGATATTGAAGATCGATATCATAGTTCACCTTCTCTCTCAGAATATAGTGCTGCAAAATCTTTAATGCATGAATCACTGCTTCTAAATCTAGATCATAGAGTAGGGTAATTCCTCTTGTGTGGCCCTAATTGTCGAGAAGCATAAGCAATCACCTTCCTGTTTTGTATCAAGACACACCCGATTCCTGAAGTGTCGATGAGAATTGTGACCACTCCCCTCGGGTAACATTAAAATTGATACTATCGTTAAGCAAATCTTGAGAATTTTAAATGCCTTTTGACATTTTGCTATCCAGTTGGACTTCTTGCCATCGTGAAACAACTTCGTCATCAGCGCTACACTGCATGAATAATCTTTGATGAATCTTTGATAGTAAACCACCATCCCTAAGAAACTTTGAACTTCTCTTACGCTCATCAGTAGCGTTATCTTCAAAACTGCTTTCACTTTGGTCGGATCAATTGATAAACCTTTAGAAGATATAATGTAGCCTAGAAAAGATACACTTGAATGTCCATGCATGTTATGATCAAATTTGCACTTACTCAGCTTGCCAAATAGACGTTCTTTTGCATGGTTTCTAATATCAACCTGAGATGCTCTCCATGCTCTTCTAATGTCTTAGAGTACACTAGGATATCATCAATAAACCGAACTAAAAACTGATCTAGATATTATAAAAATATACAATTCATAAGACTAGTAAAGGCTGATGGAGCATTCATCACACCAAATGGCATAACCAAAAATTCAAAATGCCCATAACGCATCCTAAAATCTATCTTCGAAATATCTTCTTTCTTCACCCTCAATTGGTGATAACTGGATCTAAGATTAAGTATGAAAGACATTGTCATTCTAGCTAGTTGATTGAACAAATGATCAATTCTTGGTAACAGACATTTATTCTTGATGGCGACTCGGTTTAACGCCTGATAGTCAATGAACATTCAGCCACTACCATCTTTCTTTCGAACTGGCAAAACTAGGGCTTCCCAAGGTGAAGCACTCAGTCTGATAAAGCTCTTACGAAGCAACTACTCTATCTGAACCTTAAGCTCTTCAAGTTCTCTAGAAGACATGCGATACGGAGGTTTCAAGATAGGTGTCATCATCGGTATGAGATTAATGGTAAACTCAATCTCATGTTGAGATGGTGATCCCATAAGATCATTAGGAAACACTTCTAAAAACTCTCACACGACTGGCGGAATTGGCTTCTCCTCCTCAGAAGCTACATCTCCTTCTTCTAAACTCATGAGGGTCAACAACCCTTTCAGTAGAGCATGATACTTCTGTGGATCAATAGACTTGCATCCCTTGTGAAATATAAATTTTAGATGATTAGGCAATCTGAACACTACCTTCTTTCGATGACGGTCAATACATGCACGAAAAACACCTAACCAATCCATGCTCAATATGGCATCATAAGCCTTTGAGTCTATCCCAAGGAAGTTAGCATAGAGTTCTCGACCATGTATCGTTACAGGGCACCTATGACATTCTCTATCAGATACTAAAGTACCACTACCAGTTGATGAGTTACATTTGTATACACATATTCACACATATCTACTCTTATTTTCATACTAGAATTAGCATTTTAAGTTCATAATTACTTCATATTAGGTGTATTTCGATTTCTAGTTCATGTTTACTGCATTTAGTTTGTTTGCATTTTCAGGTAATGCATTTTGGTGAGATTCAATGTGGCACATGATGAGGATATGAAGATGGAGGAGCTAGCATGAGATTAGAGTGTAAAAAGAAGGGAAACAAGCTTGGTTCGTTGAAGCTGGCAGTTTTGACACCCTATTAGTATTTTAAGTATAACTTTCACATACGATATGATTTTGAGCTTATTCAAGTTGCCACGGAAAGGTAAGAGATAGAGCTATAACGTTTGTGTTTTGAGATTTTCTGAATTCCAAGAGGAAAGTATAGAAAATAGAGTTTAAAATTATAAGACAGACTGTTGTGGGCCACGCCACTATTTTGCGCGCCCGAGCGAAGTTGGACGACCAATATTCCTTATGGGCCGACCGGTATTGTTTAGTTATCTGTTTTTTGACTTCCTAACATGAAAAAAGCAGTCTTTTTAGGGTTTTTGGATGGGGGATTGAGCCGACACACCATAGAGTTTATTTTATCTTTTTCCCTCAAAAATCAAGTAGAATTTGAAGAAGACGATTAAGGTTTTCATTCAAGGATTGAATTCAAGTAACTATCAAGTGAAGATTATCATTAAGATTAAGATTTTCTTTGCTCTCTTTCTTTTAATCTCTGCACATGATGAGTTTTATGATTATTATTATTTCTATGGTGTGTTACTCAAACATGAGTGAGTAATCTCTTTATTCTAGGATTGGGTGAAGCCCAATAACATGATAGTCAAATAATGTTTTGATCCTTTCTTGAATTTATGAATGTCAATGACTCTTGTTTCATTCTAGTGTGATTTATGCTTATAAATTTTGTTGGCCACTTATTTACATGACTTAGATATTAGGCAAAGAACTGAGAGGTGAAGTTATAATATCGAGCTCTAGAATAGAACTTGAAATTCTAAATCACGAGAGTATTTTTAGGTTTCTTGAGGAATTTTAAGAATTATCATCGTTTCTAATGGGTTCGAACAAATTCAATTATCATGAGAATAAGGATTGATTAGTTCTTGAACACGTTGTTATACTTCGAGAGAAGATAGCAATTAAATTAGGATAATTTCCTACAAGAGTGGATATTCACATTTGAGAGAGGATCATTACTTAAACATGATAATCGTCATTGTGGTGGATCACGATTCTAGAATTCTTCATCATTTGATTTCTTCCAAGATTTATTTATTTTAGCCTATTTCATTATTTTATTCTAAATCATTTGTACATCAAATTGCCTGGGTAATTAGTTTGTGAATAATTGGTTGTTAACAACAAGTCCTCGTGGGATCGACTCGTATTTGCCGGTGCTTGCTATAACTACGCCGTGCACTTGCGGTAAAACATCACATCACCAGTTATAATGTTCCAACCATCAGATAATTTATGACATGGAATATAATTATCATCAATAAACCTAGTAGAAATGAAGCAATGAGATGCATCAGAATTGAATAAAATATGTGTAGGTATATTACTAACAAGAATAATACCTGTAACCACATCACCAACTTCTTCAGCTTCCTTGACTATCAAGGCATAAGCATATCCTTGACCACGAGATGTATCAGCCTCATTCTTTTGATTAATATTATTGTCCTGCACTTTCTTGTACTTCCTATTATATGCCTTGCCAAAGCACTTGAATTACTTTCTTTGGTAGGGTACAATCTCCTTGCTGATCGCCGACTGATTCATAGGTTGTGCTGGGAAAATAGGTCGGGACTTGGGGCAAGAAGCAACCTTATAATTAGTAGCCCCACAAGTGTAACACTTCCCTTGAGACTTCCAGCATTGCTCTATTCTATGCCTATACTTCCCACAGAAGTCGCATGTTGGCTTAACCTCCTTCTCCTATGGTTGTTGAGTCATAATCAGAGGTTTGGCTTGACTACTATTGTTACCTCTCTTGGCTGGCTATATAACACCGGTGTTTGAACATTTTCCACCTGAATTCGTATTTGTAGTTACACCTCTAGTCCTATTCGATATTACCATCTGCTCGAATAGTCGCGTCGAGCTGCCTCTAGCACCTCGTTATATGTCCCCAGCCTTTTCTTGATGATGCAAGACTTAACTTCATAGTTCAACCCATCCAAAAAGTGTCAGTGTGATCCTTGTCGGTTTCCATCCAACTTGTTGCATACTGATTGAGTCTCTCAAACTCTAAAGCATATTCGTCTATCATTAGACTCCCTTTAATTAGATCCATGAATTAACGCTAAAGTGCCCTCAGTGTCACTTCCGACATATGCTTCTCTAGAAAAATCTTCAAGAAGTTCGCTCATGATATTGGTCCTTTTGCGTGAGCTTCTTCCGTTTCCCACAATTGTCTAGCCTAACTAACAAACTGGACTTTCATTACCTTCACATGATCCACATCGAGTATCTTAGCAACATCCAAGAGTCCCTCGATCTCTTCAAGCCGATCTTGAGACGCACTTGTTGCATCAACTGCATAAAACTTCTTGGGTTGCAATCTTCGAAAATCCATCACATTACCCCCACATGTTGCATTCTAATTCCTTTTACCTAGAACCACTGCTAGTTAATTAAGAGCCTGATTAAGCTACTACTAAACTAGTGCCTCTTGCATCCCATTAGCTACAATCATCTCTTCCATCTACTTCATATGAAGCTCCTCTCATCGTGCTCCAGCTTTAAACATTTCTTGAAGAACCGCTAAAAGCTTTATTAGATCCTATCCATTAGTATTGCTTGTACCTACTCCCTTAGCCATCTCTTATGTACTCCTGAACAATTATCAAAGGAAGGTAAGGAATCCAATGGAGATAATAATCAAGGAATAGACTTTGTAATGTGTTGTGTTGGATGTTATATCATGTATGATGGGGATGTATATTGTGCTCTGGCTCTGATACCGCTAAAACCCTGTCATGCCCCGCTCCTGGGAATGACCTGGTGAGCAGAATATTTACAGAACCAAACACAAAGTGTTCCACAAATACTTTGTAACCCTTTTTGAATTAACAACCACCCACCATGCTAATACACGTAAAAGTATATATTATATATATGTCTCATCACAACAACATTAATATCATGAGAATAATCTAGCAAAAAGAAATAGAGATATAACAACTGTCCAAGTATCATATCTACTAGATAGATAAATCTAATATCCAAAATAAAATATAATTATCTTGGCTCAATATATTTGAAGAGAAAACTAGGAATATCTATTGCATAAAATAAAAAAATATCTAATATTGTATATATTATTGCTATTGCATGGTTCTGGCTACTTCCTCATTACATGCTTATTCAAGTAAACTTGATCTATGCATTCGGACTCACATTGTTACGTGAAGAAGGGGTCCACAAACAGGGTTAAATGTAAGGTCTAAGTGAGGAAAATATGAGGAACTGCATGAATCAATAGTTAGCTAATCATACATAATCAAAAACTTATTTACTAGATAAGAAAAATATGAATCAAAGAATATTGCTCCTAAGCTCAACAAGATATCATATGTAGTGTTGTGCACACAACATATAATAAACATCAAAAATTGCAGAGATATTAATTACATTCTTATTTGGATATGAAATGAAATGATTAATCTATCCGCTTAAGGTGGTTACACATAACTAATACAAATTATAAAATAGGTACTCATGTAGGAGTCCTCTGGCTAACCAACCAACCAACCTTAAGAAACGATGAGAATCATAACTTATCTTCATCCCGTTGTTAATTTATTTGCACATGTAATCTTATACACTATAATCCTCCTTCTATGATAACCTTATACAACCTAGTTAGTACTAACTAGAACGGTCTAGGTCAGAGATCAGCTACCTAGTCGACTCATATATTAGGGCTAACTACGTCGGGTTACACTCCATAGTATAGGATATAGGTCTCTGCACCCGTCTACATGTACAAAGATTAGATGTAACATCCTATTATATTATCTTTAGCACAAACTACTCATAATGATTTCATTAAATCATTCATTCACCTTATAGTGAGTTGTATAGTTGTATAATGTATTGATATGTGCTAAGTTAAAATGAGTGATTTAAACACTCCATATATATGTAGGTATCTTATGGGACTACTCCTACATCATCGAAATAATCATAAACTCTCATTAAACAAGCTAAAATAACTAATTAGTCTATTGGATCACTAACTACAATATTAGAGAGTTAATTATAAATCTATACAAAATCAGACATCTAACAACTCAAATCAAACATTTGGGAACAAACCAGACGTCTCTCAGAAAAAAATAGAATTCACTATTTCTATCAACCAAAATCGAGCATCTGTCTATTCAAACCAGACATTTAAAACTACGTTCAAGCATCTAGTGTCGGAGCATCAAACATCTGATCTCAAACTAAACATCTAATATTACCACCAAACAACTCTGGTGGTCAATTCTATTGCAGTTCTCTATCTAATTAACCTCATTCTTCGTTGTTACTTCTTGAAACTTCTCATGACTCTTACAAACAACAAGGAAAATATATATGCATGTTTTTGACACATTTCTACTATGTTTATAAGATTAAACATCAAGTAAACTATAACAACTGGAGTTTTTATTAAAACATGTTTTCTTATTTTTAACGATTGTGTTGTGGTGAACTTGATTTAATCTCATCAAAACTACTCCAAACAAAAGAAATAACATTAGCAAAGAAACCCTAATAGATTTAGCATGAATTTTCTAGGATTTTCATTGATTCAAAAAAAAAAATTGAGAAAGATAACAAAAGATAATTTTCCCAATAAAGAATAAGTTGATAGAACCCTAGCCTGAGATGAAAATCGAGTTCTTCTGCTATGAATCTCCCTCTCGACCTTCCTCTCTTGTAGAACTCCTGCTCCCAAAAAGAATACATTATGAGAAAAAAGAGGAATCCTAATTTTTGGGTTTATATAGGCTTTGGGCCAATTTATAAATAATGGATTAACTTATTTCCTTTACTCTTATAACCCTAAGGGTTGCATATACAAATCCTCTTTAAAATTAAACCCAATTTAGGATTAATTCATGAATAACATTCTAATAAAGTTACGCTTTTGAGAATTTCATCATATCAAGTAGAAATAAATATTTATTTTGTAAAATTTATCTCAATTAAATATATTATTTAATCAAAAATTCAGGAAAATTTTATTATTTTAATTAGTTTCTTATTCTAAAAAAATCAGCAAAAACTCATTTCTTTTCCTTCCTCGGTAACATACTATTCATCTTCCTTAGTTATGCCTATGCTTATGCCTCTTCCCCACCCGCATCCACTCCCTGAATCATGCCTTTGCCTCTTCCATCAAAGGGGATGAGATGGGAATAATGATTTGTAAGAAAGGGTGTGACAATGATGAAGGAGAGTGAGGGAGCAGTATGGGATTGAGATCCATTTGAGAGAGGATGGAGACTATAAAAGGGAAAAAGGGCAAGTGAATGAGCACAAGTTTCTTTTCTTCAGTAGCAAACAATAAACAACAAAGGGATAAATAATTATTTGATGTTATAGAGAAGGTATGACATATTTTTACATTTGTAACATCTCATATATATTCATCAATTTGTGACTGAACATTAACAATTGATGGAAGTTATTGATTTTTGCAAACATCTCATGTTTAGAAATTTTCTTATCTTCTTTTGATTTATGTACTTTATAAGACATCTATTCACTGGCAATAGATGATGTAGATATTGTTACAAAAGTTATCTTCTTAACTAGCATACACATAGCTTGCACAAACATATTAAGCCGAATATGTGATCCATCATGTATTTGATTAACTGCAGAACTCTAATATTATGTGTACTTTCATCGAACTAATTATTCTTTGTTTACAAGTTTTAACAATACCTGCAATAGGATTTTAAGCCAATACGATGATGATTAAGATACAATATGTTAACATATCAAAAAGCTAAAAACATCACATATTGTCATCATATTGTCATCTTTATTTTGTAGGATATCTGCAAGCTTGGGAGATCTGTATGCTTTGGTATCTAGTGTGAAGAGGCTTTTTTTTCTTCCCTTGATTTCTTTGTTCAGTCTTGCAAGCTATTTCGGTGCACCTCCATCCTTTTGGGCTATGGGCTGAAAAATCTTCCAACTCCTCTTTGACTATGCTATCTTATCTCATGCTAGAAATCATATAATACTATTACCATCTTTTCTAAGCTGCTCCATGGTTGGGCTAAGTTGGACATTGTTAGTTCCATTCTTTTCTCCCTTCTTTGCATTCATGGAAAAATTATAATTTATACATTTTATTTTTCAAGTATCTTAGCTGATTTAATTTTTGAACTTCATCATGACTCACGAGCAATATTTTGGGGTTTAAATTGTTGAACTTGGCTCCTTATGCATTTTTATCCTTTATCGACTATCAACGCTTATGATTGCTAGTCAAACATTTATTACTGTACATTCTAATCTTAACGGCTTTGAAGATTGACAACTCTTTTTTCTTTATTGAGCCACAAATTATATTTTAACTTATTTTACAAAGTGAAGAAATCAAAGATTGACAACTAATTATAAATGAGAATTTCTATGCCTAATAGAAGATTGAAAAAAGTCTAGAAATGTCAATACAATATGCTTCACCATCCAATAGAGTTGTTTCAAATTTTATTTTTGTAATCGCTTAGTTTGAATCTTGACAAGGATGGTGGATTGCTGGGGACCAAAAGAGGTTCCAAAAAAATAATAGTAATAATAATTCAACATTTTTTTTGTGTTAAATGCTCCATAGCTTGTGATCGCTGTCCAATTAGAGCGTTGATCCCCTTTGAATAGTTTGTCATGCTTATATAGAACTGAAGAACACATTTTTTACGTGAGGTTGATCAAGGGTCTAAATTAATTTAAAATTGACTTACATGTGAACATTAACGATAAAAGAGATATGAAACTATTATTCAAAGGGAATCGTTTCATATTTGTGGCTCAACTTGCCATAGTTATTAATGTGAATGGTGCTCTTGTGATATAGACTACATATCATGTGCAATAAGGCTTACGTGGCAAGGGATAATATACATCCCTTTGTTCTTCTTTTCGCACATGATTTAAAGTACTAGCATGAATTGAGATAGCACAGAAATAGACTAATCTAAATGGGTTCTTGAAATGTATAGGAACAAAGAATTAGAGTGGTGTGTGTTTTGAGTAGAGGGTTGTCATAAAAATAAAATGGTAAAACAAGAGGGAAGACTGAGAGAAAAAGAAGAACAAAATAAATGAAAATAAAAAATATGATTAAATCAAAACAAGAAGGGAATGAAAAGATAGAGGAAATTAAGAGAGAAGACTAGGAATCTAGGATTGAATTTTCTAGTTAATTTTAATTAGAATTAAGAATTACTCTCTTTTAATTCTCATATTACTTTAGGATTCTTAAACATAGACTATCAAGTTATTCAAAACAAGCATAACCTATCTAATTCACATCCAAGGAATATTACCATTCATGAAAAGAAATAAACAACTAGATAGTAATCTTAGAATTGAATGAACATAACCTATCAAACCATTCAAGGCAAGTTAGTTGATTATTCTAATCATGATTATATTTAAGCACAAAGGGAGTAATTCAAAACAAAAGGAAATTAAACAAAATTTATCTAATCCTAGATTTCCTATAAGAATTACCTACTTATATTACAAAATAGAAATAAAGAAAGAAAATTTATTCGTGAGAAAGCATTAAAAATAAGAAAGTAAATCTAAATTACGAAGAAAATAAAGAAAGAAAGAAAATCAACTCTCAAGCATAAAAAGAAAGAAAAATAAAATCTACACTACAAAGTAATAAAGGAATAAGAAAATAATTCTATACTACAAAGCATGAAATAAATCTACCCTACAAAGCAATAAATATAATCTACCAAATAAAATTTAAAATTAAAACCTAAAATATGCAAACACTAATCAAGAAAATAAAAAGAGAAAATAAAGACTTACATTATAAAGGGTTGCCCTCGAGAAGTAAATCTTCATCACCAAAGGAGAAAAAGAAAGAAAAAAGAGGACATTTTATTTATTTATTGCAAATAAAGAGTTTACAATTTGAAAGGTGTTCTCAATTAAGAGTAATCCTTTTCTCCAAAATGGAGTTCACAAAATTTTACATATCCAAACCCCTCACTCTCCATCCTTATGCATAGCATACAGCGGTTAACAACAACCCTTGGATCTAGCTTAGGCTCCAAGAAATAAAAATTAGTTACTGACACGTTTCTTTTACAACCAGATAGATTAGCTAATCGATTAACTAATCGATTAGCTGATCGGTTAGCTAATCAATCAGCTAATCGATTAGTTCGTAACATATTTTATTTTCTTCTGTATGACTTGTTGATTTGATTTCTTTGGGCTTTTGGGCTTTGTGGGCTTCCCCTAGGCTTCAATATGGGCTCCAAAATGAGATATTTTGATTGTTTTAAGCTCATATTTGATAAATCTTTTATTACCTGTAAATTCATAAAATAATCATTATTAACAAGTTTATTTATTCAAATAAAATAGATAATAAAGGTGTAAAAGTGAAATAAGATGTGATGATCAAGTACCCCCCACACCTAAGCTTTTGCTAGTCTGCTAGCAAAGAAAGAAAATGAAAAATAAAGAAAAAAATTTAACTCATTTTCAAAGGAATCATAGTTGTATTTACCACATACAACAAGCATTTAAACCCCTTAGGTTATCCTAGAGGATAAGTTGTAGTTTCGTGAGAGTTTGCAGTGAATATACGCATAAAATTCGGTCAACTTGCCACTTTAAATAAGTTAATATAGATTTAATTCTCTTAATAACTTTAAGGAATTTGATTAAAGTTGGTGTTTACTCAAGATAATACTTTTATACATAATTCTAGAGTAAATTTTATAGAAAATCTTTTCATTGTAGTTATATAAAATCAAGTCCAAGTTAAAGATTTTGTTTCAATCAATCCCAAGCCTCTTGATCATTTTATTTCCAAGAAAAAATTATATACATATACATACATATAGATACACACACACACACACACACACACACACACACACACACACATATATATATATCCCTTGGTGACTTTTTTTTTCTACTTTATTGTGCTTTTCTAAGTAACCATGTAACGAGCTTTGGACTAACGGATCCAACCCAATTGGGGTTAGGTCATTAAGTATAGAAATACTCCTTGAGCTTAATTGCTCAGTCAACTTAGACTTAAAAAGATAAAATCACCTATGAGTTCAAGATTTTTATTGATGCCTTATTTTCGCACACCTTTTTATTGAGTTAGTGTGTGTGTGTGTGTGTGTGTGTATATATATATATACACACACACACACACACACACATATATATATATACACACACACACATATATATATATATAGAGTTGAGCTAGGCTACTATTAATAGTATCCAACATGCGGATACTATCAACCCAATTTTGAAAATCGAAACCTACAAAGAAAAATACAAACTAGTAGATGTGATCTACTACACATGAACTAGATTGACATAAAATTCCAAAGGATTTCATCATCATTAAACCCTATAGAATATGTCGTCAAAATCAACGTTTTAGAATTTTCATAAAGTTGGTCAATTTTCGCCTCTTGATATATAATTCAAAACACGTCGAAATCATTTGAAATTTTATTTCTAACTAGTTCATGTGTAGAAGATCACATTTACTGGTTTAGATTTTTATTTTTGGATTCTGATTTTCAAAATTGGGTTGATAATACCTGCATGTTGGATACTGTTAATAGTAGCCTAGCTCAACTATATATACAGGAATATGATATAATGAGATGGTGAGCTCAGATTCTTATCGTGAGCTAGCCCAATAGCCTACTCGAAATGATGATCGGCACCACCCATCATGATTTGCACTCACCATGATCTATATGTAGAAAAAATTATATCGTTTTAAAATTTTTAATCATTGTTTTAGCTATGTGTAGAAGGGACGGCTATTAAGCTGCTTGAAAAATTAACATATCAAACTCGTTTGATTCCTTTTCAAGAAGACTCCAAATTATGTGAAAATTTTATCATATATATTTCATGACTTGTTGAACAAGATGTACAGTGTCGATCATGAATTTGATGACCCGGTTAGTCCAGCTCACGATAAGATTTGAGCTCACCATCTCATAATATCATTACTATATATATATATATAGCACTCTTTTTCTATTTTTAAGTTTGTTTTGTCTCTATATGTATGTGTGTGTGTGTGTGTGTGTGTGTGTGTGTGTGTGTGTGTGTGTGTGTGTGTGTGTGTATATATATATATATATATATATATATATATATATATATATATATATATATATATATAAGCTACCTAGAGATAGCGTGGTGAGGTCCATACCACATGACAATTTCTTGGTAGCTCATTTAGCAAAGTGAGTCAGCCACCTCATACCCATTATTCCACACACACACACATATATATATATATATATATATATATATATATATATATATATATATATATATATATATATATATATATATATATATATATATATATATATATATATATATATATATATATATATATATATAACTTGAGACATATTAAGAATGAGAGGACATGAGAAATGGTTATCCACTCTAAGTTAAGCATGAAAAATTTCATTACTTCAAACAGTTCTAAATTAGAGCTTTAGCAAGGTATAACTTTTAAAAATTATTTCATAATAATTTATTTAGAGTTATCATAAGAGGCTAACTTGAGTATGAACTAGCTAAGAATTAGAAAGTTTAACATTTATTAAGTAAATCAATTAGTAATTAACTCTATCAAGTTGGCAAGTGACAATATTTTTAAAGAAAAGAAAAAGAAAAAGAAAAGAAGAAGAAATGACAAAATATAGAGAAAAAATGACTAGTCTCCACCCCCACCTAAATTTTGCATTTTTCTCAATGCAAACTAAATAATGCATAGAGTAAAGCAGATAGGAAATGAAGCACTTGCATTTATTCGGTCGACCTGAATAATGATTAATTGATAAAATTCTGCAATTACCTTTCTAATGGGTATGAGAAGGATATAGCCAAATTTTTATTTCTCTCTTTTATCTGTTTTTCTTTTTTCTTTGTTTCTTTTTCTCTTTTTAAAAGACAAGAAACTCTCAAAGAGAAAAGAATAAATACTTTTATTGTTCTTATTATTATGAGATGAAGAGTAAAGATGTGGAGTAAAACTTTTAAAATGAAAAGTTCAAGTCCTGCATCAAGTTCTATCTTATTGCTGAAAAATCTACCTCAGATTTTAAAGAAGTGTAAATAATGAACTCTATTATATGCTTGAATTCTCTACTTTTCTAGGCTTTCAGTAATTTTGAAGTATTTTATGGTAGGTTCGTAAGGAGTAATCAGTCAAACCAAAATTAATGTGCATGTCATCGACGGACATTTCGGTAATATTCTATATTCTTTTCGATACTCGGATACAGTTACAGATATTGACCCCTAGTATCTACAAATTTAATTCACGTTTTCCAATGTCATGAGAATGTTTGTGATGATATTCTCATTAAAGCTCTATTTAATCAAGTTATAGCATGCATATTAACCCAAGCATGAGAACCCTAATCATCCAAGAGTTAAACCTTGATTTAAGTTAAACCAAAATGACAAAGAGATTTTTAAACAATATAAATACCATATCTAAATAAATATGGGCAGCCATAGTGGATAAGAAAATTTATAACTAAACCCCTCTCTTTTCTCTCTCTTCCAAGTTCCTCTAGTCGCATGGGTTTTCCCTACTTATACACTCATCCCTCCCTCATTTGTTCATTTCCTCTCTTGCTTCAAAAACCTCACCATTCCTCTCACCCTTGGCCGCCCCAACTCTAGCCCCAAAATTCATAAAAACACCATTGTCATTCCTCCATCAAACACTCTCTCAAGCTCTCCTCTAATCTAAAGCCTACATCCTTCCAAGAAGTAGGAGAAGAAGAAACAAGAGGAGTTAGTTAGAGGATTTTGGAGGGGGAAAAGAAATAAAGCTTCACAATTGATCTCAAATTCTCCTCATGATGTGGTTGTTAGATTTTTAAATCTAAATTATAGGGTTTTATGTTAATTTTTGGTCTTTCATGTAAGAATTAGTGGTTGCATGTAACATATAAGCAAAGATTGGTTCATGCACGTCAATAAATACAGGTAAAAGTATGATCTTTGTATTTGTAAACAAATAAATTATGATCATTGTTTATTTTTGGAATTCTTATGATCAATTAATGGTAGCCTTCCTCTGAATTAGTGAATACATGGCTTGCATGTAAGTTTTGGAAACCCTAACTCATGCAGAATTTCTCCTGCAGAACCATTTTGAAGTATTTCGGGCATAACTCTCTCTACACACGTCCATTTTAAGTAATTATTTTTGTTTTAGAAACTAGACTCTCATACCTTTCATTTTAATGTAGCTTTATTCAATTAATATGTGGTTAAATTTAATGCATATGCACAAAAAATACTGTCTGACCTCTTGTAGTGTTTTGCATGTATATCTATTTTGGCTATGATTGAGTAAAGAAAATTTTAGAATTTGAAACTAGGTTTATAAAGACACCTACTTTATAATTATGGTTATATTTCAATGATAAATGATAGGTGAAAGAGTTAGAAAGATAAGAGGGTGTTTTTCTGTTCTTGACCTGATTCTGCTATCCTGGTACATTTGCATTGTAGAGAGTATACTTCTCCCTAGGAAGCTTGCATTATGAATTTCTTTCTATTCCTGAAATTAGACTTATATAGAAACAATTTAAATTTTACTTCACTAATTTTGGATATCGTTTGGCCTCACATCTATTCACTTGAATCGCTAATATGATCTGCATTTACTGTTAGTATATATCTTATATATTCTGAGAATAACTTGAGCTATATATATTAGTTTAGCAAATCACTTATTGTCCTGAAAACTAGACACAAATAGGAGTTATATGACACTAGTTTCATATATTTTGGGTATTAATTGCTCTCCCATCTACTCATCTCAATCAGCTATATGTACACTGTATTCGCTGTTTGTGCACATCATAAGTGTTGACCAAAACCTTCTCGGGCATAGCATATATATCATGATATAAGTTATAAAAATAGAAAAATAACAAAAGGCCTAGTTGATTAGAATCTCACATGGGCATACATGTATGTGTATATAGGAGCAAGACTTTTGGATTTGTTCGTCGGTACCGAGGAACCCAGCATGAATGGTTTGTAACCTTTCTTTGTTCCCTCTCAATTTGTTGAGAATTTGATTATTTATTTTTTTGAAAATCCTACAAGTTAAATTTTGATAATTTAGTTGTATACCCGTTTGCTTCATTAAAAGTCTGCTTGGATTTCTTCATGCATAGATTACTTGCTAATTGCTTATCAATTATTATACCATTATTTATTCATTTCAATATTATGTCATTAAAACATTCATGAATGATTATATTAGGATAACTTATCTTACTTTGATGATTCTAATATTGAGAATGATAGTATTCTTTCATTTGTTAGTTTATTGATACTCTATATTCATGGATTATGTCCTGTGTAAAGTAAGCTTACCAGTGGTTTGTAAATTAAAATGGGTCCCGGTGGGGACATGCCCTGTGCGAGAACACTCACCGGTGGTATATAAACAAAGACATGGATGGTTTATTGATATATCTTATGATTGGAGAAATTTGGAATCCTGAATATTAGAGCTTGATTATTTGTTATTTACATCTGTTATTTCATTTTGATCGATGTTCATATTATGAGTAATGGTGGCTTATTGCTAATATCTATACGTCTCAGTTTTAAATGTCTGTATATATTCCTTTCTTTTTATCCCCTTATGTTGTACCCGAGATTTTTATGGTTGCCTATTGGGCGTTAGGCTCACTCCTATTGTTTCTGCATCCATTCACAGGTCACAAGTAGACAAAGGCAAGGGGATTGCAAATCCCGATAAAGAAGATTAGCTCCTATTGCAGTCAAAGTAGAAGTAATTTTTTGTTTAACTTTTGTAGTACTTTTGAATAGTTGGACATGTAATAATGTATACTATAGTTCATTATTAGACTATGTGGTGCATTATTGTTCTCTTTAGCTTTCTGCTATATTGGTATTCTATAGACTCTGTTGTCAACCTTGTGATTCTCGTGTTGTGTGTGTATATATATATATATATATATATATATATATATATATATATATATATATATATATATATATATATATATATATATATATATATATATATATATATATATATATATATATTTCTGTTGCTTTAATTCCACTCTTCAATATTATTGCTTGTTATATGAGTGTATATAAAAATTGAGCAGGTCAATTCTTCCTATTATGGCTGGGTCAAGCCTAATTTTTATGCATCTCCCCGATACCCTGTCAATAGGTTTAGGAGGGGGCATTAGAGAATGGTATTAGAGCACATGTTGATACCTTAAGAGTCCTACACAGAATACTAAGGAAACTTAGGAGTAGTTTGAGTTGGTGTCGAACACCAGTTGTGGTGGGATTAACTTTTCATGACATTCTTGTGATACCTATATTCCTTATAGATTCATTGGGTATCCTGCGATGCTGATGGATGGCTTTTGATAGCATGGCAGGTTCTGATTCATCTATTTTTTAGACGGGAGGATTCGGGGATAGTGGAGAGGTGTGGTCATCGCATTCTGACAATTGAGAGATCAGCTCCGATGAGACTAATCTGGGGGAGGTATATGGGGGATAGCATAGGTTCTTCCCCGATTGGCCATCGGACTCATGGATGATTGGTAAGGTAGGAGGAGTCAGAGGTGGATGTCTCCAAGAGTGAGGATCTCGAGGTTGAGGACCCCGAGGATCTAGAGGAGGACACTGTAGAGGAGGATCATGAGTAGGAGGATCCGGAGAAGTACCCTATGGAGGAGGAGCCCATAGAGGAGGACGAGCCCATACAGAGTGAAGATCTTTGAGGGGGTACCCCATAAGTAGGAGTTCAAGATAGCAGAGGAGCCCATATAGGATGAGATCCTAGAGGGGATACCACTTGTATGGATGCTTGACATGGAGGACTGGGCATAGGAGGATGAGCCGGTGGTAGAGAATCCTGCTAGGGGTGATGAGCCGGAGGAGATCAATCTAGATGGTAGTGAGCCCCAGCCGATTTAGAACTCCAGTGATGATGACTATGTTATAGAGTATTGTACTTTTAGAAAATCCTAGTGATGATGATAATGTATCTGCTAATATTTTATGAATGAAAAGCTTTCTGTTGGATCAAGTATTCTATGTTGATTAATTGCCATTCATTATATATCATGCGAACAATAGAATTTATTTAGTTTGAATACTATTGGCAATCTATGTAATCTGATTCTTGGCTATATTTTCATGTAGATAATAGTGAGGACAAGAGCAAATTAAAACCAGAACGAGGAGGACTAAGGCATGGACAATTTGAAAGAGGGCTCTTCAGCTCACGTCGGAGTAATAAGGAACATCAGCAAGCAGGCTGCTGATCAATACAAGATCCCTTGGAATGGTTGGCAGAGATCCTCAAGTAGTGTATCAATGCTAGAGGCAACCAACCGACACCAGCTATCTCAGCCCTGAAAAAATTTCAGAAGCTCACACCTCTGACTTTTTGGGAACCACCAATCCTTTAGTGTCAGAAGGCTAGATTTTACAGATGGAGAAGATATTTAAAATTTTAAACTGTACTGAGGAATAGAAGGTGTCTTTTTCGGCCTTCATGTTTAGAGGGGAAGATGAACATTGGTGGATGGCAGCCCTAAGACTAGAGAGGGCTGCCAAAGACAGATTTGCTGGGACGGATTTGTAGAGCTCATGAGCTATTGAATTTAAGAAGGACAACATGACGATATAGGGGTATGTGGTTAAGTTCATACAACGATCGAGATTTGCCCCGCATTTGATAGCTAAAGAATCCGATAAGGCCAAGCAATTCCAGTGGGGACTTAGGGAAAACATCAAGGGGAAACTAGTGGCTCTAAATATAAGGAACTAAGTAGAGCTGGTAGAGACTACATTTAAAATTAAGAAGGACCAATAAGAGTACTAAGAAATTCACAACAAGAAATAGAACTCGGCTAAATGCCTAAGAACTGATGGGGGCCTAATGGTTGACAAGTCATCATCAAACTAGCGTAGAAGGCTAGCAACAACAAAATTTCCCTTATGTCGCAATCGAGTTAACCAGCCAGACAAGTCATCAGCTTGCCCCAGATGCAGTGATCATCACTCTGGATATTGCAAACTTCACCGTGGATGCTATGAGTGTGGTCAACTTGGACATTTCAAGAGAGACTGCCGAACCTTAAAGGATCAGCTGATAACAGAGGGAGCACCAGAAGAAAATCGCACTACTCGAGCCAATGCCTCACAATAATCAAACGCCCCACCATGGAAGACTCAGTCTCAACAAAGCGTGCAGCAGAATCAGAGGAACCAAGGAAGAGTTTTTTCTCTGACAAAGAAGGATGCTCAAGCATCACCATCTGTGGTGGAAGGTACATTTCCCATATGTTCTTTCATTGCTCATACACTTTTCGACCCTAGATTTACATATTCTTTTGTATTACCTCATTATGCTAGGAATTTTATTAATTCACCGATACTATTAAGTAGCAAGTTAATTGTCTCTACACCTATGGGTGGTTGTCCCCTAGCAGCATATGTCTACAAGAATTATGGAGTTTTAGTGGATGATCATACCATGAATGCAGACCTAATATGCCTAGATATGTCAGATTTTGATGTGATCCTAAGAATGGATTGGTTAGCATCTCATCGTGCTATTGTAGACTATTTTAAAAAACTAATAAAGTTTAAACCAGAAGGAAGTGCGAGTTTTGTTTTCCAAGGAGAAAATAGAAGACCACTCACACACCTAATCTCATTTATGAAGGCTACTAAACTATTGGCGCAGGCCTGTAGTGGATATTTGGCTTGTGTGCTGAGTTAACAATTGAATGACAAGGAGCTGTTAGAGATACCCATTGTGAGAGATCACCCAGATGTTTTTCTTGAAGACATGCTAGGATTGCCACCAGACCGAGAAATAGAGTTTGTCATAGAATTAGTCTCAGGGACTGTCCCTATATCTAAGGCCCCTTATAGATTGACACCTGCTGAGATGAAAGAACTTAAGCAGTAGCTTTAAGAATTTTTGGATAAAGGATTTATCAGACCCATCGTATCTTCATGAGGAGCACTAGTCTTATTTGTGAAGAATAATGATGGGAGTATGAGACTCTGCCTAGATTACAGAGTTTTGAATAAGATGGCAGTTAAGAATAAGTACCCACTTCTTGCGATAGATGATTTATTTGATCAGCTCCAAGGAGTTTAATATTTTCCTGAGATTGATTTGAGGTCGTGATGGGAAATAAATGATTACCTCCTTAGTTGCAAGTATACAACCTTTATCAAGTTATAGTATAAAAGATTATATATCATGCGAACAATAGAATTTATTTAGTTTGAATACTATTGGCAATCTATGTAATCTGATTCTTGGCTATATTTTCATGTAGATAATAGTGAGGACAAGAGCAAATTAAAACCGAACGAGGAGGACTAAGGCATGGACAATTTGAAAGAGGGCTCTTCACCACGCCGAGTATAAGGAACATCGCAAGCGCAATACAAGATCCCTTGGAATGGTTGGCGAGATCCTCAAGTAGTGTATCAATGCTAGAGCAACCAACCACACCGCCTATCTCACCGAAAAATTTCGAAGCTCACACCTCGACTTTTGGGAACCACCAACTTTAGTGTCGGCTAGATTTTCTGAGATGGAGAAGATATTTAAAATTTTAAACTGCATCGAGGAATAGAAGGTGTCTTTTTCGGCCTTCATGTTTAGAGGGAAGATGAACAGTGGATGGCGACCTAAGACTAGAGAGGGTCTGCCAAAGACATTCTTTGCCAATGACGGTAGCTCATGAGCTATTGAATTTAAGAAGGACAACATGACGATATAGGGGTATGTGGTTAAGTTCATACAACGATCGAGATTTGCCCCGCATTTGATAGCTAAAGAATCCGATAAGGCCAAGCAATTCCAGTGGGGACTTAGGGAAAACATCAAGGGGAAACTAGTGGCTCTAAATATAAGGAACTAAGTAGAGCTGGTAGAGACTACATTTAAAATTAAGAAGGACCAATAAGAGTACTAAGAAATTCACAACAAGAAATAGAACTCGGCTAATGCCTAAGAACTGATGGGGGCCTAATGGTTGACAAGTCATCATCAAACTAGCGTAGAAGGCTAGCAACAACAAAATTTCCCTTATGTCGCAATCGAGTTAACCAGCCAGACAAGTCATCAGCTTGCCCCAGATGCAGTGATCATCACTCTGGATATTGCAAACTTCACCGTGGATGCTATGAGTGTGGTCAACTTGGACATTTCAAGAGAGACTGCCGAACCTTGAAGGATCAGCTGATACTCGAGCCAATGCCTCACAACAATCAAACGCCCCACCATGGAAGACTCAGTCTCAACAAAGCGTGCAGCAGAATCAGAGGAACCAAGGAAGAGTTTTTTCTCTGACAAAGAAGGATGCTCAAGCATCACCATCTGTGGTGGAAGGTACATTTCCCATATGTTCTTTCATTGCTCATACACTTTTCGACCCTAGATCTACATATTCTTTTGTATTACCTCATTATGCTAGGAATTTTATTAATTCACCGATACTATTAAGTAGCAAGTTAATTGTCTCTACACCTATGGGTGGTTGTCCCCTAGCAGCATATGTCTACAAGAATTATGGAGTTTTAGTGGATGATCATACCATGAATGCAGACCTAATATGCCTAGATATGTCAGATTTTGATGTGATCCTAAGAATGGATTGGTTAGCATCTCATCGTGCTATTGTAGACTATTTTAAAAAACTAATAAAGTTTAAACCAGAAGGAAGTGCGAGTTTTGTTTTCCAAGGAGAAAATAGAAGACCACTCACACACCTAATCTCATTTATGAAGGCTACTAAACTATTGAGTAAAGCGTGGATATTTGGCTTGTGTGCTGAGTAAACAATTGAATGACAAGGAGCTGTTAGAGATACCCATTGTGAGAGATCACCCAGATGTTTTTCTTGAAGACATGCTAGGATTGCCACCAGACCGAGAAATAGAGTTTGTCATAGAATTAGTCTCAGGGACTGTCCCTATATCTAAGGCCCCTTATAGATTGACACCTGCTGAGATGAAAGAACTAAAGCAGTAGCTTTAAGAATTTTTGGATAAAGGATTTATCAGACCCATCGTATCTTCATGAGGAGCACTAGTCTTATTTGTGAAGAATAATGATGGAGTATGAGACTCGCCTAGATTACGAGTTTTGAATAAGATGGCGATTAAGAATAAGTACCCACTTCTTGCGATAGATGATTTATTTGATCAGCTCCAAGGAGTTTAATATTTTCCTGAGATTGATTTGAGGTCAGGTGATGGGAAATAAATGATTACCTCCTTAGTTGCAAGTATACAACCTTATCAAGTTATAGTATAAAAGATTATCTATCCCAGGAGAGGAAAGTAAGGGGTTTTGCTCAAGTTTTGGTTCTCCAAATTATGCTTGCTGAACAATTAGGAGTTTATTCAAATAAAATGAAAGTGAGAAATGGTGAAAGTGGATATGGAGAGGTAAGAGAGTGGATTGTGGATTATGTGCAAAGAGGAGAAAATAAAGTTGAGAATGTGGTTGTGGTTATATGCACATAATAACAAAACTAGGTTTGAGATTATATGCATGGAGGAATATGAGATTGAGAGAGAAGTAAAATCAATGAAATCAAGAATCAAGAATAAATGAAAATAACAAACAAATGAAAACAAGGATAAGAGGAAAATCAAGAAGGTAAAGTATGGAGGATTAATTAAAGATATGAGGAATCTAGAGTAGATCCACTTAGCTTATCTCAATCTCAAATGAATGAGTTGGATTTGTTAGCTAGTTTCAAACAATCTCTAGGATCCCACAAATATTGGCTCCACACTTAGCAAGAAAGGTAATTCAAGAGGGTTCTAGCCTCAGGTGAATTAAAGAAAAGAAAAATCTATTCTAGAAAGTAAATACAAGAATTAAATACATTGCATGAAAGTAAATTGCATGAAAGTAAATTGCATGAAATTAAATTGCATGAAAGTAAATATAAGCTACAAAGCAATAAATGAACAAGAAAGAAAATGAAAAAGAAATAAAATATAAACCAACAATTCCTGATCTTAATCTAATCCTCCTTTGGTCCTTGGATTAGAAGAAAAGGAAATTGAAGAATTGAAATTTCATTTATTGTGTAACAAAGTTACAATTTTGGAAGGTCTCCTCAATTAAGAGTGACCCTCCTGCCAAATGGAGTTTTTACAAAATATTTCACATCACTATTCACCTATTTATAGCGGAGTTGATGTGAACCATTGGATCAAACCTAGCCAAGGAGAAGAGAAATCCACCATTAATTGAATGCATTTGCAAACCGATGGGTTGTGATCGGTTAATAACGGATTGCTTGAGTTGGCCAACAGGTTAGTCAATGATGGTTCCCAACGAATTTGTCTTTTCTTGATTTTTCTTCAATTTCTCTTGGATCAATTTGGTATCTTGGGCCTTTGTTTGTCTTCAAATTTGGGCTTAAAATATTGGTAGAAATTGAGAATTTGAGTCATTTGGGCTTTTATTCATTATTTCTTTATTAGCACATAAAATAAGATAAAAATGATTATTAGTAATATCGTTATTCATATAACATAGGTAATAGGGTATAAAAATGTAATTAAAATGTGATAATCATCGGTACATCGGTTGAAGATTAAACCCAAGAACATATGAAGAAGGCATTTAGGACTCGGTATGGTCACTATGAATTTCTGGTGATGCTATTTGGACTAACTAATACACCGACTGTGTTTATGAATTTGATGAAATGAATATTTCAGCCATATTTAGATCAATTTGTAGCAGTTTTTGTTGATGACATCTTGATTTATTCAAAGAGTTTCAAGTAGTATGAAGAACATATGAGAAATGTGTTGCAAACCTTGAGAGAGAAGTAGCTATATGCAAAGTTTAAGAAGTGTGAAGTCATGGAGAAGTTGATGTTTTGGGGAATGTGATCACTAGAGATGGAATATCTGTGGAACCAGCGAAGGTTAAAGCCATTGTGAACTGGCCATGTCCTACCTCGGTGACGGTGATTAGGAGTTTTTTGAGATTAGCCCAGTATTATCAAAGATTTTTCTCAGTTAGCATTCTCCTTTGACTTATTTGAGTCATAAGAATGCTAAGTTTATCTGGAGTGAGAAATACGAGGAGTATTTTTAGGAGTTGAAGAAACGCCTGGTAACCTCTCCCATTCTCACTATCCCTACGAGTTTAGATAAGTTTGTGATATATAGAGATGCATCTTCTAAAGATCTGGGTTGAGTTTTGATGCAGGATGAGAAGATGGTAGCATGTGCCTCTTTGCACTTAAGACTCCATGAGAAGAACTACCCAACTCATGATCTGAAACTTGTCGCTGTGATCTTTGCTTTAAAGATTTGGAGATACTATTTATATGGAGTGACCTGTGATATCTACACTGATCATAAGAGCTTGAACTATATCTTTAATCAGAAGGAGATTAACACAAGATAAAAGAGATGGGTGGAGTTCTGAAAGACTATGATGTGAACATCTTTTACCATCTAGGTAAATCTAATGTGGTGGTAGATGCACTTAATCGAAAAATAAAGTTGAGAATGTGGTTGTGGTTATATGCACATAATAACAAAACTAGGTTTGAGATTATATGCACATGGAGGAATATGAGATTGAGAGAGAAGTAAAATCAATGAAATCAAGAATCAAGAATAAATGAAAATAACAAACAAAATGAAAAACAAGGATAAGAGGAAAATCAAGAAGGTAAAGTATGGAGGATTAATTAAAGATATGAGGAATCTAGAGTAGATCCACTTAGCTTATCTCAATCTCAAATGAATGAGTTGGATTTGTTAGCTAGTTTCAAACAATCTCTAGGATCCCACAAATATTGGCTCCACACTTAGAAAAGGGTAATTCCCAAGAGGGTTCTAGCCTCAAGGTGAATTAAAGAAAAGAAAAATCTATTCTAGAAAGTAAATACAAGAATTAAATACATTGCATGAAAGTAAATTGCATGAAAGTAAATTGCATGAAATTAAATTGCATGAAAGTAAATATAAGCTACAAAGCAATAAATGAACAAGAAAGAAAATGAAAAAGAAATAAAATATAAACCAACAATTCGATCTTAATCTAATCCTCCTTTGGTCCTTGGATTAGAAGAAGAGAAAGGAAATTGAAGGTGAAACATTTCATTTATTGTGTAACAAAGTTACAATTTTGGAAGGTCTCCTCAATTAAGAGTGACCCTCCTCTCCAAATGGAGTTTTTACAAAATATTTCACACTCAAAACACTCCTACCTTCACCCCTATTTATAGCCCAACGGAGTTGATGTGAACCATTGGATCAAACCTAGCCAAAAGGAAGAAATCCACCATTAATTGAATGCATTTGCAAACCGATCGGTTATCGATCAAGAAGCCAACCGTTAGCCAACTGCTTGGCCAACCCTGTTGGTCAACCGATTGGTTCCCAACCAATTTGTCTTTTCTTGATTTTTCTTCACGAATTTCTCTTGGATCAATTTGGTATCTTGGGCCTTTGTTTGTCTTCAAATTTGGGCTTAAAATATTGGTAGAAATTGAGAATTTGAGTCATTTGGGCTTTTATTCATTATTTCTTTATTAGCCCGCAAAATAAGATAAAATGATTATTAGTAATATCGTTATTCATATAACATAGGTAATAAGGGTATAAAATGTAATTAAAATGTGATAATCATCAGGGTACATCAGTTGAAGATTAAACCCAAGAACATAACGAAGAAGGCATTTAGGACTCAGTATGGTCACTATGAATTTCTGGTGATGCTATTTGGACTAACTAATACACCGACTGTGTTTATGAATTTGATGAAATGAATATTTCAGCCATATTTAGATCAATTTGTAGCAGTTTTTGTTGATGACATCTTGATTTATTCAAAGAGTTTCAAGTAGTATGAAGAACATATGAGAAATGTGTTGCAAACCTTGAGAGAGAAGTAGCTATATGCAAAGTTTAAGAAGTGTGAAGTTTCGTTGGAGAAGTTGATGTTTTTGGGGAATGTGATCACTAGAGATGGAATATCTGTGGAACCAGCGAAGGTTAAAGCCATTGTGAACTGGCCATGTCCTACCTCGGTGACGGTGATTAGGAGTTTTTTGAGATTAGCCTTGTATTATCAAAGATTTTTCTCAGTTAGCATTCTCCTTTGACTTATTTGAGTCATAAGAATGCTAAGTTTATCTGGAGTGAGAAATACGAGGAGTATTTTCAGGAGTTGAAGAAACGCCTGGTAACCTCTCCCATTCTCACTATCCCTACGAGTTTAGATAAGTTTGTGATATATAGAGATGCATCTTCTAAAGATCTGGGTTGAGTTTTGATGCAGGATGAGAAGATGGTAGCATGTGCCTCTCTGCACTTAAGACTCCATGAGAAGAACTACCCAACTCATGATCTGAAACTTGTCGCTGTGATCTTTGCTTTAAAGATTTGGAGATACTATTTATATGGAGTGACCTGTGATATCTACACTGATCATAAGAGCTTGAACTATATCTTTAATCAGAAGGAGATTAACACAAGATAAAAGAGATGGGTGGAGTTCTGAAAGACTATGATGTGAACATCTTTTACCATCTAGGTAAATCTAATGTGGTGGTAGATGCACTTAATCAGAAAAATCAAGTTGTATCAGCTTGTTTATTGACTAAACAAGCCAAGTTGAATAGAAAGCTGGAAAGAATGGAGATTAAAGTTAGAAAGTATTCTTCGAAAATGAGGATTTATTAAATAAGCCTATAACCAACTTTATTAGAGCAAATCAAATAGCAGCAGAAGGAAGACAAAGAGTTAAGTGAGAAAAAGTAGAAGATGGAGCAAAAAAGTATTTAGACTTTCAGATTCATGATGGTATTTTGAAGATGGGTAATCACCTTTGTGTACCCAACAATGAGGAGCTAAAGAAGAAAATATTAAGAGAAGCTCGCCAGACCCCTTATACTCTTTATTCAGGAAGCACCAAGATGTACCAGAATCTTCGACAAAATTTCTGGTGAAATCACATGAAGGAGGAGATAGCCGAATATGTATCAAAATGCCTAACATACCAACAGGTAAAGATTGAACATCAAAACCCGTCATAACTGTTGCAACCGTTGCCCATTCTAGAATGAAAGTGGGACCACATCACTATGGAATTCGTCACTGGACTACCCCGCTCAACAAAGGGAGAATATACTATATGGGATGTAGTTGATCGCCTAACCAAGTCAGTACACTTCATAGCCTACAAAATATCATCTGCCATGGAGAAGTTGACCAGCCTTTATATCAAAGAGATCATGAAGCTCCATGGAGAAGTTGACCAGCCAAGATGCTAAAGATATGTGGTTATAGCATGCATATTAACCCTAGCATGAAAACTCTAATCATCCAAGACTTAAACCTTGATTAAGTTAAACCAAAATGACAAAGAGCTTTTTAAAACAACATAAATACCACATCTAAACAAATATTGGCAGCCATAGTTTGCAACTAAACCCCTCTTTTCTCTCTCTTTCATGTTCCTTTAGCCACATGGGTCTTCCTTACTTATACACTCAACCCTCCCTCATTTGTTCATTTCCTTTCTTGCTTCAAAACACTCACCATTCCTCTCACCCTTGGCCGGCGCAATTTCAGCTCCAAAACCCACAAAAACCCCATTGTCATTCCTCCACCAAACACACTCTCAAGCTCTCCTCTCTTCTAAAGCCTACATCCATCGAAGAAGAAGGAGAAGAAGAAACAAGAGGAGCTAGTTAGAGAATTTTGGAGGAAGAAGAGAAATAAAGCTTCACACCTAGGTAATTGATCTCAAAATCTCCTCATGGTATGGTTGTTAGAATTTCAAATCTGAAGTATAGGGTTTTATGTTAATTTTTGGCCTTGCATGTAAGAATTAGTAGTTGCATGTAACATACAAGCAAAGATTGGTTCATGCATGTCAATAACTAAAGGTAATATAATCTTTGTATTTATAAATATAGAAAGTATGATCATTGTTTATTTTTGGACCTCTTATAATCAATTAATGGTAGTCTTGCTCTGAATTAGTAAATACGTGGCTCTCATGTCGGTTTTGGAAACCCTAACTTGTGCAGAATTTCTCCAGCAGAACCCTCTTGAAATATTTTGGGCATAACCCTTTCTGAACATGTCCATTTCTAGTCTTTTTTTTGTTTTAGAAACTAGGCTCTATTATTTTTCTAGTTTTATTCAATTCTGAGACATTTGCTTATTCGAATCCGTGGTTAAATTCAATGTATATGCATAGGAAATATAGTCTGCCCTCTTGGTGTATTTTGCATGTATCTCTATTTCTAGTAATGATTGAGCAAAGAAAATTTTTGGAATTGGAAACTAGGTTATGAAGAAACCTACATCATAATTATGGTTGCATTATAATTATAAATGGTACCTGAAAAATTTAGAAAGATAAGAAGGTTTTTTTTCTATTTTTGGCCTGATTCTGCTATCCTGATACATTTGCATTGTAGAGACTATAACTCTCTTTATAAAGCTTGCATGCATGAATTTATTTTTATTTCTAAAATTAGACTTGTATGAGAACAATTTAAATTTTATTTTACTAATTTTGGATATAATTTGGCCCATCATCTCTTCACTTGAATCCACTAACATGATCTGCATTTACAGTTTGCATATATCTTGTATGTTGTGAGTATAACTTGAGCTATACATATTAGTTTTACAAATCAATTATTGTCATAAAACTACACACATATAGGAGTTGTATGATGCTAGTTTAATATATTTTGGATATCAATTGCTCTTCCATCTACCCATCTGAATCTGCTATATGTACACTATGTTCGCTATTTGTGCATATCATAAGTGTTGAGTGTATCCTTCTCGAGCATAGCATATATATCATGATATAAGTTATATGCTAGGAAAATAACAAAATACCTAGTTGATTAAAATCTTATATGGGCATACATGTATGTGTATATAGGAGTAAGACTTTTAATTTTGTTCGTAGCTATCGAGGAACCCGGCACGAACGGTAGGTAACATTTCCTTGTTCCCTCTCAATTCGTTGAGAGTTTGGTTGTTTATTTTCTTATAAATACTACAAGTTAAATTTTGATAACTCAGTTGTATACGCTTTTACTTCAATAAAGGTCTACTTTGATTTCTTAATGCGTGGATTACTTGCCAATTTCTTATCTATTGCTATATCGTTGTTTATTCATTTAGGTTCTATGTTATTGAAACTTCCATGAATGATTACATTATGATAACTCATCTTGCTTCGATGTCTCTAATATTGAGAATGATAGTATTCTTTCATTTGTTAGTTTCTCGATGCTCTATATTCATGGTTTATGCCCCGTGTGAAGTAAGCTTCACCGATGGATGGTAAATAAAAGTGGGTCCTGGTGGGGACATGCCCTATGTGAAGACGCTCGCCAGTGGGTCTATAAACAAAGACATGGGTGGTTTATTGATATATCCCATGATTAAAATTTAGAATCCTAAATATTAGAGTATGATTATTTGTTATTGACATTTGTTATTTCATTTTGATTAACGATTATATTATGAGTATTGGTAGCTTATTGCTCATAACTATACGTTTCAATTTGAAATGTCTATATATTCCTTTCTTTTTATCCCCTTATGTTGTACCTGAGCTTTTTATGGTTTCCTATTGGGCCTTAGGCTCAACCCTATTGTTCCTGCATCCATTCGTAGGTTGTAAAGTAGATAAAGGTAAGGGGATTACAAACCCCGACAAAGAAGATTAGCTCCTATTGCGGTCAAAGGAGAAGTAATTTTGTGCTTAACTTTTGTAGTACTTTTGAGTAGTTGGACATGTAATAATGTATACTATAGTTTATTATCAGACTATATATGTATTATTGTTCCTTTTTGCTTTCTGATATTCTAGTATTCTGTGGACTCTGCTATCTACCTTGTGATTCGGGTGTTGTATATATATATTTCCGCTGCTTTAATTCCGTTCTTCAGTATTACTACTTGATATATGAGTGTATATAAAAATTGAGTAGTCGACTATCCCTATTACGGCGGGGTCATGCCTAATTTTTATGTACCTCCTCGGTCCCACCTCAATAGGTTTAGGAGGGGGCATTACATTTTCCACCGATGGAATGTTGTGTTTAGAATTGGACCAAAGATTAGAATATTGTTCTAATTTCTCGAAGAACAAAATCTCATCACTGAAAATCTCCTCTAAACTAGGATTCTTGATTGAGACATGATGAGATGATTGGTCCATCTTTTCTAGAAATTCAAGTTCTTCATTGAAAAGCTTAATTTTTTCGTTATTGTTCTTCTCTAAACTTAGGTCAGTAAGATGTGACTCACACTCCCCTTCTAACTGTTCACTTGATATTCCCTAGATGTAGTTAACTTCTAGGGGTTGATCTGATGGATCGGACTGCTTGTTCCCTAGATTGAAAATATTGAGATCAACAATTGTGTTCCTCAAGGATAGCTTCATTTGTCCAGTTATATAGTTGATGAGAGCATTAAAATTTACTAAGAATGGTTTTCCTAAAATGACAAGTATATGACCTTTGGGATTGAAAATGGGCTACATTTTTAAGACTATGAAATCAACAGGAAAAATAAACTCCCAACCTTGATTAGAACATCCTCCATCTCTCCCCTCGGTATCCTTATAAATTTATCAACTAATTGGAGAGTACATCTGGTTGTTTTTAATTCACCTACTTGAGTTATTGATAGACAGAATAGGAAAGATGATTCACACTAGCTTCTAGGTCTAGAAGTGTCTTATCAATGAAGGTAGTTCTTATGACACACGAGATAGTAGGACAACTCGGGCTCTTATAGTTTACGGGCATGGACTTTGAAAGCATGTCACTGAGGCTAGCAGCTAAAAAGACTTTTTTAAACATATTAGTGTTTCATTTTTTAGTGAACAATCCTTCAAAAATTTTGCATAAGAGGGGATTTATTCAATTGCATCGAAGAGAGGAATGCTGACATTGACCTGTTTTAAAGTTTTTAGAATTTTCTCTACCTGGAGAGAGTTTTTCCTAGGTCTGATTTATTTGGAAAAGGAGCAGCAAGCTTATATCTATCTAGATTTAGCTCAATTTAGGTTTTAGCTTCTTGGTCATCAGAAGGGGGTGATTTATTAGAAGGAGATAGAGAGTTTGTTCAGGTTCAGCATTTTGAATAGGAGAAAATGAAGAAGAAGTTTTATCCAAACGCATTCTAAATTGATTATCTATCTGTTTCCGTAACCACAAGGTGTGAACTGCATTCACTTAAGCTAAGTGGTTTGAACTAGCTAGTTATGGCTTGAGTGTTAGAATTAAGTAATTAAATGGTTGTTTACATGAAGAAATTTAGAGTGGTGGATGATTGAGTCAACATGTTGGTGGTCGATGTAAAAGATTTGATCATGGCTTCTAAACCTTTTTCTAAATTGTTTTTCGTGGTTAGAACTCGGAGGAGCATGATCTACTGATTGATGATGAGAAGACTAGTTTGGATATAGCAGATTGGATTGTTGAAAATTACTCGGTGTGTTGAATGGAACTGTATGTTCTCTAGGAAATTGTTACGTTAAAGTGAGAGTGAAATTTTGATTTTCGCAGAAATTTTCCTGATCCATGTAAAATTTGGATGATTTCTCCAACCCGGATTATAGGTTAGAGAAAATAAATCATTTCTGGGATGCTAGAATGCGACGTTCATCTGCTCTATTGGTTGATTATTTCCTAAGAGAGGACATTCCTCTAAAATATGGGCTTGAGATTGGAAGTTATGACATCCTAGGGCAGAAACTTGATAGATTTGAACTGGGGCTTGTTCTTTGGTTTCTAGGGCTTCTAACCTAAGTATGATTGTAGTCATCTTCACTTTAGAGGCTATGTTAGACACGAGGGAAAGACCACTGGCTTTACTTAGGGGAACTGATGAAGCTCTTTTATCACAGTGTTCCCAATGCATAGTTTTTTCAAATAAATTCTCTGAGAATTCGTCAACATTTTTCATAAATCCTCTTGACACATAGATTAAGAATAATCTAATCCCTCATACACGATTTGGCCTAATCACAAAATATGATGAGGACATTCAATGAGAAGATCATTAAACCTATCAACATACTTTCAGAATGGCTCCCCTGAAATTATTTTGCATGATTGGATGTTGTTTCTAAGCTTTTTCGTTTTATGGATTGGAAAGTATTTTTTTAGAAAAATGATAACAAATTCATCCCAAAATGAGATAGAATTTATGGGCAAGCTATATAACTATTTCTATGCTTTGCTCTTAAGAACAAAGGGGACAAATTTTAGCTAAATTGTGTCCTCGATAACTCTCTAATCCTAATCATAAGGCACACATCTTCAAATTTAGATATAAAAATATATGCATCTTCGGATTCATTTCCTAAGAATTTTGAAAGCATGTTTATGAAGTGAGGTCTACGCTCATATTACCACTATTAACTTCAGGAAGTCTAATGCAAGATGGGATTGTATTCCTAGCAGATAACACATATTCTCAAGAAAGGTGGATTCGATTTGCCATTTTTAGTTTCAAAATAGATTCAACATGAATTAAGTGATTGGTTTTATCCCTAATCCAAACTTGCATACACCAAAGAAAATTCTTTTTGGTATTATTTTATATCACTAAAAAATAAGAAAAAGATCTAACAAGAAAAAAATGTTAATTTTTTATTTTTATATTTTTATCTAAAAGGGAAAAACTAAAAGATCTAAAAAAAATTTAAAAGGAAAAGAAAGGAGAAAAGAAAATCAAACTAAATAAATCAAAAAGCAACTACTTGAACAATTACTCCAAATTCTAGGGTTAAGCGTAAATTTCACTAGACAAACTCCTAACCGAAAACTTCTTTAGTGAAAAGATCCAAATTTATTTGATCAGTTAGCCAGGTAAGGATAGTACTAGAGGGAGGTCAAAGACCAATTAAGTGCCTCTTTCTTTGTGGAGTCCCTTACGCTACCCCTAAACATTGCCTTAGACACCAACATAGTCAAATAAACTTAAATCCGTTCACTTAAGAATTCTTTATTTTCTAATGACCTCGAATAATTAAGGGTGAATGTCTAATGAATTTTAAAGGCTTGGATTTATGTAGTGAAAAATTAGTGATGTTTAGGCTAAGGAAAGGGTGATGAAACCCTTCACCTTATCTTGATTTGGGATTTTTGCCCTTAAAAGTATTTTCAAGTGTGTGCTCAAATCAAAATGCACAAATTACTTTGGCGAATTCCTACTAACTATATGCAATACCAACTTAAGAATTAAAAGCAACTTCATGAAGATGTAAAAATAAAATATACATTTTTGGTTAAGGTCAACAAATAAACAAAAATGAGAAAGAGAGCAATTGTTTGAAATTATTATCTTGTTTAGTAGTTGTTCAAGTGGAGGATGAATTTTATTTTGGTCAACAAGAGAATTTTTTTTAATTAGTTCCTAATTGTCTCTAACTGTGAAAACCTAACTAGAGGGTGTAACTGAAAATTACAAGAAAGAGAACTCAGCTTTTCAATGAGTTAGCCTCTCATGAAGCAAATCCTCTACTTTAATCTTCAATCTTCTTCTAGTTTAATCCTTCACAAGAAACACACAAATCAAACTAAAATAGAAAAATCCTAATCACATGCACCTTCTCAAGCAATGGCGCCAAAAACTTGATGCGAAAAAAAATACGCTAAGCTGAAAGTGCACAAGAATTAGGTAATAGTATCTATAGACATTGATCAATGGGGAAGGAGAGTATTAGAGAGACTATTCTAAATGGGTTCTTGAAATATGTAGGAATAAAGAATGAGAGTGGTGTGTGTTTTGGGTGGAGGGTTGTCACAAAAATAGAAGGCTAAAATAAGATGGAAGAATGAGAGAAAGAGAAGAATAAAAAATAAATAAAAAATAAGATCAAATCAAAACACAAAGGGAATGAAAAGATGGAGGAAATCAAGAGAGAAGACTAGGAATCTAAGATTGAATCTACTTATTAATTTCAATTTAGAATTAAGAACAACTCTCTTTTAATTCTCATATTACTTTAGAATTCTCAAGCATACAAGATCAAGTTACTCAAAATAAGCATAACCTATCAAATTGACATCCAAGCAATATCAACATTCATGAAAAGAAATAAATAAGTAGATAGTAACTCTAGAATTGAATAAGCATAACGTATCAAACTACTCAAGGAAAGCATAGACTATCAAACTCTTTTTCTACCAATTAGCTCTCTAATTGATTATCCCGAGCATGATTATTTTTAGGCATAAAGAGAGTACTTCAAAACCAAAAGGGAATAAAACTAGTTTCATCTAATCCTAGATTTTCTACAAGAATTAGCTACTCATATTACAAAATAAAACAAAGAAAGAAAACTTATACTAGAAAGCATTAAAGACAAGAAATTAAATCGAAACTTCACAGAAAATAAAGAAAGAAAAATCTACTCTACAAAGAATAAAAAAAGAAAAAGAAAATCTACACTATAAAGCAATAAAAAAATAAAATCTGCACTATAAAGGAATAAAAGAGTAAGAAAATAAATTTATACTAGAAATCATGAAATAAATCTATGTTACAAAGCAATAAATCTAATCTACCAAATATGAAATTTAAAAATTGAAAACAAAAATATCCAAAACTAAGCAAGAAAATAAAAGAGGAAATAAAGAGTTCCATTGCAAGGGTTTGACCTCTTGAGAAGTAAATCTTCATTTCCAAAGGAGAAGAATTGGAAAACGATGAAAAAGATTTTATTTATTGCAAATAAAAAGTTTACAATTTGGAAGGTCTTCTCAATTAGAAGTAATCGCCCTCTGTAAAGTAAAGTTTATAAAATTTAACACATCCAAGCACCTCACTCTCCATCCCTATTTATAGCTTACAGTAATCAATAACATCCCTTGGATCTAGCTTGGGCTCTAAGAAATTAAAATCAGCCATTGATAGGTTTCTTTTATGACCTAATCGATTAGCTCACCAATTAGCCAATGGATTTGTGAATCGAGTAGTTCATAACAGATATTATTTTCTTTTGTTTGACTTGTGGACTCGATTTCTTTGGGCTTTTGGGCTTTGTGGGCTTCCTCTAGACTTCAATATGGGCTTCAAGATGAGATATTTTGATTCCTTTAAGCTCTTATTTGATAAAGCCTTTATTATCTGTAAATTCATAAAATAACCGTTATTAGCAACTTTATTTATTCAAATAAAATAGATAATGAGGGTATAAAAGTGTAATAAGATATGATGATCAACATGATAATTATCAATGTAATTTATTATATTTGTGAATCTATGCAATACATGCTTCGAGTTGTACTTTCTCCCTACAAGTTTTATGTTATTGAGATCTCTATGAATGATTCGAAATCTGATCGAAGGAACAATTGATAAACTAACACATCAATGAAGTTAAAGCACAAGGGTGGACGGAAAAGTCAGGAGGGAAAATGATTAATAAAATTACTAAATATTATTAAAAGTGAATTATTTTGCTACTTTGAGCTTTTTTTTGTTGATAAAATTATTAAAATCAATGTACGATTAATTCAAAGGTGGAGACCATGTCCATAAGTGATGGTATTTGAATTGGTAGAATTTCATAAACGATCAAATTGTGTTATATGCATTTGGTAGCTTCTCCTTGTGTTCCAGATTTAGTTTCATTCATGAATAGATCGATTAAGTTATTTAAGTTTGTCGTTCAAGGTTATTTTATGTTGTCAAAATAATTTTGGACTATTAGTTTCCTAATAATGATCACACCATCCTTTTTTGTTTTGCTTCTTTAGACTCTTGAATTTAGATTTTGTTATGTGTAGTATAAAAGGAAACAACCACTGTGATGCCCCTATAAAGGTTTAGTCCGACATCGAATACTCTAGAAAGAGTATGTGTGTTTAAATAGTAAAAGTTAGGGATTCAAGAGCAACTTACGTTAACCTTTTTGGCAATGTATTGAGTCAAACAATGAGTTGCACTTAGTGGGTCCTGTGATTTACATCATGATAACAAGCTCGTGGCCTAAAGTGTGATAAAGTGGTATGAAAGCCTTAGGATATTCATTTAGGGTCTTGTAAGGAACATTAGCATAGCATACATAGGTGAGATCAATCTCACTATATTGATCAAATGCTAAGTAAATAATAAACATATGTATAGTAAGATCTTCTATAATATAGCTCAGTAAAGATTATAAACTTTATCCACTTAACACTTTAGTATTGCCTTAGCATCTGCATATTTCTTTATTTATGTTTTGTTTTGTTTTGTTTTTTTGTTTTGTTTTGTTTTGTTTTGTTTTTGTGTGTTTCTATATATATATATATATATATATATATATATATATATATATATATATATATATATATATATATATATATATATATATATATATATATATATATATATATATATATATATATATATATATATATATATATATATATATATATATATATATATATATATATATATATATATATATATATATATATATATATATATATATATATATATATATATATATATATATATATATATATATATATATATATATATATATATATATATATATATATATATATATATATATATATATATATATATATATATATATATATATATATATATATATATATATATATATATATATATATATATATATATATATATATATATATATATATATATATATATATATATATATATATATATATATATATATATATATATATATATATATATATATATATATATATATATATATATATATATATATATATATATATATATATATATATATATATATATATATATATATATATATATATATATATATATATATATATATATATATATATATATATATATATATATATATATATATATATATATATATATATATATATATATATATATATATATATATATATATATATATATATATATATATATATATATATATATATATATATATATATATATATATATATATATATATATATATATATATATATATATATATATATATATATATATATATATATATATATATATATATATATATATATATATATATATATATATATATATATATATATATATATATATATATATATATATATATATATATATATATATATATATATATATATATATATATATATATATATATATATATATATATATATATATATATATATATATATATATATATATATATATATATATATATATATATATATATATATATATATATATATATATATATATATATATATATATATATATATATATATATATATATATATATATATATATATATATATATATATATATATATATATATATATATATATATATATATATATATATATATATATATATATATATATATATATATATATATATATATATATATATATATATATATATATATATATATATATATATATATATATATATATATATATATATATATATATATATATATATATATATATATATATATATATATATATATATATATATATATATATATATATATATATATATATATATATATATATATATATATATATATATATATATATATATATATATATATATATATATATATATATATATATATATATATATATATATATATATATATATATATATATATATATATATATATATATATATATATATATATATATATATATATATATATATATATATATATATATATATATATATATATATATATATATATATATATATATATATATATATATATATATATATATATATATATATATATATATATATATATATATATATATATATATATATATATATATATATATATATATATATATATATATATATATATATATATATATATATATATATATATATATATATATATATATATATATATATATATATATATATATATATATATATATATATATATATATATATATATATATATATATATATATATATATATATATATATATATATATATATATATATATATATATATATATATATATATATATATATATATATATATATATATATATATATATATATATATATATATATATATATATATATATATATATATATATATATATATATATATATATATATATATATATATATATATATATATATATATATATATATATATATATATATATATATATATATATATATATATATATATATATATATATATAGTCATACTTTTATCACTCATCTTGTCTTGAGATTTGTGATGTACATACCCAATCTAACTCCATATATTTAGTCCATAGATAGTGGGAGTCTTGTCCGAAGGATTAGAAGTATGAGTCTGATAAGGGTCATAAGACTGATCTTGATATTCTTCTGACTGGTGGTTTTGAGGTAGACCCATCTCGAGAGGATGATTCTATTGTAGAGGTCATTGTGTTAGACTCTTTTGACTCGGACTCCTCTGATGAGTTGAGTCTGTTGAGACTGCTATTGATTATCGAGTGGAATGGGAGTATCAGTTTAATGAGATTTATTCTTATATTATTCTAACTGACCATTCTGAGGCAAACCTAGACTCTTTTGATACAGACTCCTCCGATGAGGTTTGAGTCTATTGAGATTATCTTTAGTAGTCCAAGACTAGATCACTAATTTGGCTAACTAGTTTGATAATGATCTGAGAATGTATGATGATTTCGACATGTAGCTAGTGGTGGGCATGGGCCGGACCGGTTCGGGCCCGTGACCCGGCCCGCCGGGTTTAAGGTCGGGGCGGGTCCGACCCGAGCCCGTCCGGGTCAAAGTGGGTCGTGCCCATTTCTCTCGTCCCGGGTTTGGGACTGGACTCGGCCTGACCCGTGACCCGCCTAGGAGTGGGCCGAGTCGGGCCCGGCCCGTGACCCATGGGTCGTGGGTCGGCCCGTGGGTTTTTTTAATTTTTTTCTTTTTAAAATTTTAATTTATAAACTATATTAACTTTGTATTTTTATCTATTAAATTATATTTAAATTATTTCTTTTCGATTTTACTCTTTGTTTAAAATTATATATATATATATATATATATATATATATATATATATATATATATATATATATATATATATATATATATATATATATATATATATATATATATATATATATATATATATATATATATATATATATATATATATATATATATATATATATATACAATACCTGTGGTACACACATTGACACACATTGTATAAAGATAAAACATCACAAACACAAAGATATACGTGGTTTGGACTTTAATGGAACACCTACGTCCACGGGAAGCTAATAGCTTTCCTTTAGTTTAAATTTAAATTACAAATATAAAAGGAAAAAGAAAAAAAAAGTTAAAATTTAAATACTACCGGGTCCGCCTGGGCCGGGCCTGCCTGTCAGCAGGGAATGTAAGCATTGTAATGACCGTTCTCTCGTCCTGAGTTTAAAGCTAGACCCGGTCCGACTTGTGACCCGCATATATCATGGGCCGGGTCGTGACCCATGCCGGGGTGGGCCGGGTCAGCCCACGGGTCAACCCGGCCCATACCCAACCCTACATGTAGCGGACAGAGGGCTAGACCCTTGTCCTGATCATGTACTAGAGTCTGAGTACAGGCAACGACCACCTAGTCCCCACAATATGGATGACCTAGAGATTTTAGAGGAGTGATGGACTACTGAGTACCTTCAGGATACCCTTCAGATAATTACTACTTTGATGCTATGATGCATGGCATGGACTCTGAGGGTAGAGGCCTAGACTAGACTGAGCTAATGGAGATAGAGTCGGAGGATAGCCACTCGATAAAGAATGAGCCCATGGAGATAGAGTCAGGAAGAATCCATTGTGGATAACCATACTCCGTAGCTACCTACTTGCTAGTGATGACTTTTGGGAATTTTGGGCATTTTGGTACTAATGTATTTGGGTATTATGGTTATCTTCTTTTTGATATACATAAGTATACATATTTTATAGAACTGGTGTTAACATGTAAGACCCGGATGGGTGTCCTTCTGTATATGTCAACTTAAAGAAAAATCAACAAAAATATATTTGTCTTTGAAAGCATTGTGATTTTATGTGCCAAACTTAATGTTAGTACATTTGTATTGAACTCGAAAGTATATACAAGTGGATTGTATTATTAAATCAAGGGTTTTTAATGAAAATCACCTTTAAAATAGGTGAAATTGATGGATCTATCTTTAAATTTTTAATTCATAAACCACCTTATAGGTGACTTTAGTTGTCAATCAACCACCTTTTATCAATTTCGCTTAATTAATACTCAAAATACGCAAACTAACCTCATTAGTTTCATGTGCCTAAAATGTGTTTCCCAACTCCATGTGTAGTTAATGAGGGTAGTGTAGGCAATTACGACATTAATTAAAAAGAATTTGACCAAAAGTGATTGCTTGAAAACTAAACCCACTTGTAAGATGGTTTACATATAAAAAAATTTTAAAGGTGGTTTTGTCGATTTGACCTATTTTAAAGGTGGTTTTATTAAAAAACATTAAATCAATGACCTTTTGATCAATCTTTTATGTGACCTCTAAGAGAGGAGAACAAGTATCTCAATATTCCACTTGACTGGATGTACAATTTTAAGGTCATATGCATTACAGTAATTCTCTTCACTTGGGTTGCCAATCCTTCTTCTTTATTAAGCATATGCATTACAATGATTCTCTTCACTTGGGTTGCCAATGCTTCTTCTTTAGGAGTAATGTGAATTGTATGTAATTAATCTTTCTTTGACTGATTTCTCCTAACATCTTTTTCTTTTCTAGGAGTCATGTTCCTGTTTTACTTTTTTCATCTAGGGCTTGAAATGGTTTTGTAAATTGTAACAAAACCACCATTCGAACTTTCTTTTTCAATTAGCACAAATCGGTCTCTTTCGGGAATAAGCAGAAGCAGCATATACTTAACTATCTATATCTATTTTGACATCCTTACAGGTTAATGTTTCTTTATTGTGTACTTCTCATATGCATAAGATTACATAACGTTGTTGAATTATCAAATTGCACATTTGTTATTGTTAGAAGCCTTGTGAGTAAGTTTGCTAACTACTTAGCTTTCTTTATTAGCTTTGTTATTACCTTTTTCATAAATGTATTATGTGATCATATATACATATTTTTGAAGTTAATTAGTGTTTTATGATGTGTTAATTATTGGACATGTGTGTAGCTTGCTTGTAGTATGCTGGATACATGTTTATTTTTCCATTATGCTTGTTCATGCTTTATACAACCTTGCATCCCAAATTCTACGTGTCTCTATATTCATTCAGTTGCTTGCAACAATATCATGTTACTCGGATTAAGCATTTATGATAAATATGTGTGTTGATTATGTTTTGCTTTTGGTGACTCATATATGCTTACATTTGGCAAGCAAATTCATGCTCGCTCATAGTCCTGAATTTGATTCGGTAGAAAACAATATATCTCCCTTCGACTTCTTTTTTCTCTTCCTTATAGTGCAGTTTGCCTATAGTCATGGTGGGCCAGCACAAAGTAAAGAAGCCTCATGTACTTGTCATGCCTGAAGTAAAGAAGATTCGGAGGCAAGAACAAGTACGTAAATGCTACCAAGACAAAGTTAGGAAACAAATAAAGGAGACAACAGCTGACCAAAATTCTAACACAGTTTTAGTTAATCACACGTCTCAGAATATCTCTCTGCAAATAGTGACCCCTTCAGATCTTGTGCTTTTGGGGTTCTTCATGAAAATCAAGAACATATTGCAATGGAAGAACCAATCGAACAATCAATAAAAAAAACTATGAGGCAAAAGAAATGTGCGGGACAGTGGGATTGATATCGTAGGTGAGAGCCTATATTGTCAACCTTTCCATGACATAGCACATGCCCCACACTTCTATCAGAAATAGTTCAAAAGAAGGGATTAAGCTCTTGCCTTCCAATGGTATTTTCTTTAGCTAATGATGACAATGAACCTATGAGCATATGATCGCAACATCAAATGGATAAACAAAGAAGTTTGCGTAAGTGACAATAGAGACTATTTCAGAGCATGTATTGTGATGTGGTGTGAAAATAGTGTCAAGATTGCAAGTGCGCAATCGAGTTATAGTATAGTTACAATATCGATTCCACGAGAAAGGTGTGTAGGAAATATTCTAACAATGGTTCTAGATGTGTGTGTGTGGACAAAGAGGAGCGAAAGTGTAGAGATATAGAGAGCGTCTAATTATTGACAAATAAAAGAAAACCATAACAAGAGGGAAGAAAGAAAGTGAGAAGAAAACAAAGACTAAACAAGGAGGAGAAATAAAGAAATTAGAAAGAACAAAATTAAAAAGAGAAAAATAAATAAAAAGAGGAAAATCAAAACAAGTAAAGATGGAGGAAATTAAGTAGAGAAAATAGGAATCTAGAATTAAATCCAAGAGTTAATTTCCTTTAGAATTTATAAACTACTCTCTTTTATCACATTTTACTTTAGATTTACTAAGCATAGACTATCAAACCACTTAAGGAAAATATAACCTATCAAATTATCATTCAAGTAAAATTCCTATTCATGAAAAGAACAAGCAACTAGATAGTAATTCTAGAATTTATAAACATAACCTATCAAACCACTTAAGGAAAATATAACCTATCAAATTATCATTCAAGTAAAATTCCTATTCATGAAAAGAACAAGCAACTAGATAGTAATTCTAGAATTTATAAACATAACCTATCAAATTATCATTCAAGTAAAATTCCTATTCATGAAAAGAACAAGCAACTAGATAGTAATTCTAGAATTTATAAACATAACCTATCAAATTATCATTCAAGTAAAATTCCTATTCATGAAAAGAACAAGCAACTAGATAGTAATTCTAGAATTTATAAACATAACCTATCAAATTATCATTCAAGTAAAATTCCTATTCATGAAAAGAACAAGCAACTAGATAGTAATTCTAGAATTTATAAACATAACCTATCAAACCACTTAAGGAAAATATAACCTATCAAACCACTTAAGGAAAATATAACCTATCAAATTATCATTCAAGTAAAATTCCTATTCATGAAAAGAACAAGCAACTAGATAGTAATTCTAGAATTTATAAACATAACCTATCAAACCACTTAAGGAAAATATAACCTATCAAACCACTTAAGGAAAATATAACCTATCAAATTATCATTCAAGTAAAATTCCTATTCATGAAAAGAACAAGCAACTAGATAGTAATTCTAGAATTTATAAACATAACCTATCAAACCACTTAAGGAAAATATAACCTATCAAACCACTTAAGGAAAATATAACCTATCAAACCACTTAAGGAAAATATAACCTATCAAACCACTTAAGGAAAATATAACCTATCAAACCACTTAAGGAAAATATAACCTATCAAACCACTTAAGGAAAATATAACCTATCAAACCACTTAAGGAAAATATAACCTATCAAACCACTTAAGGAAAATATAACCTATCAAATTATCATTCAAGTAAAATTCCTATTCATGAAAAGAACAAGCAACTAGATAGTAATTCTAGAATTTATAAACATAACCTATCAAACCACTCAAGATAAGTGTAGATTAGCAAATTCTTCTTCTACTAACTATTTTTCTAGTTGATTATCCCACGATGATCATATTGAGCACAAAGAGAGCAATCCACAATCATAAAAGAAATCAAACTAGTTTTATATAATTCGAATTCCTACAAGATTTAGTTGCACATATTAAGAACAAAATGAAAATAAAGCATAAAAGAAGAACAAGGAAATGAGAATTACACTACAAGACAAGAAAATATAAAAGCAAATAAAAGGGCAAGAATATAAACCAACAAACAAAAATAAAAGGGCATAAAAGTAAATCTACACTATAAAAAATACAAGAAAATAAATTCTACAAAGCATAAAATATAAATAACAAAATAATAAAAGAGCATGAAAGTAAATCTACACTACAACGCATGAAATAAATCTAATCTACCAATATAAAAAGAAAATAAATCTCAAAATATGAATTTCTAAAATAAGAAAATAAAAGAGAAAAATAAATAAAAAGAGGAAAAATCAAAACAAGTAAAGATGGAGGAAATTAAGTAGAGAAAATAGGAATCTAGAATTAAATCCAAGAGTTAATTTCCTTTAGAATTTATAAACTACTCTCTTTTATCACATTTTACTTTAGATTTACTAAGCATAGACTATCAAACCACTTAAGGAAAATATAACCTATCAAATTATCATTCAAGTAAAATTCCTATTCATGAAAAGAACAAGCAACTAGATAGTAATTCTAGAATTTATAAACATAACCTATCAAACCACTCAAGATAAGCGTAGATTAGCAAATTCTTCTTCTAATAACTATTTTTCTAGTTGATTATCCCACGATGATCATATTGAGCACAAAGAGAGCAATCCACAATCATAAAAGAAATCAAACTAGTTTTATATAATTCGAATTCCTACAAGATTTAGTTGCACATATTAAGAACAAAATGAAAATAAAGCATAAAAGAAGAACAAGGAAATGAGAATTACACTACAAGACAAGAAAATATAAAAGCAAATAAAAGGGCAAGAATATAAATCCAACAAACAAAAATAAAAGGGCATAAAAGTAAATCTACACTATAAAAAATACAAGAAAATAAATTCTACAAAGCATAAAATATAAATAACAAAATAATAAAAGAGCATGAAAGTAAATCTACACTACAACGCATGAAATAAATCTAATCTACCAATATAAAAAGAAAATAAATCTCAAAATATGAATTTCTAAAATAAGAAAATAAAAGAGAAAAATAAAACTTACATTGCAAGAGGTTGAACCCTTAAAAGTAAATCTTCATCTTCATATTCATCAACAAAGAAGAAGAAATAAAATTTAAAAGGCGGAGAAATTTTTTATTAATTGTAAATAAAGTTTACAATTTGGAAGACCTAATTAAAGGTCCTCCTCTCTAAAAAAGTGTTTACAAAATTTTTTTACACTCAAATCCCTCACCCTCTACAGCTATTTATAGCCTACAACAATTAACAAGAGCCCTTGGATTAGCCTTGTGCTCCAAGAAATAAATCTCAGTCATTTACTATTTTCGTTATGGACAAATCGGTTAGCCAATTGGTTGGCCGACCGATTGGCAAATCGGTTAGTGAACCGATTGGTTCCTAATAGAATTGATTCCTTAGTTGAATTGTTAAATCAATTTTTTCTTGATTTAGTGGGCTTTTATGGGCCTCCTCTTGGCTTGATATTGGGCTTCAATAATTGGTAGAAAAATAGGAGAATTTGGTTCTTGTGGGCTCTTATTCATTAATTCTTTTTTCTTGCAAATTAAAAGAAAATTACGTTATTAGTGATATATTTATTCAAATAAAATAGATAATGAGAGTATAAAAGTATAATAAAATGTGATGATCAAATACCCCCACACCTAAACTTTTGCTAGTCCTCTAGCAAAGAAAGAAAATGAGAAAGAAAGAAAGAAAATCCTAACTCACTTTCGTAGGAATCGCAGTTGTATTTAGCACATACAACAAGCCTTTAAATCCCTAGGTCACCGTTGAGGATGAGTTGTAGTCTCATGAGGGTTTGTAGTGAATATACCCATAAAATTCGGTTAACATTTAAAGAAATCAATGTATAGTTAATTCACTTGATATATTTAAATAATCTAATTAGAGCTAGTTTTACTCAAGAAAATATTTTTATGTATAACTCCAAAGTAAATTTCTAAAATAAGAAAATAAAAGAGAAAAATAAAACTTACATTGCAAGAGGTTGAACCCTTAAAAGTAAATCTACACTACAACGCATGAAATAAATCTAATCTACCAATATAAAAAGAAAATAAATCTCAAAATATGAATTTCTAAAATAAGAAAATAAAAGAGAAAAATAAAACTTACATTGCAAGAGGTTGAACCCTTAAAAGTAAATCTACACTACAACGCATGAAATAAATCTAATCTACCAATATAAAAAGAAAATAAATCTCAAAATATGAATTTCTAAAATAAGAAAATAAAAGAGAAAAATAAAACTTACATTGCAAGAGGTTGAACCCTTAAAAGTAAATCTACACTACAACGCATGAAATAAATCTAATCTACCAATATAAAAAGAAAATAAATCTCAAAATATGAATTTCTAAAATAAGAAAATAAAAGAGAAAAATAAAACTTACATTGCAAGAGGTTGAACCCTTAAAAGTAAATCTTCATCTTCATATTCATCAACAAAGAAGAAGAAATAAAATTTTAAAAGGCGGAGAAATTTTTTATTAATTGTAAATAAAGTTTACAATTTGGAAGACCTAATTAAAGGTCCTCCTCTCTAAAAAGTGTTTACAAAATTTTTACACTCAAATCCCTCACCCTCTACAGCTATTTATAGCCTACAACAATTAACAAGAGCCCTTGGATTAGCCTTGTGCTCCAAGAAATAAATCTCAGTCATTTACTATTTTCGTTATGGACAAATCGGTTAGTGAACCGATTGGTTCCTAATAGAATTGATTCCTTAGTTGAATTGTTAAATCAATTTTTCTTGATTTAGTGGGCTTTTATGGGCCTCCTCTTGGCTTGATATTGGGCTTCAATAATTGGTAGAAAAATAGGAGAATTTGGTTCTTGTGGGCTCTTATTCATTAATTCTTTTTCTTGCAAATTAAAAGAAAATTACGTTATTAGTGATATATTTATTCAAATAAAATAGATAATGAGAGTATAAAAGTATAATAAAATGTGATGATCAAATACCCCACACCTAAACTTTTGCTAGTCCTCTAGCAAAGAAAGAAAATGAGAAAGAGAGAAAGAAAATCCTAACTCACTTTCAGAGAATCGCAGCTTGTATTTAGCACATACAACAAGCCTTTAAATCCCTAGGTCACCGCTGAGGATGAGTTGTAGTCTCATGAGGGTTTGTAGTGAATATACCCATAAAATTCGGTTAACATTTAAAGAAATCAATGTATAGTTAATTCACTTGATATATTTAAATAATCTAATTAGAGCTAGTTTTACTCAAGAAAATATTTTTATGTATAACTCCAAAGTAAATTTCTTAAAAATCTTTTCATTATAGTTATACAAAACCAAGTCTAACTTAGAAATTTAATTAACATTTTGCAAAGAATATGCTAACTCTTTATTTTAAATAATTTTCAAGCCTTTTGATCAAATTATTTTTCAAGAACATATATATAAATATAACTACATATATAAAAAAGATATTTCTCTTTTTTAATACATATACACTCTTTATTTCTTGGTGATTTTGTTCTACTGTATCGGGCTTTCTAAGTGAGCATTTAATAAGTTTTGGGCTAGTGAATCCTAACCCAATTGGACTTAGGTCATTAAGTATGAAAAATACTCCTGCTTAATCACTGATCAATTTAGACTTAGTAAGATAGAATCACCTTGGAGTTCAAAAGAATTTCTATTTGTACCCATTTTTCACACTCTTCTTTTCAAAAATATTAGATATATATATATATATATATATATATATATATATATATATATATATATATATATATATATATATATATATATATATATATATATATATATATATGTATATATATATATATATATGTATATATATATATATATATATATATATATATATATATATATATATATATATATATATATATATATATATATATAGATTAAGAGAATTTAAAAATTATTTTCTACTCTAAACTAAGCATGCAAAAGATTTCATTACCTTAATTAGAAGTCTAAGATGGATCATAGTGCAAGATACTATTTTGAAAATCATTTCTTAAGAAATTTATTTAGAGTTATCATAAAAGGTTAACTTGAGTATAAACTGACTAAAAATTGAAGATTTAAAATTTATCAAGTAGATCAATTATTAATTAACTTTATTAAGTTGGCAAGTGAAAAGTTTTTAAGGAAAGAAGAGAAAAGAAAATATGAAATAAAAAGAAGAAATATGGTAAAATAAAGGGAAAAGATGACTAGTCCTCACCCCCACACCTAAATTTTGTATTGTCCTCAATGCAACTCTATGATGTACAAAGTAAAACAGATAGGAAATAAAATACTTACATTTGTTCGGTCGACCTAGAACAATAATATAAGGTTAAATCTGCAATTATCTTTGGTATGAGAAGGATGTAGCCAAAAAAAAAAATTTCGAAAGTTTTTTCTTTTATTTATTTTTTCTTTTCTTGTTTTCCTTCTTTTTTCTTATTTTTTAAAAATGAGGAACTCTCAAAGGAGAGAAGAATAAATTCTTTTATTATTATTTTGAAACGAAGAGTAAAGATGTAGAATAAAAGATTGAAAATAAAAAGCTCACATTGTATATCAAATCCTACCTATTGTTGAAAATCCTACCCCGGATTTTAAAGAAGTCTAAAATGATAAACTCAATGATGTGACTTATGTTCTATACACTTTGAGGTTTTTAATGATTTCTGCAGCATTTGAAGGCATGTATGTTTCTTATATTTTTGGTATTGGCTAGTCTCAAATTTGAACTCATATTTCCTATGACTGAAACTTTGTCCTAATACAACCAATTCTTCTTTCAAAATTTTCTCAAACTCAAGATTCATGGTTAAGGTAAAATAAGCTTGTTGTTCTATATTTTCTAGGAACCTAAACTCATTAGCAAAAAGTTCTTCAAATCTAAGATCAGAAAAACTTGTGTCTAACTTCGTGAAAACTAGTTCTGATTCAAATTCCTCTAGTATCTTGATTTCATCGCCAAAGATCTCCTCAAAACTCGGGTCTAACTCACTCTCCTCTTCTAACTCTTCACTTAAATTTTACTGAATGCAATTTACTTCTAAGGATTGGTTTGATGGCTGATTCCCTAGATTGAAAATATTGAGATCAACAATCATATTTCCAAAGGATAACTTCATTTGATCAGTTCTATAATTGATTAGAGTATTGAAAGTTGCTAAAAACGATCTTCCTAAAATGACAGCTTCATTTGACCAGTTCTACAATTGACCTCAGAGATTGAAAACAGGCTGCATCTCCAAGACTATGAAATCAACTGGAAAAATAAACTCCCCTACCTTGATCAGAACATTCTCTATTTCTTTATTTTTACAGACCTATCAGCTAACTAGAGGGTACATCTGGTTGGCTTTAATTCACCTACCCCTAGCTGTTGAAAGACTAAATAGAGAAGAAGATTCACACTAGCTCCCAATTTGAGAAGTACATTATCAATGAATGTGCTTCTTATGACACATGAAATGGTAGGACAACCGGGGTCCTTATATTTCAAAGGCATGGGCTTTGATAACATGTCATTGATATTGGCGGCTAGAAAGATTTTCTTGAGAATATTAGTGGTTCTTTTCTTAATTCACAAATCCTTTAAAAATTTCGCATAAGAGAGGATTTATTCGATTGCATCTAAGACAAAGATGTTGTCCTTAACCTGCTTGAAAGTTTCTACAATTTTCTTTATCTGGGGAGAGTTTTTTCTATGCCTTAGTCTTTCTAGAAAGGTAGCAACGAGTTTAAATATATCAAAATTGAGCTCAGGTTCGTGTTCAGGCTCCTGGTCATCAGAAGGGGGTGATTTTTGAACAGAGTTATCAGAAGGAGAGAGAGTTAGTTCAGGATCAACATTTTGAATAGGAGAAGAGGAAGAAGGAGTTTGTCTAGAGGTATGCTGACTTGATTATCGACCTGTTTTCCTGACCATAGTGAATAGATTGCATTCACTTGAGTTCGATAGGTTGAACTTGATCTAGTATCCTTAGGGTTTGTAACAAGTTGGCTCAGAAATTTTTCCTTCTCTCTTTCACTCACGGCACTAGCTAATTGACTAAGTTAGGTTTCTAACTTAGCTATGGCTTGAGTGCTAGAATACAATACTTGACTTATTATCTGTATGAAGGAATTTAGAGTACCGGATGACTGAGTCAACATATTGGTAGTCTGTGTGGAAGCTTTTATCAAGGCCTCCAAACTTTTTTCTAAGGCACTGAAATATTTCTCATGATCAAAACATGGACGAATCAGATTTACTGGTTGGAGAAACTAATTTTGGTATGTAGGATTGGGTTGTAAAAAGTTATTTGGTGTGTTAAATGGAACTGTCTTTCCTCAAAAAAATTATGGAGTTGACGAGGGAGTGAAATTTTAATTTTTGAAGAGGTTTCCCTGATTTCATGTAAATTTTGAATAATTTCTCCAACCCGGATTGTAGGTTGGAGAAAATGGATCATTCACAGAATACTGGAATGTAGTGTTCACTTGACCTAGTAGTTGATTATTTCCTAAAAGAGGACATTCCTCTAAGACATGGGCGGGAGAAAGACAGTTATAATTTTCTAGGGAAGAAACTTGATTGATTTGAGCTGGGGCTCGTTCTTTGGTTTCTAAGACTTCTAACCTATGCAAGATTGTAGCCATCTTTACTTCAGAGGTTATGTTTGACTCTAGGGAAAGACTACTGGATTTGGTTAGGGAAACTAATGAAACTCTTTCATCATAGTGTTCTCATTGCATGATTTTCTTAGATAAACTCTCTAAAAATTTTCAAGCTTCATCGATATTTTTCTTCGTAAAATTCCCTTGACACATAGATTCTAAGGAAGTCTTTAAAGAATAATCTAATTTTTCATAGATGATTTGCATATAATCCCAACTTTTCTAGACCATGGTAAGGATATTGGATAAGAAGATCCTTAAACCTGTCAAAATACTTCGAGAATTGCTCCCTTGGGATAATTTTGAAATTCTTAATGCTGTTTCCAAGCTTAACCGTTTTATGGATTGGGAAAATTTTCTTGAGGAAAACGGTAATAAATTCATCTCAGGTTGAGATAGAATTTGTGGGTAAGCTATATAGCCATTTCTTGGTTTTGTCCTTAAAAGCAAATGGGATAAATCTAAGCTTAATCGCATCCTCATATAATTCCCTAATCTTAATCATAAGATTGTTCGCGGTAAAAGTCGGTTTGATTGTCATTGATTTGAACTGTTACAAACTTCAGTCGCCTGAAACAAATTCAAAGAAAAATATCGCCTTTTATTTTAAGGCGTACAATGAAAATCAAAAAGATTACAACTTTTTCCTTTATGAACAAACACGAGGATCTCGCTATATCGAGGTCCTCGCTATGCGGGTTCTTTGCCCGTGTCGGACTTTTGTGTCCGTGGACCACCGCAATTCGATCCGTAGAGACCCGGTTCGAACTACAGACGGAAGGCTCGCTTCACGAAGGAAACGGCTACCGAGGGGATCACACTCACGGCGAGAGGATCGCCTTCGGGATCACACTCACGGGAGAGGATCGCCGAGCGGTGAGATCTACTAGGAGAAATCACAGCTATCCCCGAGATTAAGACGAAGCTTAATCTAGAGGGTATCTCAGAGTTCGACCAATTCGCCATCTTTGCGCTTGTAGATCCGGACGCTGATCGGTTCGTGTCACGGCTCTAAACCGCAAAAATCCGCCCAAAGTCCAAGCAGATCCGCCTCAATCCACCTCAATCCACTTTGAGTCAAAAAGAATCAGCCTGAATTCTCCCCAAAATCAAGCTCCACCAAAAGATCCCCCAATCCTCTCTCATCCCCTCGAAGATCCCCCTATTTATACAAGTCGGGTTGCCGAGGTGCCTCTACCAAAGTGGCCGAGGTGCCTCTACCAAAGTGGTCGAGGTGCCTCGGCTAAGTTGGCCGAGGTTCGCAAAACCGAGGTTCGCCAAGTGAACACGAGGTTCGACCGAATGAACATGAGGTTCGCCAAAATGAACCGAGGTTCGCCAGTGAACACGAGGTTCGACCGAATGAACCGAGGCTTCGCCAGTGAACACGAGGTTCGCCAAAATGAACCGAGGCTTTGCCAAGTGAACATGAGGCTCGCCAAATGGCGAGGTTCGCCAAAATGAACCGAGGTTCGCCAGTGAACACGAGGTTCGCCAGAAGACGAGGTTCGCCAAAATGAACCGAGGTTCGCCAAACCACGAGGTTCGCCAGAAGACGAGGTTCGCCAGAAGACGAGGTTCGCCAAAATGAACCGGGCTTCGCCAGTGAACACGCAGGCTCGCCAAATGGCGAGGTTCGCCAAGTGAACACGAGGCTCGCCAAATGGCGAGGTTCGCCAAACCACGCAGGTTCGCCGAAGACGAGGTTCGTCAGAAGGCGAGGTTCGCCAAGTGAATACGAGGCTCGCCAAATGGCGAGGTTCGCCAGAAGACGAGGTTCGCCAAGTGAACACGAGGTTCGCCAAACCACGAGGTTCGCCAAACCACGCAGGTTCGCCAAACCGCGAGGTTCGCCAGAAGACGAGGTTCGCCAAACCACGAGGTTCGCCAAGTGAACACGAGGTTCGACCGAATGAACCGAGGTTCGCCAAAATGAACCGGGCTTCGCCAGTGAACACGAGGCTCGCCAAATGGCGAGGTTCGCCAAACCACGCAGGTTCGCCAAACCGCGAGGTTCGCCAAAATGAACCGAGGTTCGCCAAACCACGAGGTTCGCCAAACCACGCAGGTTCGCCAAACCACGCAGGTTCGCCAAACCACGCAGGTTCGCCAAAATGAACCGAGGTTCGCCAAAAGGAACCGAGGTTCGCCAAGTGAACACGAGGTTCGCCAAAATGAACCGGGCTTCGCCAGTGAACACGAGGTTCGCCAAAAGGCGAGGTTCGCCACCAAGTTGGCCGAGGTGCCTCTACCAAAGTGGCCGAGGTGCCTCTACCAAAGTGGCCGAGGTGCCTCTACCAAAGTGGCCGAGGTGCCTCTACCAAAGTGGCCGAGGTGCCTCTACCAAAGTGGCCGAGGTGCCTCTACCAAAGTGGCCGAGGTGCCTCTACCAAAGTGGTCGAGGTGCCTCGGCTAAGTTGGCCGAGGTTCGCAAAACCGAGGTTCGCCAAGTGAACACGAGGTTCGACCGAATGAACATGAGGTTCGCCAAAGTGCAAGGTTCGCCGAAGACGAGGTTCGCCAAAATGAACCGAGGCTTTGCCAAGTGAACATGAGGCTCGCCAAATGACTACGCAGGTTCGACCGAATGAACCGAGGCTTCGCCAGTGAACACGAGGCTCGCCAAATGGCGCAGGTTCGCCGAAGACGAGGTTCGCCAAAAGGCGCAGGTTCGCCAAAATGAACCGGGCTTCGCCAAGTGAACACGAGGCTCGCCAAATGGCGCAGGTTCGCCAAAAGGCGAGGTTCGCCAAAAGGCGCAGGTTCGCCAAGTGAACACGCAGGCTCGCCAAATGGCGAGGTTCGCCAAAAGGCGCAGGTTCGCCAAAAGGCGAGGTTCGCCAGATGGCGAGGTTCGCCAAAATGAACCGAGGTTCGCCAAAAGGCGCAGGTTCGCCGAAGACGAGGTTCGCCAGATGGCGCAGGTTCGCCAAACCGCGAGGTTCGCCACCAAGTTGGCCGAGGTGCGCCGCTTTCGCCGCTTTCGCCTTCCCGCTTAGGCCCCGCTTATTCTCGACTCTTGGCCTTCTTCGACTTAGGTTCCGCTCAGATTTGGTTCCGGACTAACTCTTGGTTCGCTCCGCTCAACGGTCCTGAATCCGATCGCTCGCTCAAGTCCGCTTAAACCGCGGTTGTGACGCCGTGGGTTTGCCGCCGGTTCGCTTTAACGATTCGACGCCTGCTTCATTCGATGGGTTGTCATTCGCCGACTTCGCCACGAAGTTGGTTTCGGATCTTGTAAGTATTTTTCAACGCCACAGATACCCTCCAAAGCCGCCTCGCCTCGATTCTTGATGAGTCCGATGCTTTGGACATGATGGTTCCCGCCTTCGCCGGCCGAGGGTCCCAAAAGATAGCTTCAAGTCTTCGATTCTTTCGCACCATCCAGCTTCTTTGTAGGATTTCTCGATAAGATCACGGTGTCGCATTTATTGTCCGACCGCTTGTTAAAATCTTGATTCAAGCCGGTGGGTGAGTTTTGTTTGTAACTCGTGGTCGGTTGGTTGTTGTTTGACTAACCATCGACTTTTGACTTATCCGTATGTCGGCGAACTCCTTGTTGGCTTACACGCTGGTTGTGTCGAATACATGGAATTTCATAACCCTCACCGGCTATTTCTTCCATCATCACGGTGTTGTTGGTTTAACCACGCCGAGGACTAATCTTTTCATGGAGATATCCTCCAAGGATTCCTTGTCGAAACAAGAGACCATTTGGCTCTCAACCATCGTTAGCCTTCTGGCCGCGAAAAGCGACGCTTTGACCGTGGTTGGGGTATGATTATCCGTAGTGGGAGAAGTTTCTTCGACCGACACATTGTCCTGTCAACATGACTTTCATGCCTCGCCGTTGTTCCTCTCTTGGATATTATGGTGGAGGAAATTAAGGGTTATCGAAGTTATCCCTAAGAATATTTTTATGGAAATATTCTTCCGAACTTCTCGACAAATTGGGAAACAGCTTTATACTCATAATCCTAGTTGGAGTAAGATTACGACGCTGATCGGCGCCGATGCAATCCAAGACGATCGAAGTTATCCCTAAGAATATATTCTTGCGGAACTTCGACAAATTGGGAAACAGCTTTATACCGTAATCCTTGTTGAGTAAGATTGGCGACGCTGATCGGGCCGATGCATCCAAGACGATCGAAGTTATCCCTAAGAATATTTTTATGGAAATATTCTTCCGAACTTCGACAAATTGGGAAACAGCTTTATACCGTAATCCTTGTTGAGTAAGATTGGCGACGCTGATCGGCGCCGATGCAATCCGCGACGATCGAAGTTATCCCTAAGAATATATTCTTGCGGAACTTCGACAAATTGGGAAACAGTTTATACCGTAATCCTTGTTGGAGTAAGATTGGCGACGCTGATCGGCGCCGATGCAATCCGCGACGATCGAAGTTATCCCTAAGAATATATTCTTGCGGAACTTCGACAAATTGGGAAACAGCTTATACTGTAATCCTTGTTGAGTAAGATTGGCGACGCTGATCGGGCCGATGCAATCCAAGACGATCGAAGTTATCCCTAAGAATATTTTTATGGAAATATTCTTCCGAACTTCTCGACAAATTAGGAAATAGTTTATACTGTAATCCTCCTTTGTGGGGATCGACGCCGCAGATTGTGTACACTTGTTACGACCCCGCTTCGTCCTCCTTTGTGAGGCGATTGAAGAGCCAAAATCCTCCTTTGTGGGGATCGACGCCGCAGATTGTGTACACTTGTTACGACCCCGCTTCGTCCTCCTTTGTGAGGCGATTGGGAAGAGCCAAATCTTCCTTCGTGAGGCGATTGGGAAGAGCCAAAATCCTCCTTTGTGGGGATCGACGCCGCAGATTGTGTACACTTGTTACGACCCCGCTTCGTCCTCCTTTGTGAGGCGATTGGGAAGAGCCAAATCTTCCTTCGTGAGGCGATTGGGAAGAGCCAAATCTTCCTTCGTGAGGCGATTGGGAAGAGCCAAAATCCTCCTTTGTGGGGATCGACGCCGCAGATTGTGTACACTTGTTACGACCCCGCTTCGTCCTCCTTTGTGAGGCGATTGAAGAGCCAAATCTTCCTTCGTGAGGCGATTGGGAAGAGCCAAAATCCTCCTTTGTGGGGATCGACGCCGCAGATTGTGTACACTTGTTACGACCCCGCTTCGTCCTCCTTTGTGAGGCGATTGGGAAGAGCCAAAATCCTCCTTTGTGGGGATCGACGCCGCAGATTGTGTACACTTGTTACGACCCCGCTTCGTCCTCCTTTGTGAGGCGATTGGGAAGAGCCGAAATCCTCCTTTGTGGGGATCGACGCTGCAGATTGTGTACACTTGTTACGACCCCGCTTCGTCCTCCTTTGTGAGGCGATTGGGAAGAGCCAAAATCCTCCTTTGTGGGGATCGACGCCGCAGATTGTGTACACTTGTTACGACCCCGCTTCGTCCTCCTTTGTGAGGCGATTGAAGAGCCAAATCTTCCTTCGTGAGGCGATTGGGAAGAGCCAAATCTTCCTTCGTGAGGCGATTGGGAAGAGCCGAAATCCTCCTTTGTGGGGATCGACGCTGCAGATTGTGTACACTTGTTACGACCCCGCTTCGTCCTCCTTTGTGAGGCGATTGGGAAGAGCCGAAATCCTCCTTTGTGGGGATCGACGCCGCAGATTGTGTACACTTGTTACGACCCCGCTTCGTCCTCCTTTGTGAGGCGATTGGGAAGAGCCAAATCTTCCTTCGTGAGGCGATTGGGAAGAGCCGAAATCCTCCTTTGTGGGGATCGACGCTGCAGATTGTGTACACTTGTTACGACCCCGCTTCGTCCTCCTTTGTGAGGCGATTGGGAAGAGCCGAAATCCTCCTTTGTGGGGATCGACGCCGCAGATTGTGTACACTTGTTACGACCCCGCTTCGTCCTCCTTTGTGAGGCGATTGAAGAGCCAAATCTTCCTTCGTGAGGCGATTGGGAAGAGCCGAAATCCTCCTTTGTGGGGATCGACGCTGCAGATTGTGTACACTTGTTACGACCCCGCTTCGTCCTCCTTTGTGAGGCGATTGGGAAGAGCCAAATCTTCCTTCGTGAGGCGATTGGGAAGAGCCGAAATCCTCCTTTGTGGGGATCGACGCTGCAGATTGTGTACACTTGTTACGACCCCGCTTCGTCCTCCTTTGTGAGGCGATTGGGAAGAGCCGAAATCCTCCTTTGTGGGGATCGACGCTGCAGATTGTGTACACTTGTTACGACCCCGCTTCGTCCTCCTTTGTGAGGCGATTGGGAAGAGCCGAAATCCTCCTTTGTGGGGATCGACGCTGCAGATTGTGTACACTTGTTACGACCCCGCTTCGTCCTCCTTTGTGAGGCGATTGGGAAGAGCCGAAATCCTCCTTTGTGGGGATCGACGCTGCAGATTGTGTACACTTGTTACGACCCCGCTTCGTCCTCCTTTGTGAGGCGATTGGGAAGAGCCGAAATCCTCCTTTGTGGGGATCGACGCCGCAGATTGTGTACACTTGTTACGACCCCGCTTCGTCCTCCTTTGTGAGGCGATTGGGAAGAGCCAAAATCCTCCTTTGTGAGGCGATTGGGAAGAGCCAAAATCCTCCTTTGTGAGGCGATTGGGAAGAGCCAAAATCCTCCTTTGTGGGGATCGACGCCGCAGATTGTGTACACTTGTTACGACCCCGCTTCGTCCTCCTTTGTGAGGCGATTGGGAAGAGCCGAAATCCTCCTTTGTGGGGATCGACGCTGCAGATTGTGTACACTTGTTACGACCCCGCTTCGTCCTCCTTTGTGAGGCGATTGGGAAGAGCCGAAATCCTCCTTTGTGGGGATCGACGCTGCAGATTGTGTACACTTGTTACGACCCCGCTTCGTCCTCCTTTGTGAGGCGATTGGGAAGAGCCGAAATCCTCCTTTGTGGGGATCGACGCTGCAGATTGTGTACACTTGTTACGACCCCGCTTCGTCCTCCTTTGTGAGGCGATTGGGAAGAGCCGAAATCCTCCTTTGTGGGGATCGACGCTGCAGATTGTGTACACTTGTTACGACCCCGCTTCGTCCTCCTTTGTGAGGCGATTGGGAAGAGCCGAAATCCTCCTTTGTGGGGATCGACGCTGCAGATTGTGTACACTTGTTACGACCCCGCTTCGTCCTCCTTTGTGAGGCGATTGGGAAGAGCCAAAATCCTCCTTTGTGAGGCGATTGGGAAGAGCCAAAATCCTCCTTTGTGGGGATCGACGCCGCAGATTGTGTACACTTGTTACGACCCCGCTTCGTCCTCCTTTGTGAGGCGATTGGGAAGAGCCGAAATCCTCCTTTGTGGGGATCGACGCTGCAGATTGTGTACACTTGTTACGACCCCGCTTCGTCCTCCTTTGTGAGGCGATTGGGAAGAGCCAAAATCCTCCTTTGTGGGGATCGACGCCGCAGATTGTGTACACTTGTTACGACCCCGCTTCGTCCTCCTTTGTGAGGCGATTAGGGGAAGAGCCGAAATCTTCCTTCGTGAGGATTGAGGCTTCAAAGATCACCCGCCTCGATATCTTTAACGGAGCGATTTCATACCGCATCTTTGCCCTCAGAACGAAATATATTGCCGCTTTGTTTACGCTGACTATATTTATCGCTCTCCCGTATTCGATATGGGTGAAATCGCCATACCCGCTATAAGGTCGCGGACTCACTCTCATGGGTTTCGAGAAGAGTTCTACGCCTTTACGCCGCTTCCTTTTTCAAGATATTCCTCCTAAATGATCCGCTAACCCTTTGTTCTCTTGTGGTAGGCGGATGTCTGGCGATTATTCGCCTATTTCAAGGCTCCAAATGTCAAGTCTCGATTCTTAAGGTCATCCGAGAACACCTCTTTCCACCGAGGAAGCGAACCGCAATGAGGCTTAACACCCGCAGAAGAAACCAAAGAAAGCTCGAGCCTACCATCATAATTTCGATGACGAAGTTTGAGGGATCGCCCATCATCCGATCCACCGCCTTCCTTACCTTTGGCCGAAACCAGATTTCCACCCTTCGAGTGTAGGGCGGGTGGAGGCCCTGTGTTAATCTTGACGGACCACTTCCACGGATTCAACCTATCACGAGATTGCCCCGCCAAAAATCATTGCTCCTAATTTCCGCCTGATGGGTCTCCTTCACCGTTGGAGAATGGTTTGAAACAAAGCATCTCTATTATCGGGTTAGATGGGCGACCTTTATGGTCTTCGCCCATTCATATTGAGTAGCTTGGAGGAAATTCAGCGTGTTGGTGGCCCTCGCCTAGTTAATCGCTAGAGCAAAGCTCACTAGCCGGCTAACTCTTGCGCATCGCGGTGGAGAGTTTAGCCTTTTTGATTCATGCAATGAGGTGATACGACTCATCGGCGAGGCTCGGATCAAGGCTTCTCGTGAACGCGATTTCGCGAGAGGAGAATATCGAGCAAGAGGTCATTTTACGAACTCATATGAGCGGCTGTCGCTGCGCGCCGATAAACTTGTACCACACCCATGTCAATCGCACAGAATCGTGTCTTCTTCAATCGGGAAAGACTAAACCGCAACGCTGTGAGGCGCTGGCTTTATCCCTTCTTAGGCTTCGGATAAAATACCCCGTAATCGAACTCGTGTCTTCTTCAATCGAGAAAGACTAAACCGCAACGCTGTGAGGCGCTGGCTTTATCCCTTCTTAGGCTTCGGATAAAATACCCCGTAATCGAACTCGTGTCTTCTTCAATCTAAAAGACTAAACCGCAACGCTGTGAGGCGCTGGCTTTATCCCTTCTTAGGCTTCGGATAAAATACCCCGTAATCGAACTCGTGTCTTCTTCAATCTAAAAGACTAAACCGCAACGCTGTGAGGCGCTGGCTTTATCCCTTCTTAGGCTTCGGATAAAATACCCCGTAATCGAACTCGTGTCTTCTTCAATCGAGAAAGACTAAACCGCAACGCTGTGAGGCGCTGGCTTTATCCCTTCTTAGGCTTCGGATAAAATACCCCGTAATCGAACTCGTGTCTTCTTCAATCGAGAAAGACTAAACCGCAACGCTGTGAGGCGCTGGCTTTATCCCTTCTTAGGCTTCGGATAAAATACCCCGTAATCGAACTCGTGTCTTCTTCAATCGGGAAAGACTAAACCGCAACGCTGTGAGGCGCTGGCTTTATCCCTTCTTAGGCTTCGGATAAAATACCCCGTAATCGAACTCGTGTCTTCTTCAATCGAGAAAGACTAAACCGCAACGCTGTGAGGCGCTGGCTTTATCCCTTCTTAGGCTTCGGATAAAATACCCCGTAATCGAACTCGTGTCTTCTTCAATCGGGAAAGACTAAACCGCAACGCTGTGAGGCGCTGGCTTTATCCCTTCTTAGGCTTCGGATAAAATACCCCGTAATCGAACTCGTGTCTTCTTCAATCTAAAAGACTAAACCGCAACGCTGTGAGGCGCTGGCTTTATCCCTTCTTAGGCTTCGGATAAAATACCCCGTAATCGAACTCGTGTCTTCTTCAATCGGGAAAGACTAAACCGCAACGCTGTGAGGCGCTGGCTTTATCCCTTCTTAGGCTTCGGATAAAATACCCCGTAATCGAACTCGTGTCTTCTTCAATCGGAGAAAGACTAAACCGCAACGCTGTGAGGCGCTGGCTTTATCCCTTCTTAGGCTTCGGATAAAATACCCCGTAATCGAACTCGTGTCTTCTTCAATCGGGAAAGACTAAACCGCAACGCTGTGAGGCGCTGGCTTTATCCCTTCTTAGGCTTCGGATAAAATACCCCGTAATCGAACTCGTGTCTTCTTCAATCTAAAAGACTAAACCGCAACGCTGTGAGGCGCTGGCTTTATCCCTTCTTAGGCTTCGGATAAAATACCCCGTAATCGAACTCGTGTCTTCTTCAATCGAGAAAGACTAAACCGCAACGCTGTGAGGCGCTGGCTTTATCCCTTCTTAGGCTTCGGATAAAATACCCCGTAATCGAACTCGTGTCTTCTTCAATCGGAGAAAGACTAAACCGCAACGCTGTGAGGCGCTGGCTTTATCCCTTCTTAGGCTTCGGATAAAATACCCCGTAATCGAACTCGTGTCTTCTTCAATCGGAGAAAGACTAAACCGCAACGCTGTGAGGCGCTGGCTTTATCCCTTCTTAGGCTTCGGATAAAATACCCCGTAATCGAACTCGTGTCTTCTTCAATCGGAGAAAGACTAAACCGCAACGCTGTGAGGCGCTGGCTTTATCCCTTCTTAGGCTTCGGATAAAATACCCCGTAATCGAACTCGTGTCTTCTTCAATCTAAAAGACTAAACCGCAACGCTGTGAGGCGCTGGCTTTATCCCTTCTTAGGCTTCGGATAAAATACCCCGTAATCGAACTCGTGTCTTCTTCAATCGGAGAAAGACTAAACCGCAACGCTGTGAGGCGCTGGCTTTATCCCTTCTTAGGCTTCGGATAAAATACCCCGTAATCGAACTCGTGTCTTCTTCAATCGAGAAAGACTAAACCGCAACGCTGTGAGGCGCTGGCTTTATCCCTTCTTAGGCTTCGGATAAAATACCCCGTAATCGAACTCGTGTCTTCTTCAATCTAAAAGACTAAACCGCAACGCTGTGAGGCGCTGGCTTTATCCCTTCTTAGGCTTCGGATAAAATACCCCGTAATCGAACTCGTGTCTTCTTCAATCGAGAAAGACTAAACCGCAACGCTGTGAGGCGCTGGCTTTATCCCTTCTTAGGCTTCGGATAAAATACCCCGTAATCGAACTCGTGTCTTCTTCAATCTAAAAGACTAAACCGCAACGCTGTGAGGCGCTGGCTTTATCCCTTCTTAGGCTTCGGATAAAATACCCCGTAATCGAACTCGTGTCTTCTTCAATCTAAAAGACTAAACCGCAACGCTGTGAGGCGCTGGCTTTATCCCTTCTTAGGCTTCGGATAAAATACCCCGTAATCGAACTCGTGTCTTCTTCAATCGGGAAAGACTAAACCGCAACGCTGTGAGGCGCTGGCTTTATCCCTTCTTAGGCTTCGGATAAAATACCCCGTAATCGAACTCGTGTCTTCTTCAATCTAAAAGACTAAACCGCAACGCTGTGAGGCGCTGGCTTTATCCCTTCTTAGGCTTCGGATAAAATACCCCGTAATCGAACTCGTGTCTTCTTCAATCGAGAAAGACTAAACCGCAACGCTGTTACACGAGACTCATCCCTTCTTAGGCTTCGGATAAAATACCCCGTAATCGAACTCGTGTCTTCTTCAATCGGGAAAGACTAAACCGCAACGCTGTGAGGCGCTGGCTTTATCCCTTCTTAGGCTTCGGATAAAATACCCCGTAATCGAACTCGTGTCTTCTTCAATCTAAAAGACTAAACCGCAACGCTGTGAGGCGCTGGCTTTATCCCTTCTTAGGCTTCGGATAAAATACCCCGTAATCAAACTCGTGTCTTCTTCAATCGAAAAGACTAAACCGCAACGCTGCGGTGAGGCGCTGGCTTTATCCCTTCTTAGGCTTCGGATAAAATACCCTTAATCAACTCGTGTCTTCAATCGGAGAAAGACTAAACCGCAACGCTGTTAGCGCCGACTTTATCCCTTCTTAGGCTTCGGATGAAATACCCTTAATCAACTCGTGTCTTCTTCAATCGGGAAAGACTAAACCGCAACGCAGTGTTAGACGCTGGCTTTATCCCTTCTTAGGCTTCGGATAAAATACCCTAATCGAACTCGTGTCTTCTTCAATCTAAAAGACTAAACCGGCGACGCTGTTAGGCCGACTTTATCCCTTCTTAGGCTTCGGATAAAATACCCCGTAATCAAACTCGTGTCTTCTTCAATCGAAAAGACTAAACCGCAACGCTGCGGTGAGGCGCTGGCTTTATCCCTTCTTAGGCTTCGATAAAATACCCCGTAATCAACTCGTGTCTTCTTCAATCGGGAAAGACTAAACCGCAACGCTGTGAGGCGCTGGCTTTATCCCTTCTTAGGCTTCGATAAAATACCCCGTAATCGAACTCGTGTCTTCAATCGGAGAAAGACTAAACCGCAACGCTGCAGGAGGCGCTGGCTTTATCCCTTCTTAGGCTTGGATAAAATACCCCGTAATCAAACTCGTGTCTTCTTCAATCGAAAAGACTAAACCGCAACGCTGTGAGGCGCTGGCTTTATCCCTTCTTAGGCTTCGGATGAAATACCCTTAATCAACTCGTGTCTTCTTCAATCGAAAAGACTAAACCGCAACGCTGCGGTGAGGCGCTGGCTTTATCCCTTCTTAGGCTTCGGATAAAATACCCCGTAATCGAACTCGTGTCTTCTTCAATCGGGAAAGACTAAACCGCAACGCTGCGGTGAGGCGCTGGCTTTATCCCTTCTTAGGCTTCGGATAAAATACCCCGTAATCAACTCGTGTCTTCTTCAATCGAAAAGACTAAACCGCAACGCTGTGAGGCGCTGGCTTTATCCCTTCTTAGGCTTCGGATAAAATACCCCGTAATCGAACTCGTGTCTTCTTCAATCTAAAAGACTAAACCGCAACGCTGTGAGGCGCTGGCTTTATCCCTTCTTAGGCTTCGATAAAATACCCCGTAATCGAACTCGTGTCTTCTTCAATCGGAAAGACTAAACCGCAACGCTGCGGTGAGGCGCTGGCTTTATCCCTTCTTAGGCTTGGATAAAATACCCCGTAATCAACTCGTGTCTTCAATCGGAGAAAGACTAAACCGCAACGCTGTGAGGCGCTGGCTTTATCCCTTCTTAGGCTTGGATAAAATACCCTTAATCAACTCGTGTCTTCTTCAATCTAAAAGACTAAACCGCAACGCTGTGAGGCGCTGGCTTTATCCCTTCTTAGGCTTGGATAAAATACCCCGTAATCAAACTCGTGTCTTCTTCAATCGAAAAGACTAAACCGCAACGCTGTGAGGCGCTGGCTTTATCCCTTCTTAGGCTTCGATAAAATACCCTTAATCAACTCGTGTCTTCTTCAATCGAAAAGACTAAACCGCAACGCTGCGGTGAGGCGCTGGCTTTATCCCTTCTTAGGCTTCGGATAAAATGCCCTGAATCTAACTCGTGTCTTCTTCAATCGGAGAAAGACTAAACCGCAACGCTGCAGGAGGCGCTGGCTTTATCCCTTCTTAGGCTTCGGATAAAATGCCCTGAATCTAACTCGTGTCTTCTTCAATCGGAGAAAGACTAAACCGCAACGCTGCGGTGAGGCGCTGGCTTTATCCCTTCTTAGGCTTCGGATAAAATGCCCCAAGATGAATCTTGGTGTCTTCTTCAATCGAGAAAGACTAAACCGCAACGCTGCGGTGAGGCGCTGGCTTTATCCCTTCTTAGGCTTCGGATAAAATGCCCCAAGATGAATCTTGGTGTCTTCTTTGACCGAGAATGACCGAACCGAATAAGATTGATTGAGGTGGGAAAAGAAGAATGTGTTCTATGATGAGGCTAACAGCAGATTCTTTTGCCGAGGAATCGAAAAGACCTGTGTGACCTTCACGGACAACCTGGTCCGAAAATCCCGGCGATACCTTCACCGGCGCTACCTAAGATGAAAGGTGGACCTAAGAGTGGATCTCCACCAGAACCGAAAAGACTCGTGTGACCTTCAAAGCGACAACCCGTCCGAAAATCCCTACAAGATACCTTCACCGGCTACCTAAGATGAAAGGTGGAACTAAGAGTGGGATCTCCACCGAGAACCGAAAAGACTCGTGACCTTCAGCGACAACCCGGTCTGAAAATCCCTACAAGATACCTTCACCGGCTACCTAAGATGAAAGGTGGAACTAAGAGTGGGATTCCACCGAGAACCGAAAAGACTCGTGACCTTCAGCGGACAACCTGGTTCGAAAATCCCGGCGATACCTTCACCGGCGCTACCTAAGATGAAAGGTGGAACTAAGAGTGGATCTCCACCGAGAACCGAAAAGACTCAGTGACCTTCAAAGCGACAACCCGGTCTCGAAAATCCCTACAAGATACCTTCACCGGCGCTACCTAAGATGAAAGGTGGAACTAAGAGTGGGATCTCCACCGAGAACCGAAAAGACTCGTGACCTTCAGCGACAACCCGTTCGAAAATCCCTACAAGATACCTTCACCGGCGCTACCTAAGATGAAAGGTGGAACTAAGAGTGGGATCTCCACTCCGAGAACCGAAAAGACTCGTGACCTTCAGCGGACAACCCGGTTCGAAAATCCCTACGATACCTTCACGGGCGCTACCTAAGATGAAAGGTGGAACTAAGAGTGGATCTCCACCGAGAACCGAAAAGACTCAGTGACCTTCAGCGGACAACCTGGTCTGAAAATCCCTACAAGATACCTTCACCGGCGCTACCTAAGATGAAAGGTGGAACTAAGAGTGGGATCTCCACCGAGAACCGAAGAGACTCAGTGACCTTCACGGACAACCCGGTCCGAAAATCCCGGCAAGATACCTTCACCGGCGCTACCTAGGATGAAAGATGGAACTAAGAGTGGGATTCCACCGAGAACCGAAAAGACTCAGCGACCTTCACGGACAACCCGGTTCGAAAATCCCGGCAAGATACCTTCACGCTACCTAAGATGCAAGATGGAACTAAAAGTGGATCTCCACTTCGAGAACCGAAGAAACTCAGTGACCTTCAGCGACAACCCGGTTCGAAAATCCCTACGATACCTTCACCGGCTACCTAAGATGCAAGATGGAACTAAAAGTGGATCTCCACTTCGAGAACCGAAAAGACTCGTGACCTTCACGGACAACCCGGTCCGAAAATCCCTACAAGATACCTTCACCGGCGCTACCTAGGATGAAAGATGGAACTAAAAGTGGGATCTCCACCGAGAACCGAAAAGACTCAGCGACCTTCACCGGACAACCCGGTCCGAAAATCCCGGCGATACCTTCACCGGCGCTACCTAAGATGCAAGATGGAACTAAAAGTGGGATCTCCACCGAGAACCGAAAAGACTCGTGTGACCTTCACGGACAACCTGGTTCGAAAATCCCGGCGATACCTTCACCGGCTACCTAAGATGCAAGATGGAACTAAAAGTGGGATCTCCACCGAGAACCGAAAAGACTCGTGACCTTCAGCGGACAACCCGGTCCGAAAATCCCGGCAAGATACCTTCACGGCGCTACCTAAGATGCAAGATGGAACTAAAAGTGGGATCTCCACTCGAGAACCGAAAAGACTCGTGACCTTCAGCGACAACCCGGTTCGAAAATCCCTACGATACCTTCACGGGCGCTACCTAGAGAGAGATGGATAGAACCCTTCCGCTTGTCACGAAAGGATCTTACGCTTGGAGAGGAAGAATTTTATGTTCTATCTCCCGCGTGAAAGGGATTTTGAATGGGCTTCTTGTTCATAGAAGGAATCAAGAGGGGATTTTGGTAATGTACCAGAAAATTTGTGGACCTACCGTCAAGGAATTTGATCGGTAGGGGAAATTGTGATGGAGGATAAATCTAGGGTTATCCTCAAGAAAAGTGGGTGAAACATCCCACGAGGAATTTCCCGTCGAAACGGGTTATCCTGAAGATACTAAGGGTAGTATTTCTTCAGGAATTTCCCATTTATTGGCATTAATTGCCGGTCGCCATTTTGGGTAATTAGGCGATACGCACCGTTAGAGTAGACCGTCTCTATTACAAACGGTCCCTCCCATTTAGGTTCGAATTTACCTTTCTTTTTGGAAGTGAGGATTATTGGTCGTCGAGCAACGAGGACCAAATCTCCTTCTTTGAAACTCCGTTGTCGTACTTTCTTGTTGAAAGCTCTCGACATCCTAGCTTGGTAGAACTCAATGCTTTGTTGAGCTTCCAGGCGCTTCTCATCCAACATCTCGAGCTCTTCAAGACGTTTCTGATGTTGTTCTTCGGTCGTCATCTCTGTTGAAAGGGCGATACGAAGTGACGGGATCTGGATCTCCAACGGGAGAACTGCTTCACATCCGTAGACCAGAGAATACGGGGTCTCTCCAGTTGGCGTATGCATCACAGCGATATGCCCGAGTGCTTCTCCGAGTTTATCGTCCCAGTCTCGCTTGTTATTTTTCACAAGCTTCGACAAGATCTTGATAATCGTCTTGTTGAACGCCTCGGCTAATCCATTTGCAGCTGGATTATAGGCTGTTGACGAGACGTCTTGTATCTTGAATTTCTCGCAAAACCTGATGAAGGAATTGCTGATGAATTGGGGACCGTTGTCATGCACGATCCGTCTCGGGACACCATGTCGATAGATGACATGGTGTTTGATAAATTTGACGACTGCATCGCCTTTACTTCCTTTAGCGGATTGCTTCCACCACTTGGAGAAGTAGTCGGTGATCGCTAGAATAAACCGACGCTTTGACCGACGGAGGAAAATGGGACCTACAACGCCCATTCCCCATGTCTCAATGGCCGTGATGTGGTCAAGGATGCAACCGCCAGAGGTCGATGCATATAATTCGCGGAATTTGACACGCTGGCATTTCGAAGCCGCATCGACCGCCATTAATCATTGTTGGCCAAAAGTAGCCCATTCTCCGATTCGATCAGAGCTTGGGACCAGTCGGTGCGCCACATTCACCTTCATGTGTTTCCCGATAACTTCTTGTTTGAGAGGCATCGGAGTAAAGACCATCGCACTCTACGATATAACATCCGGGTCTCGTGTCGTAGAAGAATCTTGAGCTCTTCACGGATTGACTCTTCTCCTTCACGCCTTCGTAGAATACCATGTAAGACGAATCGATGATAGGAAAGCCAATCTCGGCTCCAATTTGGTTTGGGTTGCATGTACCTCTTTGGTAACTATCCCTTTGTCTTCTTGTACCCCATCATATATTGGTACGAAGAGGTGATGAGTCCTGACCGTAACCAGTTGCTCAGTCTCTAAGGTTGTGCCAACGATATCGCACGCGCTAATGCATCCGCATGAGCGCTCAAGGCGCTGGATATATTCGATGAAGAATTCTTCAAATGAGTCCGCCATTTCAACGGCTATCCGATGATAGGGGACCGATCGTGGTTCCTAACTTCATAGTCACCACGGACTGCTTTGACTATCAATTGCGAATCGCCAGATGCTTCGAGATACTCTACCCCAGCCTTGGCGGCTAAGTCCGATAAGTAGCGTTGTATTCGCTACGCTATTGGAACAAGGTTCGTGAGTGAATAAGCACGGGCATGACATGATTCCTGGGAAATCAAGACAACTCCGACTCAAATGAGATTTTAGAACATCCGGGCACTTGCCACGTTGGTAGCTCGAGAAGCTCCACAAAATACAATCGCCATATTTGTTGGTGCGATGTAGTGTTAACTTCGTGGACTTCATCCGGAAGATCATCATATAGCTCAACTGCATCCGTTATCGGGCTGGCAGCCAAGAGATCGCAAATCGCTTGTCCTTTAACCGACTTTTGTTGCTTGAAGTGCAAGTCATATTGGGACAAGAGTAAGGCCCATTTCGCCAAACGCCAACTCATTGAGGCCGGCTGGTCATAAATATTCGGACCGGATTTACGTTAGAGATAACATAAATCGTTTGTCCGACTAAATAGTGCCGCATTTTCTGAATCGCGAACACTAATGCAAGGCACTGCTTCACCATTGGGTATCGAGACTCAAAGACCACTAATGTTCGCTCGTAATACATCGCCGCTCGCGGACCGCCATCGCCGCCCCGCGAGTAAAGCGCTTAACGAAAGTGATCCGCTGCCTTGACGTGAATCGTGAATGGCTTTCCATCACGTGCAACAAGAACGGAGGTTTAGCGAGATACGATTTGATCTCTTCAAACGCTCGACAAAGGCCGCCCCAAATAAACGACACGCTCTTCTTGTTCAACTTAGAGAACGGTTGGCACTTCCCGATAGGTTCGATATGAACCGCCGGATGTACGCCAATCGCCTCTTGTAACCCCTCGAAGTTCTCTCGATTTCTGAGGTTGCAACTCTTGAATTGCCTTCACTTTGTCGATCGACGTGGATTCCTTTGTCGGTGACGACGGCCGAGGAACTTGCCACCGACATCCCAAGGAAGGATTTGGCGGGTTCATCTTTAGTTGATGAGTCCCGACCGTAACCAATTGCTCGGTCTCTAAGGTTGTGCTAACGACACGCCTAACGCCGCATCTCACTGCGGAGCGCTTTGGAGGCGCTGGATATATTCGATGAAGAATTCTTCAAATGAGTCCGCCATTTCAACGGCTATCCGATGATAGGGGACCGATCGTGGTTCCTAACTTCATAGTCACCACGGACTGCTTGACTATCAATTGCTAATCGCCAGATGCTTCGAGATACTCTACCCCAGCCTTGGCGGCTAAGTCCGATAAGTAGCGTTGTATTCGCTACGCTATTGGAACAAGGTTCGTGAGTGAATAAGCACGGGCATGACATGATTCCTGGGAAATCAAGACAACTCCGACTCAAATGAGATTTTAGAACATCCGGGTACTTGCCACATTAGTGGCCCGAGAAGCTCACAAAATACAATCGCCATATTTGTTGGTGCGATGTAGTGTTAACTTCGTGGACTTCATCCGAAGATCATCATATAGCTCAACGCGCCCGTCGGCCGGGTACCAAGAGATCGCAAATCGCTTGTCCTTTAACCGACTTTTGTTGCTTGAAGTGCAAGTCATATTGGGACAAGAGTAAGGCCCATTTCGCCAAACGCCAACTCATTGAGGCCTACTGGTCATAAATATTCGGACCGGATTTACGCTAGAGATAACATAAATCGCTTGTCCGACTAAATAGTGCCGCATTTTCTCAATCGCTAACACTAATGCAAGGCACCGCTTCACCATTGGGTATCGAGACTCAAAGACCACTAATGTTCGCTCGTAATACATCGCCGCTCGCGGACCGCCATCGCCGCCCCGCGAGTAAAGCGCTTAACGAAAGTGATCCGCTGCCTTGATGTAAATCGAAATGGCTTTCCATCACGTGCAACAAGAACGGAGGTTTAGCGAGATACGATTTGATCTCTTCAAACGCTCGACAAAGGCCGCCCCAAATAAACGACACGCTCTTCTTGTTCAACTTAGAGAACGGTTGGCACTTCCCGATAGGTTCGATATGAACCGCCGGATGTACGCCAATCGCCTCTTGTAACCCCCGAAGTTCTCTCGATTTCTGAGGTTGCAACTCTTGAATTGCCTTCACTTTGTCGATCGACGTGGATTCCTTTGTCGGTGACGACGGCCGAGGAACTTGCCACCGACATCCCAAGGAAGGATTTGGCAGATTCATCTTTAATCGATGGGTTCGCATGAGCTCGAATACCGCTCTAAGATCTTTGATGTGATCTCCTTTGTCACGCTTTTCACCACCAAGTCGCCGACGTAGCATTCGACCGCTTTCCCGAGATGATCCCGAAAATTTTAGTCATCGCCACGATATGTGGCCGCATTTTGAGGCCGAACGGCATGACCGTATAACAATATATACCGATGGGCGCTCAACGCCGGTGCTTGGCATCATCGGGTGCATCTTGATTTGATTGTAACCCGAGAAACCATCCATGAATGACATTCTTCAAATCCACACGTATTGTCAACTATGACGCCGGTGATTGGCGAGGGAAATCATCCTTCGCAAGCAGCCGCTTAGGTCTCAGAGTCAACACGCATCCTAATCGAACCATTCTTCTTCATGACCGACTATATTCGCCACCCAATCCGGATGTTGAATTTCCTCGATGAATCCCGATTCTATGAGTTTCTTCACTTCGCCTACGCATTGCCTGTAAGATTTGTGGATCTAAACCGCCTTTGCGTTGCTTGACAGTTTGACATCCATCTTGATGTTGAGGTGATGAGTCGCCACATTAGGGTCGAAGTCCCGCATGTCCTCGTAACTCCGTGCTAATACATCGATATACTCCCCGATTAAGGCAATCAACTCTTCCTTTCTTCCGAGGGAAGAGTATTGCTGATGTTTATGAGCTTAGGATGCTCTTCATCACTATATTAACTCGACTACCTCGCCCTTAGTGGGGGTTCTCTTTGTTCAACCTATCCCCAAACCGCTTCGAGTTGATGGATCCATGGGTCTTCCCATGTTGGCATGTCTTCATCACTCTCAATAGTAGCAGGATCGACCGTAGCCATATTCGACATCAAAGCCTTGAAAGCTTCTCCGAGGTCGGTGTCTAATCCCAAGTCAAGAATCGCACGAATGTCCGCCTACCTCATCGGGTGGATTATTATCAATCACCATGAGCATTCATCTTCTCGAGGAGGATTCAGATCCCAATCCCCTTCAACGATAGTAGTTATCCGCTTCCTCTTGGGACGATGTCGCTTTAGGAGGGACTCGAGGACCTCGCCCAAAACATAGACCTTCCCTTGTGTCAAGTTGTACCCCACTTCTTCATGATACCTGTTTCGACTATATCCAATGTGTGGAGGATAGGCCCATTGTCATCTTCATCTTCTTCTAAGAAATGATTCGCATTGAACCGTGATCTCCTTTTCCGTAAACCAAGTCTTTCGTTACTTGATCTTCGTGGGATAACGAAGTGTTGTCCCAAAGGAGTCTCTGAATCGCTTTTGTGTAAAGCAAAATGACCGAATTGGTAGGTGCAACTCCGGATCGTTGTATAAACCTCGCCATTACATCATTCAAAGACAAAGGATACTCTAAATCGCCATTTATTGATTCATCGCAAGTTGCCAATTACAATGTTCATCCGACGATTCTTCATCGCCAAGATTGATTACAAGGGGTACAATGTCGCTTAAAACAAAACCACCACTATAACCAAGCCCGCTTCGTATCAACTTCTCCACCGTCCGCGTCTTTGGGCCGATGATTCGCCGACTCATTACCGTAGAGAAGAGAATCGAAATAATTCTCCATCCCCTTAAACGTTGTTTGTCCGCACCACCGCCTTGACTTCATTATTCGTGTCTACATATTTGAGACACCGATGAAGAGTAGATGGGACTATAACGCTATCGTGGATCCAAGGTCCACTCCAACAATAAGTTATAGGAAGTCTCACAATCACATAGCAGTGACTTCGACTTCAAGTCCCCATTTGGCACTTTATCCGATTTTACCAAGCGCCGAGACCGCTGGTGTTAAATCCGTAGATCATCGTGCTCGCTGACGCTAGCTTGCCGCGTGGATTCCAAGGTGATACATGAGGCTAGGGCATGATGCTCACAGCCGAACCCGGATCGACTTGGATCCTGCTAACTTCACCGAGCCAATATACCCGTGAAGTATAGCGCCTATCGTGCTTGGAATTCCTTGTCCGCATATCCTCCTTGTAAAAGTGATGCAGGGAAGTGTTTAGCCGCAAGGTTGCATTGTTGGGCGATTCTTCCGAATCGCTTGATCTCGAGTGAGAAACACCTCGAGTCGCCGTGAGCTTCTTGTAGAGCTTCCTGTTTCTTTGACAACCGGAGCAACTCAGAGAGTTATCCCGCCGGATGTTTGCCAACCGGGCCATGACGCCAAAACGGTATGGAGAGTTGAGCTTCCCGCTTGTCTCTTCTAATCGGGTGATTGAACCGAGATCGCCGAGTTGAACTTCTTGTGGTCGCTTCATTGTGGCTTCTTTGGCGCGCTTTCGTGCGAAAGTGAGGGGAATTGTTGGTACCCCCCACTGCCTTGGCATTAGGGTCGGGACTTCCGTACTTGTATTTGTACTGTGGTCCGCCTCGTGGCGTGGCTTCGTGTTCTCCTTCTGACAACCGAATGCTACCACTGCTCGCCATCTCCTCAAGAATTGCGGAAGTAGCATGGCATGCCTTTCCCTTCCGCTTTGATTTTTCTTCAATGAAGAAGAAGCTACCCATTGCTCATCCTCGCTGTGTCCGGTGGACCCATAGGACTTCGCCATTTGGGGTCAGATATGATACAAGTCCTTTTTGGCGTTGCTTATGTGGGTCGCCGCTCACCATCTTCATTGCGACTTTGACCATCGGGTTTAGGTTCAAACCATGTCAATGGCACTCGACCCAAAGCTTATGGACACCGTGATTTGTTCGACCTTCTTTTCTTTGGACGGCTTCATAGTGATGACCCCTACGTCAATTAAAGCCTGGATTTTGTCCTTAAGGCTGAAACAGGATTTAGTGGGGTGATGAATTGCCCTGTGATACGCGCAGTATTTTGGGTCGTTCGTCCTCATTGCTTCCTCTTGATTCTGAATCGGAGGGAGTTTGATTTTGTTATTTTCGACAAGATATTTGAAGAGACCGGGAATCTCGTCGTCCCTAAAGGAATAGGACTTCGGGAATCTCGGCTCTGAAGCCTTCTGTTTCTGCGGCCCTGGTTGCCACGTCGATTGTGCCTGTTGCGGCGCCCGCTGTTGCTGCTGCCGCCGGGTTGAGTTGAACGCTTGTTCGCGAACCGCCGCCTTGGCTCGCTTCTTTCCCTTTGCCACGTGGGACAAAGTTACGCTTCGGAGCTTCCGCTGTCGGCTGACCTCTTTCCGCCTTTTTCCTTTTGAGGAATCTTTCAGCTTGCTCTCCACGAACCTTCAAATCCTTCCACGTTATAGACGGTGCTGTCCCCATTGCCTCTAGCACGTCTATCGACAAGTTGTTATGGCAGGTCTGGAGGATGAACTCCTCTGTTATCGGATCCCGACAGTTCATTGCCTTGTTCCGGAATCGTTTGACAAAGATATCTATAGTTTCTCCGTCTTTCTGTTTCTCGTCGAGCAGTGTCCCGATCGATACTTCGGTATCGTCGTCGAAGAAATTGGTGAGGAAGCTAGATTCCATGTCGTCCCAGCTGTGAATGCTCCCCGGCTTGAGACGGCGGTACCAATCGGCGTACCGGAAGGGTACCAACGAATGACCGAACCATCAGGGGCTCGTTTCCGGATATTACCCCCAGGTGCGACTTGAAATAAATCAAGTGCTGCGTCGGGGAACCCTTCCCACAAATGGTGTGAAGTTTATTAAATTAAACTTTGCCGTATGGGATTGATTCCCACTCCTAGGGTATGGGCAAGGAATACCGTTTCTTCACCTCACGGCGGAAATCAATGAGTTGATTTTGCTCTCCGTGTCTTTGATCTTCTCGCTTCCCCGAAAGCAACAACATCTACGTTTCGCCTAAATGTTGCGCTGTTCAGAGGGTTATCATCCTCTTGTATTTCCTCCCGGTCTCAATCGCCGCCATCTAGGTCGACGCCGGTATACCGACTCGATTCACCTCGATGTTTTGTCAAGGCTTGATCTGTTGGTCATGCATCTCTCTCATCGTCGCATGGCCAACTCCATTTCCAACTTGAAGTTTTCCGTTGTTTATTCAACGCCGCCTAGCATCTTAGCCACTTGATCTTTACCGATCATAAGCGCTTGGGGCTCCTTCGCTAGATACAAGATGATCGAGGCGATTATGGAGCCAATATCCGATGCATCATCCTCCGGGTATCCCTTTCGAAGTTTGTCGATTCGACCGCCGGATAGTCCCGACCGCAAACGAAGTTAACCGCTATGGCGCGCTTAGGAATAAGCCGCGATGACGGTTCCTTGCCGGTCATATTGTTGGTGACCTCGGCAATTCATTGGCTCGAGGTGTCGACCTTCATGGAATCGCCTTGACCTAGGTCTCGGCATTTCGTGGTGAGTCTCTCGAAGACCGACACCCTTTCCGAACTTCTTGATGGCAATTGCACCAAAGCACCGCCTTGATGAGCTTGGAGCACAAGCATGACCGCCAATTTAGGGGAATCCCTTCGAGATTTTCTCGCACTTTGTACGGTAGTACTGTTTGCAGGTGTGTACCGAGCACCGCCGTGTGTTGGCGCGATCTCTGTATAACGCCGCCGCCATCGACGAGCCGCTTCCTTCCGAGAATGGCCAAAACTACCGAAGTAACTAGCCTTGACTTTCGCTTATGTGAGCGTGAAGTTTCAGGGACTCTGACTTCGATCTTTAATCCGGCTATGGGTTGCGTGAATCTCCGTCCTTTCTCGAACGGGTGCGCCTCCTCGTATGAGGAGTGACCCGTGATCCCTTCGTGAGGACCCAAGCGATCCTTAATAGTTTGTTTGGTGGTGACGGAGTTGGCTTCACCACCGGTTCAGTGTGCACCTTTGACCTTGAGGCCGCTGGTCTTGGGCTTTGGTGTTGAACTTGAGACGCTTATAGCCTTCGGCTTAAGTGCCGGTGACAGAGCGAGGGCAACCGGGTTGGGGCACCGTTAGACTTGGGCCTCCAAACCTGGTGATACGTTGGTGGCTTCATTACCACCTCCTTCTTCACGAGCCTGCTGCACCAAAGCTCGTGGCTCGCAAGGAGTGCGCGGGCGCTCCGGATGCGCCTCGAAGTGTGGAGCGGTTCCGCTTGACACGGACCCACTCGCTGGTTGACGGCTTGATAGACTGCCGATCACTTGAGGTCAAGCCTCGCGAAGTTCGATCTTAGATCCGCCAGAAGCGACCCCATCCACGGATTGCATGGCCTTGGCATGTTTGCGCCATGCTTTGTCGCCGCCTTTGGCGGCTCGCTGGAGAGTGCAAAGCATCATCGGCGCTCATCTCGGCACCATCCGACTTCGGCCGGGGATTTCTCGCTACCTACGGCAGCGGGGTTGGACTCGCCGTCCTGGGGCTCTACATCGGAGGCCCATCGGGTTCTCCTTGCAGCGGAGTCCTTCTTGGAGCGGCGGGGAGAGCTGGATCTGGAGGACGAGGAAAGATACCTCGTGACTGGCCGGTCGAACTCGAACTCGACCTCTTCCTCCACCGATAAGGATCCGCTATGCACGATGACCTCCGATCTGAGGCCGGTGGCTCCCACTGTGGTCGCCAGCTTGTTCGCGGTAAAAGTCGGTTTGATTGTCATTGATTTGAACTGTTACAAACTTCAGTCGCCTGAAACAAATTCAAAGAAAAATATCGCCTTTTATTTTAAGGCGCATAATGAAAATCAAAAAGATTACAACTTTTTCCTTTATGAACAAACACGAGGATCTCGCTATATCGAGGTCCTCGCTATGCGGGTTCTTTGCCCGTGTCGGACTTTTGTGTCCGTGGACCACCGCAATTCGATCCGTAGAGACCCGGTTCGAACTACAGACGGAAGGGGCTCGCTTCACGAAGGAAACGGTTACCGAGGGGATCACACTCACGAAGGAGAGGATCGCCTTCGGGGATCACACTCACGAAGGAGAGGATCGCCGAGCGGGTGAGATCTACTAGGAGAAATCACAAGCTATCCCCGAGATTAAGACGAAGCTTAATCTAGAGGGTATCTCAGAGTTCGACCAATTCGCCATCTTTGCGCTTGTAGATCCGACGTTGATCGGTTCGTACTGCTCAAACCGCAAAAATCCGCCCAAAGTCCAAGCAGATCCGCCCTCAATCCAGCCTCAATCCAGCCTTGAGTCAAAAAGAATCTGCTCTGGAATTCTCCCCAAAATCAAGCTCCAGTCCAAAAGATCCCCCTCCAATCCTCTCTCATCCCCGAAGATCCCCCATTTATACAAGTCGGGGTTGGCCGAGGTGCCTCGGCCAAAGTGGCCGAGGTGCCTCGGCTAACTAGGCCGAGGTGCCTCGGCTAAGTTGGCCGAGGTTCGCAAAAAACCGAGGTTCGCCAAGTGAACACGAGGTTCGACTGAATGAACACGAGGTTCGCCAAAGTGCAAGGTTCGCCAGAAGGCGAGGTTCGCCGAAATGAACTGAGGCTTTGCCAAGTGAACATGAGGCTCGCCAAATGACTACGAGGTTCGACTGAATGAACTGAGGCTTCGCCAGGTGAACACGAGGCTCGCCAAATGGCGAGGTTCGCCGAAAGGCGAGGTTCGTCAAAAGGCGAGGTTCGCCAAAATGAACTGGGGCTTCGCCAGGTGAACACGAGGCTCGCCAAATGGCGAGGTTCGCCAAAAGGCGAGGTTCGTCAAAAGGCGAGGTTCGCCGAATGGCGAGGTTCGCCAAAAGGCGAGGTTCGTCAAAAGGCGAGGTTCGCCAGATGGCGAGGTTCGCCAAAATGAACCGAGGTTCGTCAGAAGGCGAGGTTCGCCAGAAGGCGAGGTTCGCCAAACCGCGAGGTTCGCCAGCCAAGTTGGCCGAGGTGCCGCTTTCGCCGCTTTCGCCGCTTTCTCGCCTTCCCGCTTAGGCCCCGCTTATTCGACTCTTGGCCTTCTTCGACTTAGGTTCCGTCAGATTTGGTTCCGGACTAACTCTTGGTTCGCTCCGCTCAACGGTCCTGAATCCGATCGTCTGCTCAAGTCCGGCTTAAACCGCTTGTGACGCCGTGGGTTTGCCGCCGGTTCGCTTTAACGATTCGACGCCTGTTTCATTCGATGGGTTGTCATTCACGACTTCGCCACGAAGTTGGTTTCGGATCTTGTAAGTATTTTTCAACGCCTACAAAGATAAACTTTCTCAAACTTGGATATAAAATGTAAACATCTTCAGATTCATTTCCTAAAAATATTGTAAGCATGTTTATGAAGTGCGGTCTATGCTCAAAATTAGCTCCATTAATATTGGGTAGCTTAATGCAAGACGAGATTATATTTCTAGTTGGATAATACATATCTTGAAGAGCTAGTGGATTAGGATTTGTCATTTCTTTAGTTTTAAAAATTAGTTTTTCACGGATTAATCAATTGATATTATCTCTAATCCAAACTTGCATACACCAAAATAAATTTTTCAGAATATATATATATATATATATATATATATATATATATATATATATATATATATATATATATATATATATATATATATATATATATATATATATATATATATATATGAAAAGAAGATTAAAAAATATCTAGGAAAAATAAAGGTTAGTTAAGTTTTTTAAGGAAAACTAAAAGAGCTAAAAGATAAGTGAGAAAAAGGGAAGGACAAAACAAAATCCTAATTAAAATAAATCAAGAGCAACCACTTTGAAACAATCACCCTAAATTTTTAGGGTTTAGCTTAGACTCAACTAGACCAGCTCCTAACCAAAAACTCATTTAGTGAAAAGATTATATAGTTTACTATGCTGGTTAGCAGATAAGGATAGTACTAGAGGGAGGCCAAAGACTAATTACGTACCTCTTTCCTTACGGAGCACTTTACGCAACCTCTAAATCTTGCCTTAGACGCCAACGAATTCAAGTTAATTTAAGCCAATTCACTTAAGAATTTCTTGTTCCTTAATGAGTTCGAGTCTTTAGGGGCCAATGGCAAATTAGTTTTAGAAGGCTTGAGCTTGTGTAGTGAGAAATTCATGATTTGTGGGATAAGCAAAGGGTGATGAAATCCCTCACCTTATCTTGATTAGTGGGTATTGCCTGTTAGAGTATTTTCAAGTGAGTGCTCAAATTAAAATGCTCAAATGGTGAATTTATACTTACTATATGCAATGCAACCCTAAAAATTGAAAGCAACTACAAAAGGATGCAAAAAGAAAATCTTTTTTAATTTTTGATTAGGGTCAACAATCAAATAAATATGAGAAAGAGAGCTCTTGTTTAAATTTATTATCTCGATAGTAGTTGTTCAAGTGGAGAGCTAATTTTATTAGGGTCGACAAGAGAATATTTTTATTTTTATTTTTATTATTAATTCCTATTTGTCTCTAATTGTGAGAAACTAAATAAAGGGTGAAAGTGAAAATACTAGAAAGAGAACTTACCTTTTAAGTAAATCTTTAATCTTCAATCTTCTTCTTCAAATTTGCTCCTTTATAATTAAACAAACAAATCAAAGAACCAACATAGAAGAATCCTAATTACTAGCACTTTCCTGGCAATAGCCAAAAATTGATGTGGTGTGAAAATAGTGTCAAGATTGCAAGTGCACAATTAAGTTACAAGATAGTTACAATGTCGGTCCTACAAGGAAGGTGTGTAGGAAAAATTCTAACAATGGTTCTAGATATGTGTATGGACAAAAAGGAGTGAAAGTATAGAGATATAGAGAGTGTGTGATTATTTATATATAAAAAAAAGTAGAATAAGAGGGGAGAAAGAGAGTGAAAAGAAAACAAAGACTAAACAAGGAGGAGAAATAAAGAAAATAAAAAAGAACAAAATTATGAAGAGAAAAATAATCAAAAAGGGGAAAATCAAAATAAGTAAGGATGGATGAAATCACATAGAGAATATAGGAATCTAGAATTGAATCTACTAGTTAATTTCATATAGGATTTATAAACTACTATCTTTTTATCACATTTTACTTTAGATTTACTAAGCATAGACTATCAAACCAATTAAAGAAAGCATAACCTATCAAATTATTATCCAAGTAAAATTTCTACTCATAAAAGAATAAGCAACTAGATAGTAATTATAGAATTCATAAGCATAACCTATGAAACCATTGAAGATAAGTATAGATTATGAAATTTTTCTTCTACCAATTAGTTCTCTAGTTGATTATCCTAAATATAATTATTTTGAGCACAAAGAAATCAATCCACAATCATAAAAGAAATCAACTAGTTTCATACAATTCTAGAATTTCTACAAGAGTTAGTTGCACAAATTGAGAACAAAATGAAAATAAAGCATAAAAGAAGAACAAGGAAATGAGAATTACACTACAAGGCAAGAAAATATAAAACAAATAAAAGAGTATGAATATAAATCTAACTAACAAAAATAAAAGAGCATAAAAGTAAATCGACACTACAAAAAAATAAAAAATAAATTCTACAAAGCATGAAAAATAAACAACAAAATAATAAAAGAACATGAAAGTAAATCTACACTACAAGGCATGAAATAAATCTAATCTACCAACATATAAAGAAAATAAAATTCTAAAATATAAATTTCTAAAATAAAAAATAAAAGAGAAAAATAAAAACTTACATTGTAAGGGATTAGCCCCTTGAAAGTAAATATTCATCTTCATCTTCATCAATAAAGAAGAAGAAAAGAAAATTTAAAAGGTGGAGAAAATTTTTTATTGATTGCGCATAAAAGTTTATTTTATTGATTGCAGACAAAAGTTTAGATTTGGAAGATCTAATTAAAGGTCCTCCTCTCCAAAGAGGAGTTTATAAAAATTTTCACATTCAAACCCCTCACCCTCTACCCCTATTTATAGCATACATCAATAAACAAGAGCCCTTAGATTAGCCTTAGGCTCCACGAAATAAATCTCAGCTGTTTATTGTTTCTGTTATAAACCAATCAGTTAGCTAATCGGTTGGATGACCGATTGGCCAATTGGTTGGTGAACCGATTGGTTCCTAACAGAATTAATTCTTTAGTTGACTTGTTGACTCAATTTTTTCTTAATTCTTTAGGCTTTTATGGGGCTCCTCTTGGTTGATATTGTGCTTCAATAAGTTGTAAAAAAAGGGAGAATTTAGTTCTTTTGGGCTCTTATTCATTAATTCTTTTTTCCTGCAAATTAAGAGAAAAATACGTTATTAGTGATATATTTATTCAAATAAAATAGATAATAAGGATATAAAAGTGTAATAAAATGTGATGATCATATTGCATTAAACTTTTATGAAATTGTTTAAAGATGCAAGTTTATGCTAACTTTTCAGTTCCCTTTGTTCCTTTGTTCTTTGTCAATGCAGCAAAGGAAAAGAGACACCTTTTTCCTTGGATCCACCTTCTAAAGTTTATTGCAAGTACAATGCAATTGTTTTGAAGGAGGAGAAAGTAAAGGGGAAGAAAAAACTTGAATTTTACTACACAACCTGTTGCAAAAATGAAAAGATAGTTCTGCCTCATTGTCGTAGGGCACCAAAAAGACTTTATAGATTATTAAATCCAAGCAAACTTTATGCACCTAGAAGAAGATTCTGTGAACACATACATTCATTTAATTCAATGTCCTCTATGACCTCACATGGAGCAAAGGTTGACTGTGATGTTATGCATGGTAAAGGACCTTACACATTTAGAATGCATGACAAAAATTATCAAGCTATTAGATCTTTAATACCTAAACCACCTGATAAACTTAGGTATGCTCAGTTGTGTATATATGACACAACAAATGAGATTGAGAGTAAATATCAATCTTAAATTGAACTAACCTTCTAAGTGAGGCGATGTAGACAATGGACAAAGAGATCATAACTAATGTTAAACTTGAGCTCGATTCTGCTAATGGATATGTCTATATGTTTGGGAAGGCAATAGTTCCATGAAATGAACCAAACAACTGAATTTGCACTGAAGTTAATTGAAAATCAAAATTGAGGGTTGAGCAACTACAGTTCACCCCAAGCAGATGATATTGCAGACCACGTGCTTGGCGATGAGTTTGAGGAAAATAAAGGGCGTGATCTTATTATAGAATATAAGAAGAAAGGATTTCAGTGTATAACTAAATTGCATCTATCTTATATGCCTCTAAAATATCCATACTATTTCCTTACGGTGAGGATGGATTGCATACGGGTTTAGAAAACCATAACCCTGATGGAAAGCAAAGAAAAAGAATAAAAATGAGTATGAAAGATTATTATGTATATCTACTTGAGCAATGCACAATTGAGGGAACAACTCTTTTGCAAGGTGGAAGGCTTCTTCAATAATCATAGTTGATGCGTATGCAGTGTCGGAGAAGAGCGTCTATGTTGGACTAGAAATAATCAAAAGACAGTTTGTGCCGAACTATACAAGGGTCTACATGACGCATAGAGGCTAGCGATACCAACATAGCACAAGTGGGGTAAAAATAGTGTTGCCATCCTCATTTAGAGGTGGTCCAAGATACATGATGCAAAATTATCAAGATGCAATGACAATTTATTTTTGGAGTGGAGTGCCACATTTGTTCATCACTTTTACATGCAATCCAAATTGGATCGAAATAGATGATTACTTGAAGCTAATACGTCGGCCAAAGGCCCCATATCGAGCCGATATTATTGCATTTGTTTTTTAGATTACGCTACAATAAATGTTAGCTGAGTTAACTAGAAAATCAAGGTTTGGAAAATGCCATTGCACATAAGAGTTTATAGCTTCTCTTAATGATTATCACATTTTAATTATAAATTTATACCCTCATTACCTATTTTATATGAATAAATATCCTATTAATAACTGCTTTTATCTTAATTTGCAGGCTAATGGAGTATTATTGAATAAGAGCCCAAATGAAGATTATTTCAAGCCCAAAAGATCTCTAATAAAGCCCAGAATGCCTAAATCCAAAGCCCACGACTAAGTTTAGAAGCAAAATCTCAACACACATCACTTTCTTGGTCAGAATTATTAATAACTTGGCTTACAATTGAGAATCAAATTAAATATGGAAAAATTAAAGTCAAAATTTGTGCTCAAGATGGTCAACCGCAAAGAAAAGGCAATATCTCTCAATCCGGGAAGTAGAATTCAACATATTATATATGAAAATCGCCTATCTCGACGAGACGGAGCCATCCAAATTATAGATTCTTAAAATTTCATCAACAGCAGCGAGTTATGATAGAAATCCGAATTTAAGTGATATATATTCAATTATTTGAAGGCCAAGTTAAATTCTAAGAAGCCCAAGAGCATTTAAGAGAAGCCCAAAAGTCTTAAAGGAATTAAATATAAAAGAAATAAAGTCCACAAATCCCATCTCTCAAGGATTAAATCAATGGTCTAGATTATTTGAAGAGATCCTATGGCTATGAGGGTTGTTTAGGGGCTAACCTAAATCCTATGGTTGTGAGTGTTACTTGGGGGCCAAGGCAAATCCAAAGGTTGTGAGAGATTCTTGTTATCTATAAATAGAGGGTTAGTGTGAGGGCTTGGGATTGTGAAATATTTTGTAAAAACTCTATTTGGAGAGGAGGGTTACTCTTAATTGAGAAGACCTTCTAAAAATTGTAACTTTTGTTACACAATAAATAAAATTTTTCACCCCTTCAATTTCCTTCCTCTTCTCTTTGTCTAAGGACCAAAAGGAGGATGAAGATGAATTAGAAATTGTGGGTTTCTCTTTATTTCTTTTCTCTTCTTTATTTTCTTGTTTGTAGAATAGATTTACTTTCATGCAATTTACTTTCTTGCAATTTACTTTCATGCAATTTAATTACATGCAATTTACTTTCATGTCTTGTCTTTAATTCATAGAGTAGATTTACTTTCCTTGCTATTAGTTTAGATTTTCTTTTCTTTTCTTTCTTTGCTTTTATTTTTTTCTTTTCTTTTGTAATTAGTTGAATTCTCATTCTCCTCCTCTTACTCTCATCTTTATTTTCTTTCTTTTATTTTCTAATAATGTGGAACTAATTCCTTGAAGGAAATTTAAGATTGCATGAAACTAGTCTAATCACTTTTATGATTCTTAAATTACTCTCTTGTGCTTAAAATAATCATGCTTAGGATAATCAACTAGAGAACTAATTGATAGAAAAAGTATTGGATAATCTATGCTTGCCTTAAAAGTGGTAGGATAGAGTATGCTAATGAATTCTAGGACTACTATCTTGTTGTTATTTTTCTCATGAGTTTTAATTTTACTTGGATGAACTTTAGGATAGGCTATGTAAGTGGTAGGATAGGCTATACCCATTAAATCTATAGTAAAATGTGATTAAAAGAGAATACTTCATGAATTAATAAATGAGATTAGCTAGTGGATTCAATTCTAGATTCCTCAATATCTTTAATTGAATTCTCCATCTTTACTTTCTTGTTTTGCCTCTTTGTTCTTGATTTTATTTTCTTGATTTTTTCCTTCCCGATTTGATTTTCCTTTACTCTCCCCTCTCTCTCAATCTTGTTTTCTTTTGCACAAATTTACTTACATACTCTCTAATCTTTTTACTCTCATTTTGTGTTTATTTGCACTCCATTCACCTTCACATCCTCTAATCTCCTCACACACAATTTCTTCCTCGTTTTCTTTTATTTGCGCATATTCCACATTCATGCGCTAATCTCTCACAACCATGTTCACCACTTACTCTCATGTTTAATAACCCCTAATTGTCGCGCATAATTTGAGAACCAAATTGAACCAACTCTTACAAAACCCGTTCCTCGTGGGATCGATAATCTCTTATACTATAACTTGATAAAGGTTGTATACTTGCAACTTAGGAGGTAATCACTCAAAATTTATCCATCAAGTTTTTGGCGCCGTTGCCGGGGAACGGTGCATAAGTAGGAGTTTGATTAACTTTGGTTCCTTATTTTGTGTGTTTTCTTTTGTGTAGGAACTTGAAGCTTGAAGATCAAGAGTTGAAGATTCAAGATTGAAGATTTGCCTCCAACGAGGCTTTGGATAGCGATTGCGTGGGTAACTCTTCTTTCTAGTATTCTCAATTCCACCCTTTAGATAGTTCATTCACATTAGAGGCAATTAGGATAAAAAAAATCATAATAAAAATTTAAAAAAAAGAAGATTTTTACCCTTGTCGACCCTAATAAACTTCATTTCTTTGATTGTCGACCATAATAAAAATAAAAAGATTTTGTTTTTGCATCCTTTTAGTTGCTTTTAATTCCTAGGTTTGCATTTCATATAATAGTAGGAATTCACCAAAGTGATTTGAGCATCTTGATTTGGCACTCACTTGAAAATATTTTAAGGGCAAAACCCATTAATCAAGATAAGGTGAGGGATTTCATCACCCTTTCCTTAGCCCAAAATCACTAATTCCTCACTACACATACCCAAGCCTCTTAAACTGATTAGATCTTTGGTCCCTAAGGATTCGAGCTCATTAAGGAACAAGAAATCCTTAAGTGAACCGGTCCAAGTTTATTTAGATTAATTGGTGTCTAAGGCAAGGTTTAGGGTTATGTAAGCCCGCAAGGAAAGAGGTACTTAATTGATCTTTGATCTCCCTCTAGTACTATCCTTACGGCTAATTATCCAAGTAAACTTTGATCTTTTCATTAAGGAAATTTTTGGTTAGGAGCTGGTCTAAGTCAAGTTTAGGCTTAACCCTAGAGTTAGGGTGATTGAAAAGTGATTGCCTTGATTTGCTTTTGGTTAGTTTTTCCTTTTCTTTTTCTCATCATCTTCTTAACTTTTTCTCTTGTCCTTTTCAAAAAATAAAAAATTGATTTTGGTGTATGCAAACTTGGGTTAGGGATAATACCAATCGTTTAATTCGTTTTGATCCATCTCTTGAACCAAATGAAATGGCCAATACCAACCCACCTGTTCTTCAAGATGTTTGTTACCCCACTAGAAATACAATCCCCTCTTGCATAAAACTCCCCGAGGTTAATGGAGCGAATTTTGAACTTAGACCGCATTTTATTAACATGCTTCCCAAATTCCTAGGAGTAGAAACCGAAGACGCTTATATTTTCATCTCCGAATTTGAAGAAGTTTGTCTCATGATCAAGATGAGGGACTTAACCGAAGATGCGATCAAACTCCGATTTATTCCATTTACCCTTAAGGACAAAGCCAAAAAATGGCTGTATAGCTTGCCCACAGATTCCATCTCAACTTTGGGTGAATTTGTAACAGTTTTTCTGAAAAAATTCTTTCCTATCCACAAAACGGTCAAGCTTAGAAACAGCATTCAAAATTTTAAAATTGTCCCGGGAGAACCTTTTTGAAAGTATTTTGATAAATTTAAAGATCTTCTTATCCAATGTCCTCACCATGGTCTTGAAAAGTGGCGATTATGCCAAATCATTTATGAAGGATTGGATTATTCTTTAAAAACTTTCTTAGAGTCAATGTGTCAAGGGGATTTCATGAAGAAAAACGCTGACGAAGCTTGGGACTTTTTAGAGAATTTATCCGAGAAAACCATGCAGTGGGAACACTGTGATTCCTCAGTTCCCCAATCATGTTCTAGTGGTCCTTCCTTAGAGTCAAACATAGCCTCTGAAGCTAAGATGGCTACAATTCTACGCAGGTTAGAAACCAAAGAACGAGCTCGGCTCAAATCAATCAAGTTTCGCTGTCATAGCATGTTTCTCTGACCCATGCTTCAGAGCAATGTCCACTTTTAGGAAATACTCAATCTCTAGAACAGATGAATGCTGCATTCCAGCATCCGATTAATGATCCATTTTCTCCAACCTATAATCCAGGTTGGAGAAATCATCCGAATTTTGCATGGAATCAGGGTAATTTCTCGGAAAATTAAAATTTCACTTCCTCTTCAAACCAACAATTCCCTATGGGCAACGCAGTTTCTTTCAGTTCTCAAATCAATTTTCCACAACCAAATCAGCCATTTTCAAATCAGTTTTCTCATCATCAATCTACAAATCATATTTCTTCAAATGTTGAGAAACGTCTTAATGTTTTTGAAAGGGGTTTGGAAGCATTGATTAAAACCTCCACACAGACCACGAACTTGTTGACTCAAACATCTAGCACGATGAACTCCTTTATGCAATCAACAGGACAAATTCTCAACTCCAACACTCAAGCTATAGCTAGATTAGAAACCCAGCTTGGTCAACTAGCTAGCGCTATAAGTGAGAGAGAGAAAGGATCATTTTCGAGTCAACCCGTGACCAATCCAAGGAACGCGGGGTCAAGTTTAACTTTTCAAGATCAAGTGAATGCAATCCATTCACAACAATCGGGTAACCAGGTTAATAATCAAGTCCTTCAGAACGAGAGAATTATGTTGAATACATGCATCTTGAAGCCAACATTTGAAGAACCCTTTGTCAATGAACTTAGATTTTGGAAAATAGAAAACAACAAGATGTTATTTTTGATGAAATTTTTGTTAATAACTAATCTAAGTTTAAAAGCATACAACCATTAATACCTACCTTCCATTCTTGCAAATATTACTAAAAATCCTGAAATTTTGAAATTTAAGCACATCAGTGATTATATCATTTTGAAATTCTTTAAATTTTGGGGTAGAATTTTCAGCAATAAGGTAGGATTTAATGTAGAATGTGAGCCTCTCATGTTTCATCTTTTATTCTACATTTTTATTTTTTGTCTCATAATAATAAAAGAATTTATTCTTCTCTCATGTGAGAGTTTCTTGTTATTCTTTATTTTAAAAAAAAGAGAATAAATTTTTAGCTTCACCCCTCATCTTGAAGGTATTTGCAGAATTTTTATCATTGTTCGAAGCTAGCCGAACAAATATAAGTGCTTCAATTATTATCTGTTTTACTTTGTGTATAGTAGAATTTGCATTGAGGACAATGTAAAATTTAGGTGTGGGGTGGGAATTAGTCATTTTGCTCTTTATCTTAGTCATTTTTCTTCTTACCATTTAAAAAAAATTAAAAAAAGAAAAATTAAAAAATATATAGTCACTTGCCAACTTAATAGAGTTGATTAATAATTGATCTATTTGATAGAATTTAAGTCTTCTAATCCTTAGTTAGTTCTATACTCAAGTTTACCTTTTATGATAACTCTAAATAAATTTTTAAGAAATGATTTTCAAAATAGTATACTTTACTTAACTTTTAACTTAGATTATTAATTAAAATCATGAAATTTTGCATGCCTAACTTAGAGTTGAAAATAATTTTTCAAGTTGTCTTGATCCAAATATTTTTCAGAATATATATACATATACACATATATGTATTATACTAACTTAACAAAAGAAGAAAAATTTCTCTTAAAATTATTAGTGGTTCTATTTTACTAAGCCTAAGTTGAGTGAGTAATTAAGCCCGAGGAGTATTTCTATGCTTAATGACCTAAGCCCAATTGGGTTGGGATTCATTGGCCCAAAACTCGCTAAATGGTCCCTTAGAAAGCCCGATTAAAGAGAACAAAACCACCAATGAATAAAGAGTAAAAAAATTCATACTAACCATATTTTTATATATAGTTATATTTGTATATGTTCTTAAAGAATTAAATGGATTAAAAGACTTGAACTTTGTTTAAAACAAAGAGTTAGCATGTTCTTTTCAAAACTTTTAAATTAAAATTTTGAGTTAAACTTGGTTTTGTATAACTATAATGGAAGGATTTTCTTAAGAAAATTACATTGGAGTTATGATAAAAATATTTTCTTGAGTATTAACCAACTTCATTTGGAATGGTTGAATATATCAAATGAATTAATTATTTCATTAACTTCTTTAAATTGGCAAGTTGACTGAATTTTATGGGTATATTCACTGCAAACCCTCACGAGACTACAACTCGTCCACTAGGGTAACCTAGGGGTTTAAAGGCTTGTTGTATGCGCTAAATACAACCGCGATTCCTGCGAAAGTGAGTTAGATTTTCTTTTTATATTCTTTGCTAGAGGACTAGCAAAAATTTAGGTGTGGGGGTATTTGATTATCACATTTTAATTATAAATTTATACCCTCATTACCTATTTTATATGAATAAATATCCTGTTAATAACTATTTTTATCTTAATTTGCAGGCTAATGGAGTATTATTAAATAAGTGCCCAAATGAAGATTATTTCAAGCCCAAAAGATCTCTAATGAAGCCCAGAATGCCTAAATCCAAAGCCCACGACTAAGTTTAGAAGCAAAATCTTAACACACATCACTTTCTTTATCAGAATTATTAATAACTTGGCTTACAATTGAGAATCAAATCAAATATGGAAAAAATAAAATCAAATTCGTGCTCAGGATGGTCAACCGCAAAGAAAAGGCGATATCTCTCAATCCGGGAAGCAGAATTCAACATATTATATATGAAAATCGCCTATCTCGACGAGACGGAGCCATCCAAATTACCAGATTCTCAAAATTTCATCAGCAGTAGTGAGTTATGATAGAAATCCGAATTTAAGTGATATATATTCAATTATTTGAAGGCCAAGTTAAATTCTAAGAAGCCCAAGAGCATTTAAGAGAAACCCAAGAGTCTTAAAGGAATTAAATATAAAAGAAATAAAGTCCACAAAGTCCATCTCTCAAGGATTAAATCAATGGTCTAGATTATTTGGAGAGATCCTATGGCTATGAGGGTTGTTTAGGGGCTAACCTAAATCCTATGGTTGTGAGTGTTACTTGGGGGCCAAGGCAAATCCAAAGATTGTGAGAGATTCTTATTATCTATAAATAGAGGGTTAGAGTGAGGGCTTGGGATTGTGAAATATTTTGTAAAAACTCCATTTGGAGAGGAGGGTTACTCTTAATTGAGAAGACCTTCCAAAAATTATAACTTTTGTTACACAATAAATAAAATTTTTCACCCCTTCAATTTCCTTTCTCTTCTCTTTGTCCAAGTACCAAAAGGAGGATGAAGATGAATTAGGAATTGTGGGTTTCTCTTTTATTTCTTTTCTCTTCTTTATTTTCTTATTTGTAGAATAGATTTATCTTCATGCAATTTACTTTCTTGCAATTTACTTTCATGCAATTTAAGTCCATGCAATTTACTTTCATGTCTTGTCTTTAATTCATAGAGTAGATTTACTTTCCTTGCTATTAGTTTAGATTTTCTTTTCTTTCTTTCTTTGCTTTTATTTTTTCTTTTCTTTTGTAATTAGTTGAATCTCATTCTCCTCCTCTTACTCTCATCTTTATTTTCTTTCTTTTATTTTCTAATGATGTGGAACTAATCCCTTGAAGGAAATTTAAGATTGCATGAAACTAGTCTAATCACTTTTATGATTCTTAAATTACTCTCTTGTGCTTAAAATAATCATGCTTAGGATAATCAACTAGAGAACTAATTGATAGAAGAAGTATTGGATAATCTATGCTTGCCTTAAAAGTGGTAGGATAGAGTATGCTATACCCATTAAATCTATAGTAAAATGTGATTAAAAGAGAATACTTCATGAATTCATAAATGAGATTAGCTAGTGGATTCAATTCTAGATTCCTTAATATCTTTAATTGAATTCTCCATCTTTACTTTCTTGTTTTGCCTCTTTGTTCTTGATTTTATTTTCTTGATTTTTTCCTTCTTGATTTGATTTTCCTTTACTCTCCCTCTCTCTCAATCTTGTTTTCTTTTGCACAACTTTACTTACACACTCTCTAATCTTTTTACTCTCATTTTGTGTTTATTTGCACTCCATTCACCTTCACATCCTCTAATCTCCTCACACACAATTTCTTCCTCGTTTTCTTTTATTTGCGCATAATCCACATTCATGCGCTAATCTCTCACAACCATGTTCACCACTTACTCTTATGTTTAATAACCCCTAATTGTCGCGCATAATTTGAGAACCAAATTGGACCAACTCTTACAAAACCCGTTCCTCGTGGGATCGATAATCTTTTATACTATAACTTGATAAAGGTTGTATGCTTGCAACTTAGGAGGTAATCATTTATTTCCCATCACTTAATTTTAAGCACTTCCTATCCCTTAGTTTCCTAGCTCCATTCTTTCAAGGCTAATATCATAACAATGATTCTTTCAGATCTTTCAGTCGTTGAGTTCCAAAAACAAGGTCTTCCTCATGCACATATATTGATAAAAATGCCTAAAAAATAAATTAGGATAACAAAGCAAATTGATGAAACAATTTGCACTGAAATCCTGGATAAAGAAGTTGATCCTTTATTGTCTGAATTGGTAACCGCTTATATGATACATGGGCCATGTAGAATTCATAAACTGCGATTGCATTGCATGAAAAATGGTCAATGTTTAAAAGGTTATCCAACGATCTATAATGAAGTCACAAAAATTGATGCAAAGGGTTACCATATCTATAGGAGAACGAAAAATTGCCAGGCTATTGTCATTAAAGAATGTTGTTGTCGGTAGTTCATGGGTTGTCCCATACAGCCCATTTCTTCTACTTAGATCTCAATCACACATTAAATATTGAGGTTTGTACAAAAATGATCAAGTACTTATTTAAATATGTGCATAAAGGGCCTGACTTAATAACTGGAATTATGAATTTCATAATGACCCTACAACTGATAAATGTGAGATTCATTAATATCTTGATGCTCAATATATTAGTGCTACAAAGACTGCATAAAGATTATTTGACTATATTTTCCATTGATGTTATCCACCTATAGTGAGACAGTGCTATTATTTACCATATGAACAAGAAGTCTACTTCCATGATAACAGATGCATTGAGAATGTTGTACAATCAGAAAGATGCTTAAAGACAATGCTTACAGAATGGTTCATTGCTAATCTTATACTATTATAAAAGTGTGTAGGATGTTAAAATATTTTCTTTCAAAAATGCCCTCCTAAACACATACATGCACCCATCAAACACATACATTCCATATAACACATACATTTACATAAATCATACCCTTTCAAAGCAAACACGTACATACGTGCATACATAAACTATACCCCTTCAAATTCTTTTTATAATTCCCAATCTTATTAAATCACATTAATTAAAGATTTTAGACTATAATATAACTATTCTTTACTCCATCGGATTAGGCTATAACAAATTAAAAATATTACGTCAAATATTCTTTACTCCATTTTAACTACCCCACTATCTACCACAAATACTCATAACTCAAAATAGTAATTGCTCAACCCATAACTCATAATAAATCACCCATCAAACCCATTGACCAAAAATTATGTTGATACATTGTATGCATCGGTTTTCAATTTTACCACTACTTAATAATCTGCGTAAGGTTTGGAAACAGCCTCTCATTTATTTATCATAAGCAATCTTAACTAAATATTGAAATTCACATGAAACATTCATCTTGGCCTTTCACCTTCCAATCACCCATTATTCATTTGCATGAACCATTAATTTTGTGATCTTTCACATCCTAACTTTCTCTATAATAACTTCTATCACTACCAAAATTTATAATATTGCAGCAAGATCTTAATTCTTATACTCGGGTTTTTATGCTATTTATAGTCCTCAGATTTTGCCAAATCTTAGATCAGCGTGCCCATCAACGAGAAGAAAGATCGTCGTATTTCAAGTTCACATCACAGATTCGTGGTCATTCTGAACTTCCACTAAGCCTGTACGATTTTCAAATTCTTTTTCGGTTTTGAAAGTTGAACTTTAATGGGTTTTGATTGTAAGTTATATAACGTTGTTTGGAATGACAATTACAAAGAGAATGATAATTTCTTGAATATATTTGATGTCAAATTAGTACCCAATTTTCTTTAAGGAAGATGGAAAAATATGTTCCTTTTTAACATTTGCTTGATGTTTAGTTAAATGTGTGCAGGAATTGAAGCAGGGGCATCACTGTGCACATACTAAATTTTATTTATGGTATGTGCTATTTTGATTTAATATTCTAAAAGTTATTTTTATGTTAACTAACTACATACACGTTTTTATGTTTATTCAAAAGTTTATTTGGATTCTTTTGGGGATTAGTAATTAAATTATTTATTTCTAATATAGACGCACGTGTCATCATCGAGGACCGAGAAATATCTGTTGCATTTTCGGGATGAACGGAGAGGAGTTTCAATTTTTTATTTTGACTAGCATGCTACTCTATATTTAACCATTACAATGTAACAGATCCATATTTTAGACAAAAATAACGTTAAAGTATGTACGATATAACTTTATTTTTCTTTTGTTATTTAGGATGTGAACCATATGTATATGTAGCACATTCTCTATAATAATATTTTTCTTCATTACTTCTAAAATGAATTTTTTACAGCCATCAAAAGTTGTTTATTTTAATTTTTTATAAAAGTTACTTAATATATTTTTTAAATGACTCACTTATTAGTTGAATAATTATTTTGGATTTACTCATTAGAACATAAAACAAGTACGCCCACATGCAACGCACGTGAACTATACTAGTTAGACTTTTAAAAATGCAAAAGACTTGTTGTATATTGAATTCCCACAAACGTTTTTTAGAATAGATAAGCACTTGCATGGCTTCCATGAAAGAAGACCTTTGTTATTGGGAGACTACTAGTTGCACAACCTGTTACTGACGAAAGATATTATTTGTGCATGTTGTTAATATTTTTAGGAGAGCAACAAGCTAAAACTTTTTAAGGATTGTTGGAGATGTTGTTCACCCAACATTCAAATTTGTCTGCCTTGCAATGGGCTTGCTTGAAGATAATAATGAGTGGGATTTGTGTTTAGCGGAGGCTTCTCGCTTCAATGGTGCAGCAAGGGTTCATTGGCTTTTTGTAATAATATTCATGTTCTATGATGTATTCATCTAGAGAAATTATGGGAATTGTAGTGGTGATTGTTGTCAGAAGATTATGAATACATGCTAGCAAGGAGAAATCCTAGAACAGTTGTAATCCTCACTGAAGATCAGCTGAAATGTTAAGCTCTCATTGAGATACAACAAACATTTGTTCATAATGGCCAGTCGTTGATAAATTACCTAACAATGTCATTCCCGACATCAGATGCAAATCTATGCATAAGTAATCAGTTGATCTTTGATGAGCTGGACTATGATACTGATTTTTTGACAGTTGAGGTAACTAAGCTATAAAAAAAACCTTAACAATGATCAACATAAGGCATATGTTTCAACCTTGAACTCATGCTCATAAAAACTTGGTAAGCTTTTCTTTATCTATGAAGGTGGAGGAGCTAGAAAACTTGTGGAGAACTTTGGTTACAAGACTACGAAGTGAGAAAAAATAGTATCGTTTGTACCTTCTTCCAGTATTGCATCATTGCCCCTGTGGGGTGGTCAAACTGCACACTCAAAATTTAAAATTTCCATTGAAATCGCAGAGCTTTCAACCTGCACAATAAAAAAATAATCACATTTAGCTTAGCTTATATGTTCCACTGTGATTAGCATAAAAATATGCAAGTTGCAAGACTATAACCCTTAAGTACAGTATATAAGACATCGAACCCATAAGAAAGGTGTGTGTTTAGAAATTCTAAATTTAGTCTTAGAAAAGTATGGAAAAGGAGGAGTGAAATAGAATGTGTAGAGATGTAGATAGAATTTGTCACAAAAATCAAAAGTCAAAACAAGAGGGAATAAAGAAATAAGGAGGAAACAAACAAAAAGAAAGGAAAATAAAGAGGAAACTGAAAAGAAATAAAAGAAATAGAAACAAGAAAAGAGAAAGAAGTAGGAAGAAGAGAAAATCAACAAAATTAAAACAAGAAGAGGGGAATCAAGAGAGGGAAAATTAAATCAAGAAATATTGAGGAAAAATAAATGGAGAAGTTAGGAATATATAATTAAATCCACAAGTTAATTTCAATTAGGATTTATGAGCCACTGCCTTTTATCATATTTAACTTTAGATTTACTAAGCATAGATTATTAAACCACTTAAAGAAAGTATAATTTATCAAATTATCATCCAAACAAAAATTTCATTCATGAAAAGAACAAGCAACTAAATAATAGTCTTAGAAATGAATAAGCATAATATATTAAACCACTCAAGATAAGCATAGATTATTATAATCCATTTCTACCAATTAGTTCTCTAGTCGTTTATCCTAAACATGATCATTTTAAGCATAAAGAGAGAAATCAATAAATCATAAAAGAAATTAAACTAGTTTCATACAATCCTAGATTTTCTAAAGTGATTAGTTACTCATTTTGTAAAATAAAAATAAGAAAATAAAATCTACACTAATAAGCATAAAGAACAAGAAGTAAATATAAACTATAAGCAATAAAAAATAATAATAAAAGCATAAAGAACAAGAAAATGAATCTGCTCTATAAAGCATGAAGAAGAACTACACTACAAGCATGAAATAAATCTAATTTACCAAACATAAAATAAAAATAAAAATAAAATCCTAAAATATGTAATTCTAAAATCAGAAATAAAAGAAAAAAGAATAACTTACATTGCAAGGGGTTGGCCCCTTAAAGATAAATCTTCATCTTTATCATCAAAGAAAAAGGAAAAATTAAAAGGAGAAAAAATTTTATTTATTGCAAACAAAATGTTCATAATTTTTAAAAGGTCTACTCAATTAAGAGTAACCCTCCTCTCCAAATGGAGCTTATAAAATTTTTCACACTCAAACCCTTCACTCTCTTCCTCTATTTATTGCCTACTACAATCAACAAGAGCCCTTGAATCATTATTGATGTCTAAGAAAATAAAATCAACCATTGATTGAATTCTGTTATAATCTAATCGATGGGCTAATCGATGTGCACATCAATGAGTTCATCAATTAGCTTGTAATAAAATTGTAACAAACTTTATTGACTTTGTTAACTCTGCCTTCATAGGCTTTTGGGCTTCTTGGCTCGATCTTGGGCTTCAATAAAAGGTAAAAAACTGAGGAAAGTTTCCTCTTTTGGGCTCTTATTCATTAATTCTCCATAACCTACAAATTAAAATAAAAACTCATTATTAATGGATATATTTATTCAAATAAAATAAATAATGAGGGTATAAAAGTGTAATAAAATGTAATGATCACACAGAATTGACTATTTGGGATGAAGCACCAATGACAATAAAACATGCATTTGATGTAGTCGATAGAAATTTTAGAGATATTATGCAAACTGATTCAAATCCAAATGCTTTTACCAAACCCTTCAGGAATAAAACTGTTGTATTAGGTGGTGACTTTAGACAAATTCTTTTAGTTGTTCCTTGGGGAGGGTAGAGAGCATATTGTTGATGCTTTAGTATATAGATCTCTACTTTGGAGACATTGTCATTTGCTTCTTTGAGAAAGAATATGCTCGTAGAGAATGCAAAATCTGATCCCATTTGTTCAATGAAATTAAAGAATTCGTAGAAGAGGTGTTATCTATTGGTGAGGGAAAATAGAAAATGAGTTAAACTCAACATGGGTACAAATTCTATATGATATTTTAGTAGATACCAAGCTTGGAATGAAGGGTCTTATAGATGCAACTTAACCATCTTTGATCTTAAACTATCGTGATCCTATTTATTTACAACACAGGGCAATACTTGCCCTAACTAATGAACAAGTTAATAAAATAAATAATAAAACTCTTGAATTAATTCCAGATGATATAAAGACTTATTTGAGTTTAGATATTAACCTAACTATTGATAAAAGCAAAAGAAGAAAGAACATTTCTATACTAATGATTCTCTCAAGACTTCAGCACTACCAACTCATTGTTTGAAATTAAAGGTCAATGTACTAGTTATACTACTATGAAATATAAATCAAAGAATAGGTCTTTGCAGTGGAACTCGCCTTGTCATAACAAAGCTTGGTTAGAAGTTTCTGGAAGAAAAAAATCATTATCGACTCCAATTGAGAGAGTACTTGCCATATCTAGGATCAAAATGTTCTCAGATAAAGGTGAGCTACCATTTATTATGCGTAGGACACAATTTCGAGTCGAATTAGCATTTTCCATCAATATAAACAAAAGTCAAGGATAAACTCTTAGTAAAAATGGCATGTTTCTACAAACACCAATTTTCTCACATGGCCATCTCTATGTTGCTGTTTCAAGAGCAACTTCAAGGTAATCCTTGAAGTTCTAAGAGCAGACCGATATGCCACCAAATTATACTCAAAACATTATGTATAAAGAAGTCCTTGAAGAAGTTATGGAGCAAATTCGCTATCTAATCCAAATAATGAATATGTAGGCTCTAAGTTATGTATCATTAAAAAAAATTATAGCCTTTAGTTGATAAATAATGTCATTGTCTCAAGTCATATTTTATATTCTATCTAATGCTAATTCATCGACCTTGCTAATTCATTGACCTTAAAATGTAAGCTTTCTATGCTTACTTCATCTTTTGTATAAACAACAATCTAACTAGTCATACTTATTTCTTTTGGAAATTGAATTTGTGAACCTCCAAATCTTTGTCTTGTAATCATCATATTTATTAGATTTTCGTAAGAAGATTACTATTATTAGTGCATTATTAACATTTCCACACTTCAAAGTTTGATTTATTGTTGATTATAGCTTTCTATGCTTGGGTTTATAGTTGATTATAGCTTTATATTGAAATATAGTGGTAATTTTAGGCTTTTTGCCATCTTATGATTAGTCTACTAAGCCAATAATGAAGATAGATATCCGTTAGTTAATTATAATTTTATATTGTAAGCATAGAGGCATGTGGATCTTAGTAAGAACAAAGCTACTTCAGTATGAAAAATTTAATGACACCACATCACTTTTAACATAGTTACATCCTTCTTTGAGAGAAATCCGCAAGTGGTGTAGAGTGCAAGAATGCAATAATAAACTTCTACAATTTTTAACTAATCTATGCTAATCTGTAACATCATTATATAGGCAATGTCTTCTTCTGAAGCGCCCAATCCAGATGCATGTATATACACAAATGAAGACATTAGAACGTGCCGAACATAGAAAAGCAAGTTCAAACGATTAAGCGAAGTGGATCCTAATAACTATATTCCTTTGATTCAGTTAGTAACAAGTGGAAAAAAAATTGAAGCGAAGAACATCACAATTAGTTGTGATCGATCCTAAATTGCCATCAAATGTAGAACAAAGCCTAAGGCACCACTCAAAACTAACATTGGTTGATAAGGGCATAAAACAAGCATAAAAGTTATAAGAGAACAACTATCAAGTTATAGTATAGAAATTAGATGTCAAACCCACAAGGAAGGTATGTTTTTGGAAATTCTAAAATTGTTCCTCGACGAGTGAGGAAAAAGGAATGAAATAGAATGTGTAGAGATGTAGAGAGATTTGTGACAAAAATAAAAATCTAAAACAAGAGAGGAGAAAGAGAAAGGAGGAGACAAAGAAAACAAAGAGAAAATTAAAAAGGGAAAATAAAAAATGAAAATAAGATAAAAGAAGGAATTAGGAAGAGGAGAAATATCAACACGATAAAATCAAGAAGAGGGTAATCAAGAGAAAAATTCAAATCAAGAAAAAGTGACTAAAAACAAGTAGAGGAACTAGGAATCCATAATTGAATCCACTAGTTAACTTTAATTATGATTTATAAACTACTCTCTTTTATCATATTTTACTTTAGATTTACTAAGCATAGATTATTGAATCACTTAAAAAAGTAAAATCTATGAAATTATCATCCAAGCAAAATATTTCATTTATGAAAATAACAAGTAACTAGATAGTAATTCTAGAATTCATAACTTATCAAATCACTAAAGATAAGCATAGATTATTAAATTCTTCTTCTACCAATTAGTTTTGTAGTTGATTACCCTAAACATGATCTTTTATGCATAAAGAGAGCAATCCATAAACCATAAAAGAAATTAAACTAGTTTTATACAATCTTAGATTTCCTAAAGAGATTACTTACACATATTATATAAAAAGAAAAGGAACTCTAGATTATGAAGCATGAAAGTAAAGAGAAGGAAAGAAACAAAAAGAAACTAGCTACAAGCAATATAGAAAATCAAAAAAGAAAAAGCAAGGAAATAAATTTATTCTATAAGCATGAAAAAATATTATACTCTGAGCATGAAATAAATCTAATCTTCCAAATATGAAATAAAAATAAGAAAATAAAATTCTAAAACATGTAACTCTAAAATAAGAAAATAAAAGAGGAAAATAAAACTTACAATGCAAGGTGTTGGCCTCTTGAAGAAAAATCGTCATCTTCATCACCAAAGAAGAAGAAAAGAAAATTAAAACGGAGAAATTTTTTTATTTATTGTAAATAAAGAGTTTATAATTTTTAAAAGGTCTTCTCAAGTAAGAGTAACCATCATCTCCAAATGGTATTTTTACAAAATTTTTCACACCCAAATCCCTCACTCTCTATCCCTATTTATAGACTACAACAATCAACAAGAGCCATTGAATTTGACTTGAGCTCTAAGAAATAAATCTCAATCATTAACTGATTCTACTATAAACTAATAGGTTGGCCAATTGGTTGGCCAATCGATTAGACAATCGTTTAGTCAATTGATTGGCCAATCGGTTGGCCAACCAACTACTTCCTAACACAATTGATTCTTTTGTTGATTTGTTGGCCCAATTTTTTCTTGATCTCTTGTGCTTTTGTAGACCTCCTTTTAGCTTGATTTTGGGCTTCAATAAAATGGTAGAAAATTAAGAGAATTTGGTTTTTAGGGCCTTTTTCATTAATTCACCATTACCTGCAAATTAATATAAAAACTCATTATTATCCGACATATTTATTCAAATAAAATAAATAATAAGGGCATAAAAGTGTAATAAAATATGATAATTAAAATTTCTCATACCTAAACTTTTGCTAGTCTTCTAGCAAAGAAAAAATATAAAAAGAAAAGTAAGAAGAATCCTAACTCACTTGTGCAGGAATCGCGATTGTATTTAGCACATACAACAAGCCTTTAAACCCCTAGGTTACCCTAGAGGATGAGTTGTAGTCTCATGAGGGATTGTAGTGAATATATCCATAAAATTTGATCATCTTACCAATTTAAAGAAGTTAATATATAATTAATTAACTTGATATCTTTAAACAATCTAATTAGAGTTAGTTGATGCTTAAGAAAATATTTTATGCATTACTCTAAAGTAAATGTTTTAGAAAATCTTTTCATTATAGTAATACAATACCAAGTCTAACTTAGATATTCAATTAAAAGTTTTGAAAAGAACATGCTTACTCCTTGTTTCAAATAGTTTTCAATCCTCTTAATCAATTTATTTTTCAAGAACATATATATATATATATATATATATATATATATATATATATATATATATATATATATATATATAGCGAGGTTCCTATAAACTTAAGTTGATAGGAAGGAGTGTCCACCAACTTTATATCAATTGATCTTGCCTTGAGATCCGTGAAATCAAGATGCACAAAAATCTCAAAGTGGGCTTTATATCTTTCACGGATCCCAAGGCAATATCAATGGATAGAAAAGTTGGTGGATGACTATTCCCTATCAACGTAAGTTTATAGGAGCCTTGCTCTCTCTCTCTCTCTATATATATATATATATATATATATATATATATATATATATATATATATATATATATATATATATATTTATATATATATTATGTGGTGATTTTGTTCTACTTTATCGGGCTTTCTAAGTGACTGTTTGGGTTCTTTTTGTATTGTAATTAACACAGATTACAATAAAAGAAATACAATTGAAACGAAGGAAAATTTATTTTTTCTAGGAGTTCCTGTCTGATGCCGATGGAGCATCGATCTTGTACTCCGTTGACGAATCGACTAAGACGATGGGTCTTTTACTCATTGTGGATTGCTTAGAAGCTAACGCAATATTCTCTTAGCAATATCTCTCGAAGAGCTCACGAATGTGTGTGTAGTTTCTATATTTTTCCGAACCTCTTTGAATGGATGATCTCCTCTCCTTTTATAGGCTAAAAGAGAGAGTTAATGGCCTCTTAAATTATGGATTAAGTGGCCATTAAAGCAAGAGATAATGGGGGAGCGGTTATCCCCTGAAAATAGCTATAAAACGGCCGTTGGGCGGACTTCGTGGCCTTGGCGAAGTTCGCTAACGGCTGGTGGGCTTCCTTCGGGGATGATTGACTCGGTCCATTCGATCGTGGACTTGCTGGTGGGCTTCGTTACTGGGCTCAAACTTAACAAAGAGTTCGGCCTTTGGTGGGGCTTGATCAGGCGACGTTCGCTGATGTTCTCTGTGGTCTTCATTTTAGGCCCATTCGAAGTGTTTAGCCCCCCTTGGACATTTACTTCTTGAGTTAAATATATTTTAACCGTCTACAAGAGCCCCCCCAAAGTTTTCAAAATCCTGCATTCGAGCTTGTGGCAGGGATTGAAATACTTTGGGTAAATAGCCAGAGGTGTACTGTTGAACGTAGCTTGGGTCATCTTGACTGGGTAAAACTTGTCTTCGTCTGCCTACTTGGTTGCCAGAGGTGTACTGTTAAACGTAGCTTTCTTTGTTGCAGACTTGGATCGAGGGTTCGATGATGTTGGCGCTCGTCCAAATCCATGCTTGGAACAAAACTTGCCTTCTTCGTTGCTGAGGCGATGCTGGGAAATCAGCGAAGTTCAACTGATCTTGGATGTGAGCGAAGGTTGCTCAACTTTACGCTACGAAGTTCATTGGTTGGTGACATTTGCTGGCTAGCGAAGCTCAGTTCGTATCGACCTGTTTGTTGCGAAGTTCGTTGTCTGGCGACGCTTGCTGGCTTGGCGAAGTTTGTTGGAATTCACCTATGGATTTGTGCAGTGATTTGCTGCTGAGATCTCTTGATTGAAGATCCCACGAGATCCGCTATGGATTTGACCGCGTTTTTAGCTAAGTCATAGCCTCTTTGTCCGGTCCAATCGATCTCGAAGGCGATTTTCTTGAGGGTTAGGATTCAAAATAGGCTATAAATAGTAGCTGACTTCATTCATTCTCATCGCCTCATCATCTTCTTCTTCTTCTTCATGGCTGCGCCAACGTCGCACAGGCCGGCGATGCTCCTCGACAGAGGAGCTAAAATCAAAAGACTCTAACAGTAGTTAGCCCAAGTTCAGGGCTGTCAAGTGGATGAACTCCGCATACTCCGTCACTTAGCGGAGTTGTTGTTGATCGAGAAGGAGATGCTCGAGGGCGTCATACATAACCAGTCCGCGGCTTGGCATGAACTGGACCACGATCGGGACACGTGGAGCTTCGAATGTCACGCTCTTCGTAGGACCGTTCGGCAATTGAAATGGTGCTTGAAGAAAGACCCTTGGGTCTCCTCGAGCGAAGACTCGACAGTAACTAGGCGTCACGAAGTGAACCTAGATCATAATTAGACGTCGTGTGGCTAACTTAGGCCCGACAACGATTTTTGACCATAGGAAGTGCTTCTTCCTCTTGACATGGCTCAGCCCTATGCAAGAGGGGTACTTCTTGCTGCCGATATGGCTCAATTCATAGCAATGGGGGCACTTCCTATCTCTCGATCTTGTGTGGCTACGGGTACACGAGTTATAGCTTAGTGCAGCTCGTGTATGCTCCTCAATCGTCACACTACCCACATCTTAGGAATATAGGGTCGTATTAAACAGTAACAAACACCCATCGTCCTTGTAATTGGATAGCTCGAGTGTCTTCTTGTTCTTGCCCATCTTTTGTAACATCGTCTTCGATCAATAAAAATAAACTTTTCTTCAAGTTAAAATTGTCCATCTTTTGTGTGGTTGATCTGCGCGTGTTTTGCTTGTGTAGCGAGCTTGAACTCTGCATGGAGTCATTGCTTTTGGAAGCGAGGCTCAAGCTTCCTTGTGTTGGCCAGAGTCAGTTTTGAGGTCCGCCAGATGAAGTCTCCAACAAATTGAGTTGTGGCTTTCTCAATTTGGGGACTTAGTGAATTTTTGCCAAGTCATTTTGGCGACGTTCACTTTATGGGGTCTCGAACAAATTGAGTTGTGATTTTTTCAATTTGGAGACTTAGTGAAATTCACCAAGATGCTTCTGGCGAGGTTCACCAAAATGCCCTGTTGAGTTGGGCGAAGTTTGTTCCCCTTGAAGAACAGTCATCTTGGGCGAAGCTCAGTAAGTCGGCGTAAGCAAAGTTCGGCCCAAAAGCATAAAATTTAGGTTCACAGTTGTAGCAAAACTCATTTGGAGCGAGATTTCTGGCGAAGGTCGAAGCTAAAATCGATAGCAGGATTCAAGGCGAGATCTTTGGCGAAGCTCAGCGGTGAGATCTTTGGTGGAGTTTAGTAGCGGGATCTTCGGCGGATTTGGCTTTAGCGAAATACTCGGCAAAGTTCAAGGTAACGGGTCTTTAGCGGAGTTTAGAGTTCTTAGCCTATAAAAAGGCTATTTTGCCTCCTTCTTCCCCCACTTTGATTTCAAAACTCTTCCATTTTTATTCAGAGCTCCAACTCTTCTCGAGAATCCGAAGTTGTCTCTCAATGGGTCCTCGTCGTGATGTTTCTAGGGGAAGAGGCTCTGCGCGAGGGGTTGCTCGTCGACCGAGGGTTGATGAAACTCCGGCGCGGCTGGAGTTAGCAATGGGTAAGTGTAAGGAAATCACCAAATGGCGACCTTTAGGTCAGCCTGAATGATAGCCCATTGGGCTTTTAGATGATGCCTTTTGGTGTCTAAAAGCTTGATCTGCTGTAAAAGGCGCGATCTTTATGACCACTTGTGGTCTTCTCCGACGAGCTCGCCGTCACGCTGAGTTCGTCATTAGCCATCAATGGCGCTTTGTCAGCGAAGCCGTTTCTGTGGAGCTCGTTAGCCGTTTGGGCTTCTGCGGTGAACCTTGCTTGGGCGAAGTTCGTTGAGCGATCTTCGCCAAAATGAAGTTCGCTGAATTTATTTTGAACGAGCTTCGCCAGAGTGAAGTTTGCTAACTCGAATGACCCTCGTCCTCGGGCGAGATGAATTTCACCCATCTTAAGTGTAAGAGTGAGGTTCGCAGCTTTGTTCATCTTCGCTCCATCTTATCAGTGCTTAGCTTGATAAAGATGGTTTTGACTTGTAAGCAGGGTTTACCTTCGCTCTTGGGTTTGCTCTTCATTTGCTAATTTGTCTGCTTTGACTTTCATGCAGTTGCTTATTCGAGAGAGGCTGTAGACCGTCATAACCATTTCGGGCATGATGGAACACATGACCCTGAGGTGGAGTATTTCTTCGATGGAAACATCCCTTTATTCCTCGAAGGTAGTAGCCAAGGGAGAATTGAGACCATCCGCGCGGGTAACACTAGGACTTTGTGGGAGATAATCACTGATGCCAGGTTCTTGGTTCCTAATGAGGACACGCCGGTGAAACCACAATCCCTCTTCGGAGATAGTGTTCTTGGTGGAAACTCTCTCTTCAACTGGGAGGAAGAATACTGGTACTATACTCAAGGAGATCGTCAGTTTGCTCTGCTGGAAATAGAGCGTCAAGTCTCCTTCATGTACCTACAACGTCTTGCCGTGCCTCGTTCCATGTGCTACAATTTCACGAGCTGGAAAGACAGCATTAAGATAGGCATTCTGAAGCAGGGAGGCGGCTTTCGTTAAGAGGGGCTCTACGGGATTAACATCATCGGGTTACATCCAGGCTTCATCAATGAGGACGTGCCAGTTAATGAAATTCCCGTGATCCCAAATACCATCGGGAACGAACTTGCCAAGAATGATGATCAGTATCCCGAAGCCGACGCTAGGTTTCCCGGTTGGATCAAATCGGTGGACACCCAATGGTGGACTCATTTGGTTGACTTTGCTCTTGAAACCTTTGCAGATAGGTTGCATGAGCTGGGGCTATATGCTGCAGTGAGGGCTTCTAAATACGGTGTCGAGATTTGTGCGCCCATCCTGTACAGTATTTTGGAGCTATATAACTGTGATAGCAACATCTTACTCACTCCGACGAGGGAAATTGGGATTGCTCTTCATGAAATGATTGAGGTATCTCGTTTGCCGATGGGAAATCGCACGTACGAGGAGATTTCTCCCACAAACGAGGAATTGAGACCTCCAAATCACGTTGCCTACATGACGGAGATATTCTGAGAATTGGTGTGCCATTTCCTCATTTGTCAAAAGATTATCGGGAACACCGGACACGATTTCGCCATGCCTCGAGTTCCTTGGGCGGACTACCTATTTCCCTATGTCAGTAAGAGGGATAAGGGTGTAAGTTCAATCTCTCCTGTTGAGGCCAAGGATATTGAGACTCCTATTTTCGACAGTGGTCACGGTCAGGTACTTCACAACGCGGACTCGGATGTGTGTGGCTTCTGTGCAGGTGATAAATTCGAGAGCTTTCATCATCAAGCAAGGGAACAAATATCTGAGCGGGCGCTACTTGCGGGCTTCTTTTCCATTTGGTTGCAGGGTTGCGTTGTTCCTTCTCTGCCAAAAGATCGCATTTCGATCAAGGTGTTGTATCCTGCTGTGTTGCTAGCTTGTGGATACAATTTAGCCCTTTTACCTGCGATGGTAAGTTGCATTCATCACGGCTTAAGGGAGTTGGCCACTGAATATTTGAGGCAGGAGGAAAAGTGTTCGAGAAATGAAGTGCCCAATCCTCGGGTGGAGTTGCCGTATATGTACTTAGTGATCTGGTTTACCCAGCATTGTCCTCAACTGATGTCGGCCGCTATGCCTGGGGGAGCTAATGTTGCCTTGCTTCAAAGATTTGAGCGCTCCAAGTGCTTAATCAAGTATCTCATCGGGATTCGTAGAGTTCTCCAATATAAGGGGAATTATCGCCTTTATTGCTATTTTCCTTCAATTGACGGAGTCAACCCCGGGGACGCGTTTGAAGACGGTGCGAGTAGTGAAGGCTTTACTTGTTTGCCTAGCGGGTGTTTCATATGGTTGATAAACATTCGTCCAGGTCATCTTGTTGCCAGATTGAACGGTACGGAGTGTTACATTGAGCCATACCTACCGTGTCGGTCGCTCACCAGTTTAGATACGATCAACTATATATCAGAAATCCGAACCCCGGGTTGGTACGTTCGGGGAGCATAGTGGATGGAGCTCGTGCTTGGTATCACTTCGTCGCTGGAGCCACTGGGGCTAAGCTTTCGCTCCCTCAGCACACGCCTAATGGACATATGATGCTAGGGTTTTACAAGTGGTACAGCAGGGTAATCATTCCCAACCCCAGATTCCATATCAGCAAGTCTGGTTCGTTCTGGATCTCTCGGCGATATCGGGAATCTTCCTAGAGGGGTGGCAGAACTAGGGTTCCAGGAAGTCGTGACTATCTAGCAGAAGGAGGAATGCCAGATGATGAGCCGAATGTTCCAGCAGAACCAGTTGCTTCTCAGGTACAGGTTAACGAGCCACCTACACCTCCAAGGCAAGTTGGGATCAGCATTCGAGAACCAACCGAGCCCGTGGTTCATCAAGAGGTGCCTAGTGGAGGGCGAGGGAAAGGCAAGAGGCCATTATACGCTTCTCCTTCTTCACCGCCTCCGAAAAAGTAGCGTTTGGTGACTTGACTAGGTCGGGGGCTTCTCCTACATTTAGGGGAGAGCCTCCAACAATCCCTGTTCAAGAACCTTTGGCTGGTTCTCCAGGTATTTTCTTTTGTGCGTCGGTCTTGTTTGAAGTGCTTTCCATTGATTTATTCTCTATTTGTAGAGAGAGAAGCTATTCCTCTAGATGATGAAGATCAAGTGGGCTCAAAGCATGATGATACCGACGCCTACTTAACTGAGCCTGACGATAGAGCTGATATTGGTGGTTATGCGCCAGGTAATCTCTTTGGCTTTTTCATGTTGGCTTTGTTTTAGTAGCTGATGTCTTACTCATGTACCAGATAATGAATTGGACTTCGGGGTTATGAGCGAAGCGATGTCAGTGTCCTTCCCGGTAAGTGGTCACTTTGAATCCCCGATAGACTTTGAAGGTGCTTCTGGTGTCTTACAGCCTGTGCCTGCCATTGAGACGCTCGAGATTCCTAATCTAGTTCCGACTTCATCAGCACGGCGGTGGCTGATTATTCACGGGTCTTCTGAAGATGATGATGATCATCCAACTTCTCCTATGCCTGCAGAAGTTATGGAGGAGGTACCTTCAGGCTTCGAGTTCCATTTGGGTGAGGGCTCAAGTGCACTTGTAGTTGATCTTGATGAACCGGGGTTTCTTCAGAACGCTGAAGCCGCACTCCATGGACATATCAATGACTACGCCATGGTTGCGTAACGGCCGCCTTTGTTCATCGCGAAATGACATCTACCGTGTCTCCCACAGTATCGAAGCTCCTTGTCACACTTGCTCCATATTTGATTTCTGGCAACGAACCGGTGCAAACCTTGCCGTTTACTTCTTTTACTAATACTAATGCTATAGTGGTTTCTACTAGAGCAGGTGCCTATGGTCATACAGAAATTCCTCGATCTCTTGACCTTAAAGACTTGGTTGAGATGGAGATAAAGATCCTGACAGAGAGTTTGACGAGCTTGTTCAACCAAAATGTTGCACTTGCTTTGAAGTCTCAAAGAGAGTTATCGGCTCACGCTCTCAAGTTGCTAAGGGACCAACTGGATGTCTTGGTATCGGTTGCTGGACCTGTTCGTACCGAACCTTTCAGATCAGTGATTGATAAGGCTGAATCGTGTTGTCGGGAGCTACAAACTCTTCGACTGGCTGATCTCGAGGGCATTGCTGAGCTTGAGTTCTGCCGTCTGATGGAGACTCATCGTAAGGCTAGTGAATCAGCTCGGGCGAAAATGGAGCAAATCGGCATGAAGGTTCAAAGTTTGAATGACAGGATTGCCTCCGCTGAAGGTTATCAGATGGAACTCCAAAACGCCATTCGAGAACAAGATGCAGTAATTGATGAGGCTAAGGCAACCATTGCCACGGCCCAAGCGCGCTTGGAAGAGGCTCAACTTCAAAGGGCGGAAATTATATCTGACCAGGCTGACTTCACAAAGGAGTTGGATTCTCAAGTTGCCGAGCTCCAGGCTGAAACGAAGAAGCTTTCTGCTATCAGGCTGTAGGCCGCTCCCGTTGATCCTCTGGTCTTGAAGGAAAGGGCTCAGAAGGGTGCTCGTGAAGTTCGGGATTCCCAGGTAGCCAAGTGTATTGCGAAAATACACGCTTTTTGTCCGCTTTCCATGTAGAACCCTTTTGTAACCGTTTTAGCTCTTTTTAATGAATAAAAGAACTTTTACCTCCCTAAAGATGAATACATGATAGAGGTGTAGTGTTAACGTATCGTAGTGACATCTTTGTTGGGGAGGAAAATATTGGGGATCAAACTGACAGAGGTGTAGTGTTAACCTAATAGTTTAATCCGATTGACACGGTTCAGAGGTGTAATGTTAACATAACAGTGTAAAAATATTTGACAGAGGTGTAATGTTAACATGCCAAATGGAATAACCGACAGAGGTGTGATGTTAACCGATAGGTTAATAAGGTGTCCAAAGGACGACTACCGTTTGGAAGTGTAATGTTAACTTAACGGTATGAAATCGATGGAAGTGTAATGTTAACTAATCGACTTCTGAATGAACAAATTGACAGAGGTGTAATGTTAACCAATCAATTTTGCTAAAATAGGTCGACAGAGGTGTAATGTTAACCGGCCGACAAGAATGGTCTGACAGAGGTGTAGTGTTAACGATCGTAGTGACATCTTTGTTGGGAGGAAAATATTGGGGATCAAACCGACGAGGTGTAGTGTTAACGTATCGTAGTGACATCTTTGTTGGGAGGAAAATATTGGGGATCAAACCGACGAGGTGTAGTGTTAACCGATCGATCATTTGAGATGAGAAATCGCTCAGAGGTGTATTGTTAACTTGATGACTCTTTTGGGGACTTTGATTGGATTTTAGATTAGGAAGATCAATATTTCTGGTTCAGAGGTGAAAACTTAAACATGACCAGGATTACTGTGGGGAAATAAGATTGGCCGGAATCAAGGGTAATATTTCTTAAGAAACCTCCCATTGATTGGCGCCATGAGCCTATTGCCATTTTGGTTAATTAGGCGGTATGCTCCATTTGAGTAGACTGTCTCTACCATAAACGGTCCTTCCCATTTGGGCTGGAATTTACCTTTAGTCTTATGCGTCATGACCATGGGTCAATTTAACAGCAAGTCGCCTCTTTGACGGATCGTTCTTTGACTCTCCTATTGAAGGCTCTCAAAATCCGTGACTGGTAGATCTCAATTCTTTGTTGAGCTTGAAGTCTCAGCTCGTCTAACGCTTCTAGTTCTTGGAGGTGCTTTTGGTGATGTTCTTCGGTTGTCATCTTCTCGGCAACGGTGATTCTTAATGACGGTACCTAAATTTCAAGGGGGATCACGGCTTCGCATCCGTAGATCAAGGAAAATGGCGTTGAGCCGGTGGGAGTGCAGACTGTTGTTCGATAAGCCCATAAACACTCTCCAAGTTTCTCGTCCCAATCTCGTTTGTTGGAGACGATGAACTTCTTTAGAAGTTTGATGATGGTTTTGTTGAAAGCTTCAGCTAGACCATTAGCAGCTGGGTTGTATGGCGTAAAAGCAACATCTTAAATTCTGAACTTGTTACAGAATTTGAAGAACGGTCGACTGATGAATTGCAGACCATTGTCGTGAATGATTCGTCTAGGAATGCCGAATCGGTATATCACATGATGTCTCAAGAATCTGATCACTTGAGGTGTTTTAACTTCTCTGAGGGGAACGGCTTCAGCCAATTTGGAGAAGTAATCAGTGATGGCCAAGATGAATCGATGACCTTTGATGGACGGTGGGCTGATCGGCCCTATGATGTCCATGCCCCAAGCTTCAAATGGCCATGAGGCGGTGGTCGGATGTAATTCTTTCGGAGGTTGATGTAAAAAATTAGCGTGGATTTGACATGCATGACATCGTTTAGCATATGCTACCACGTTTGTTATCATTGTCGGCCAGTAGTAACCTAGACGACGAAGTCGGTCTTGAAGTTTAGGACCTGGTTGATGAGCTCCACATGTACCATCGTGGCCTCCTTTAATGCCTCTCGAAGCTTCACTTGGTGATAAGCATCGGAATAAAATCCGAAAGATCGGCGGCACAAGGTTTGTGTGGCGTAATCAGAAAAAGCGTGGGGCCCTTCTTTGAATAGAGACTGCTGCTTCGGATTGTCCGGTAAAATCCCATGTAAGACGTAGTTGATGATTGGAAACCGTCAATCATTACCTTCGTAGTGAGTTGGCATAACACGAACTTCGTTGGCTTCAAGAATGTGCTCCAGGGAGCATAAGTGATGGCTAGCCACTGTGATGCACCTAGTAGATTTAGGCGCCAAAGAAAGTGTGGCCGCGAGGGATGCCAAAGCATCTGAATGGGTATTCTCAAGGCGACCTACGTAACTGATGTAGAAGCCTTCGAATGATTGGGCGAGCTTTGTCGCCACTTTATGGTAAGGTATGAGGTCTTCGTGGCGAACCTCATATTCTCCTTTGATTTGGTTCACAATCAGCTTGGAGTCACCATGGGCTTCAAGATATTTGATGCCTATGTCTGGAGCGAGTTGTAGGCCGATTATAAGGGCATTATACTCAGCTACATTGTTGGAACAAGGATTGGTCAATGAGTAGGCCCGAGGGAGAACATGTCCACGGGGGTCGATGCGCACTACCCCCACTCCGGCAATAATTGCTCCTTTGTGATTGCGTCTTGATGTGTCGTCAAAGTACAACTACCATATCTGATGATCTGAGATAGTATTTGATTCAAAGACTTCATCTGGGATGTCTTCATAGAGTTTGAAAGACTCTGGAATGGGGTGTTCTGCCAGAAAGTCAGCAATTGCTTGGCCTTTAACTGTTTTCTGTGGTATGAACGTCATGTCATATTGCGAGAGAAATATCACCCATTTAGCTAACCTGGAGTTTAGTGATCCGGGCTTAGTCATGATAATCCTTAACGGATTGACCCTTGAAATGACGTGGATGGTTTAGCCGGTGAGGTAGTGCCACATCTTCTGAATTGCGAAGACCAATGCTAAACATTCCTTCTCAACTGGGTTGTACCGGTGCTCAGCGCCAATCATAGTCCGGCTGAGGTAGTAAATGGCTTGTTTGTGGCCATTGTCATTCTTTTGAGCAATAAGTGCTCCAAGGGAATGGTCCATTGCTTTTACATAGATCAGGAACGGTTTACCTGCTACTGGTGTAGCTAGAACCGGCGGCTTCATGAGATAACCTTTAATTTCGCTGAAAGCTTTGGCAAAGGCCATCCCAAATGAACGAAACACCTTTCTTCATGAGTCTTTGAAACGGTTGACATTTCCCGCATAAGTTGGCTTATAAACCTTCTGGATGTAGGCTAGTCGTCCTTGTAGACCTCTCGAAGTTCTTTGAGATTTCTCGAAGGTGGTATCTCTTGAATGGCTTTTACTTTTTCGGGGTCGACGTGTATTCCCTTGGATGTGACAAAACCCTAGGAATTTGCCTGATGATACCCCCAAAAAAGATTTAGTTAGATTCATCTTGAGCTGATGCTTCCGCATGATTTCGAATATTGTCCTCAAATCGTTGACGTGATCGTGCTTGTAAAGACTTTTGATCATGAGGTCATCAACGTAGCATTTGACCGTCTTGCGCAAATATTCACGGAAGATCATGTTCAATTGCGCGTTGATAAGTAGCACCGGCGTTCTTCAAACCGAAGGGCATTACCGTGTAGCAAAATATTCCTAAGGGTGTTCTGAAGGCCGTGTGCTTTTGATCATCCAGATGCATCTTGATTTGATTGTACCCGGAGAATCCATCCATAAAAGACATCCTCTCAAACCCACACGTGTTGTCGACCATGACGTCCGTGATAGGGAGAGGAAATTCATCTTTGGGACAAGCGAGGTTGAGGTCACGGAAGTCTATACAGATTCGGATCTTGCCGCTCTTTTTCATCACCACCATAATATTGGCAAACCAATCAGGGTGTTGTTCTTCACGGATGAATCCGCACTCAATGAGTTTGCGGATTTCCTTCTCAATTTGCTCCATCAATTCAGGATGGAAACGTCATTGTTGTTGCTTGACTGGCTTGACGCTAGGGTCAATATCAAGGCGGTGCACAACAACGTTGGGGTCTAGACCCGGCATGTCTCCGTAACTCGAGGCAAAGATATCGATGTATGCTCGAAGGAGAACTATGAGTTCTTCCTACTCAGCAGATGATGGACTTTCACTGATGAAGATGGGCTTGGGTTGATTTCGTTGCCGATATTGATTTGAACCACTTTGTCTTCGGTGGGTAGTTCTCTGGCTTCAAAACGCGATTCCCATTGCTTTTCAAGTTTTTGTGCACAAGCATTGTCTTCAGGATATTCGAACACTTCAGATTCATTGAGATCCATGGTTAGGTTGTACGACACTATGTTGGTCGTGAACAAGGCTCCAAGGCTGATGTCGGAGTCCCAATTGGATGTGTCTGAAGCGTTGCTTATGAAGTCATCAGATGCTAGTCCTAATCGTGGTTCATCTTCAGGGGAGATGTAACCGAACCCATGCTTAGTTCGGTTGTAATAGTCAAAAACCTCACCTTCTGGCGTAAAAGGAATCAAAGGGACTCGTAGTCCTTTATTGAAATTCAATCCTTGCTTCGCCGTGAGGCTGTATCCCATCTTTGCCATGATTTGCTGGGACTGCTGGCTATACCGAGAGAATTCCGGTGTTGCCTTAGCTTCTCCGTTGGAGTTTGACAAGCAGCGTTGTGTCTCAACTTTTCCGAAGATGATTGGATCCAATGTATTTCCTCTAGGTGGAACCATGAAAGTGGCGTCCTCCGAATTGTCTAGCTGTTTGTGAGCGAAGTACGACTCATTTATCAGCATATGCAATGCCGGTTCTGATGCTAATTGGGCCATCAAAATTTCGACTCCTGAGTTCTCAAACTCAGAGTCTAGAGAGTAGTCGTAAGTAAAATCTTCTTCATTAAAGATCTAATTGCCCTGATCTTCGGCAGATTAGTCGATACAGAGGTCCTCTAGGGTAATTACAAGTGGATCTATCTCCCAGATGGAATCATCAATGGGATCTAGCTCAACATCTGCTTCATTACCGCTATCCACATCATTGGGAAGGACAATCTCGATTATGTAATTTTCATCGCACAAAAGAGAGTCGGTGAAGTAATTCTCCACCCCCTTAAAAGGATGCTTTTCAGCTTTGACTCTCTGTTGAACTCCCTGTTCATCAATGTATTTGAAACATTGATGAAGTGTTGAAGGAACAAGCTTGTTGGAGTGAATCCAAGGTCGTCCGAACAGTAAGTTGTAAGGTGTTTCGACGTCGATGGCATAGCAAGTCACTTCCGTCTTTAAATTCTCGATCTGACACTTAAGTCAGATCTTTCCAAGAGATCGACTGCTGCTGGAGTTGAAGCCGAGTATGGTCGCAGAAGTCTTTGAGAGCTTATGAAGTGGAATTCCTAGAAAGCTCAAGAGTCTTCGCGGGATTATGCTCAAGGCGGAGCCCGGGTCAATGTGAATCCTTTCGACCTTTGATGACCCTATATACCCGGTCGGTTGTGATGATGATCCTTGACAAGCGTGTCCTCCGGAGTGAAGGTAATATAGGGCGTCTGCTGTCGACACTGATAGCATTGCTTGAGTCCTTCGTCTTGAGGAGGTTCGATCAAGTGGGCCAGGAACGCCTCGCTATTATTTAGGGCTTCTTTCAAAGCTTCTCTTATATCCTTTGATAAATGTAATAGTTCATACAAAGTGATACGAGCTGGAATGTTGGAAAGCTAGGCCATGATGTCGTATTTGAAGGGGGCCTTAGGGTCGCTCAAAGGACATCAGAGAGCCTTATCGAACCGGCTCCCTTTACCAGACCGGTTCTGATTGTTTGGACGTTCCTGGCTGATTGTAATCCCTTAGATAATCTTTGCCAGATCTTATCCCTGTCAAGGCCACTTTCTCTCCCTCTGAGTCGGTGAGTGAAGTGACGTGCATAGATTCCTCTTCAACAATTACGGAGATGGTATTACAAGTCTTCCTCTTAGACTTTGGAAGGGTCCAGCCTTCATCTTGAAGGAGGTCGATGTACGACATTAGTTCCCCTCGTGCCATGGTGAGAGGAACCAAGCCTCGGTTTTGCTGATTTTGGCGGTCATGGTTTACCACCTCCATCCTTGCGGTAGGAATGGGAACAACACCATTTTGGGTTTGAATCTCTAGCATGGAGCCGAACTGAAGTGTCACCATGTTGGCAGTGACCTTCTTCTGCTTAGGCTTGAGCTTGAGAATTCGACTGAATTAATGTCCGATCTTATCCTTGAGAATGTAGCAGTTCTACTTCGGATGCCCTAACATCCTATGATAGAGATAGTAGTTGGGGTCGTTGGTCTTTCCGACTTCTTTGGGGCGTCGAGCTTCCGGGAGTTTTAGACGATTCCCTTTGTTGAGGACATGGAAGATGGCGACTGTGTGTTCGTCTTTGAACGAGTAGTTTCGCAGGAAGTTCTTCCTTGGCTCCTTCTGTTGGCTATTTTTGGAATTCTAGACTCCAACTGTGAAAGTCTCCTTGGCTTTCGGTTGTGATGTCTGTCCCTGCTTTCCCTTGTTGCCCTTGAAGTTAGCACGGGGCTCAAACTTGTTAAACCACTCTGATGACTTTTCAGCTATCTCAGCTTGTTCCATTAAATCCTTCCAAGTGTGGGTAGTGACAGCACCCATGTGAGCTTCAATTTTCACCAGAAAGTTGTGTTGGCAAGTTTGAAGCAGCATTGGTAGTGGCATATCTCGACATCGCAATGTCAAGTTGCGGTACCTCTCGATGTATTCTCTCAATCGCCTCACTCCCGCTTGTTTCTAAAAGAGTTTGGCCATAGTAACATCGGATTGTTCCTCGTGGAATTGCGAGAGGAATTTGGATTCCAAATCTGCCCATGATCTAATTGAACCTTCGGGCAAGTTCTGAAACCAATCAAAGGCTACCCCCTGGAGAGTACCTATAAAGAGACATGCCTTAATGGCATCGTTACCCACTACATTTCCAGCCTGTTGATGGAAGTAGTAGATATGCTGGTTCGGAGATCATTTGCCATCAAACGCATGTAACATAGGCGACTTGAATTTCATAGGGTAGGGAACCATATCCAACTCAACAGGATAAGGTCGGATAATCCCCACTTTTTTGAGCTCCGTTCGCTGAGAAATAATGTTGAGCTACTTTTGGATGTCTTCCAAAGCTTTTGCTTCCTTGCTTGGCTTTGAGATTATCATCGCTTCTGACCTTGCTTGTTCGGAATCCGAATCACTTTGGTGTTCTTGATCTTCCTCAGGAGGATTTTCACTAATCGGCCTTTTCCCTTTTGAAGAACTTGCTTGGGGATTAGGATTCAACAAAATTTGCTCGATCATCTTTTCTAGACGTTCGATCCGGCCATCCGCTTTCTTTTGGCTTGCCATCCGAAAGTTAGAATATCTTCTGCCTCGTTGCATTTACTTCCCACCGCCGTTCTGGCTTGAACTATGGGTTGGGTTCGATGCTATGGCTGAGTTGGCATCACTAGAAGTTGGTTGATCTGTTTGAGATAAAGATTACGGCATTTGTATGGAAGAATGTCAAAAGGAATTGCTGCTCTTGCTCTTAGCCTAGTATTGCGATACACGCCCTTCGCTTCTGGAAGTATGGATTTGATGCCAGGAGAATATACTGGATCAGGAGAGCTATCTGTATCTTCCTCATTGTCTTTGGAAGTAACGCTTGTCATGTTGACAGTAAAGACTTGAGTTTTGCTCCGTCGAATACGTCGTCGTGGTTTAGTTCGAGCCCCTAAAGGCTCAAGAACAGGACCGAGATGGTTGAAGACTGATTCTTTATATTGGCAACCTTCTTGGACTGCTGAGACTACTTCTATGAGGGTCGCACAATGCTGGCATTGGCGATCTCTTCAAAGTTATGAATTCTCGCAAATCAGCATGAGTGCCAACTTCGCCGGCTTTGGCCTTAAAATGCGAACGTCGCTTACGATGACACTGGCCAGATGTTTGTCCAGCAGACTTATCAATGATGATTTTATTCCTCTGAGGGAATGTTGATGAGGGGTTGTCCCCATTCTTGGCTTCTAACAGGGAAGCATAGCGAGCATCGCGAGATGCTTTAAATCGAACTCCTAGAGGAGTTGATGACTGAAGCCCGAAGTCAGATGTGTTAACATCTTGATTTTTGTTCAAGGCGAGAGTCGAATTTCCTTCGCTTTTAGTGAGGTTCGTTTGGCTTCCAGCTAAGCTCAAACTTCCTTCGGCGAAGGTGGTTTTTCCACACGCAGGGGTCACTTTGGACCCTAGATTCGTTCTGCGACGAATTCTACGGTAACTGCGCACAATTATTATTGAAGAGCTCATGGCGATAGACTCCTCAAACTTCGCTTGATCAAATTCAATGATCAGCATTTTAGCAAAAGACCCGAGGGTGTTAGTGTCGGTTTGCGACACAACTTTCTCGTTGGAGGAGAAGGTAGTCCCCAGCGGAGTCACCATCCTATTTTGGATTCTTTTTGTATTGTAATTGACACAGATTACAATAAAAGAAATACAATTGAAACGAAGAAAATTTTATTTTTTCGTGGGGTTTCTTGTCTGCGTGCCGATGGAGCGTCGATCTTATACTCCCTTGACGAACCGGCTAAGACGATGGGTCTTTTGCTGATTGTGGATTGCTTAGAAGCTAGCACAGTCTTCTCTTAGCAATATCTCTTGAAGAGCTCACGAATGCGTGTGTTGTTTCTATATTTTTCTGAACCTCTTTAAATGGATGATCTCCTCTCCTTTTATAGGCTAAAAAAGAGAGTTAATGACCCCTTTAGTTGTGGATTAAGTAGCCATTAAAGTAGGAGATAATGGGGGAGCGGTTCTCCCCTAAAAATAGCTATAAAATGGTCGTTGGGCAGACTTCGTGGCCTTGGCGAAGTTCGCTAACGGCTGTGGGCGGGGGTCGCCATGAGCGTGTGCGAAGGTCGCTTTGAACGTGGGTGCGCTTCCTTCGGGGACGATTGACTCGGTCCATTCGATCGTGGACTTGCTGGTGGGCTTCGTTACTGGACTCGAACTTAACACAGAGTTTGGCCTATGGCGGGACTTGATCAGTGACGTCACGATGTCCTCTCGTGGGCTTCATTTTAGGCCCATTCAAGTGTTTAGCCCCTTGGACATTTACTTCTTGAGTTAAATATATTTTAACCGTCTACAAGAGCCCCCAAAGTTTTCAAAATCACGCATTCGAGCTTGTGGCGAGTTGAAATACTTTGGGTAAATAGCCGAGGTGTCTTGTTGAGCGTAGCTTGGGTCATCTTGGTGGGTAAAACTTGTCTTCGTGCCTGCTTGGTTGCCGAGGTGTGCTGTTAAGCGTAGCTTTCTTTGTTCGGAGACTTGGATCGAGGGTTCGATGATGTTGGCTTCGTCCAAATCCATGCTTGGAACAAAACTTGCCTTCTTCGTTGCTGAGGCGATGCTGGGAAATCAGCGAAGTTCAACTGATCTTGGATGTGAGCGAAGGCTGCTCAACTTTACGCTACGAAGTTCATTGGTTGGTGACATTTGCTGGCTAGCGCTCGGTTAAATATCGACACTTTGTTGCGAAGTTCGTTTCTGCGGCGGCTGGCGGCTTGGCGGTTTGTTGGATTCACCTATGGATTTGTGCAGTGATTTGCTGCTGAGATCTCTTGATTGAAGATCCCACGAGATCCGCTATGGATTTGACCGCGTTTTTAGCTAAGTCATAGCCTCTTTGTCCGGTCCAATCAGATCTCGAAAGGCGCGATTTTCTTGAGGGTTAGGATTCAAAATAGGCTATAAATAGTAGCTGACTTCATTCATTCTCATCGCCTCATCATCTTCTTCTTCTTCTTCATGGCTGCGCCAACGTCGCACAGGCCGGCGATGCTCCTCGACAGAGGAGCTAAAATCAAAAGACTCTAACAGTAGTTAGCCCAAGTTCAGGGCTGTCAAGTGGATGAACTCCGCATACTCCGTCACTTAGCGGAGTTGTTGTTGATCGAGAAGGAGATGCTCGAGGGCGTCATACATAACCAGTCCGCGGCTTGGCATGAACTGGACCACGATCGGGACACGTGGAGCTTCGAATGTCATGCTCTTCGTAGGACCGTTCGGCAATTGAAATGGTGCTTGAAGAAAGACCCTTGGGTCTCCTCGAGCGAAGACTCCGACAGTAACTAGGCGTCACGAAAGTGAACCTAGATCATAATTAGACGTCGTGTGGCTAACTTAGGCCCGACAACGATTTTTGACCATAGGAAGTGCTTCTTCCTCTTGACATGGTTCAGCCCTATGCAAGAGGGGTACTTCTTGCTGCTGATATGTCTCAATTCATAGCAATGGGGGCACTTCCTATCTCTCGATCTTGTGTGGCTACGGGTACACGAGTTATAGCTTAGTGCAGCTCGTGTATGCTCCTCAATCGTCACACTACCCACATCTTAGGAATATAGGGTCGTATTAAACAGTAACAAACACCCATCGTCCTTGTAATTGGATAGCTCGAGTGTCTTCTTGTTCTTGCCCATCTTTTGTAACATCGTCTTCGATCAATAAAAATAAACTTTTCTTCAAGTTAAAATTGTCCATCTTTTGTGTGGTTGATCTGCGCGTGTTTTGCTTGTGTAGCGAGCTTGAACTCTGCATGGAGTCATTGCTTTTGGAAGCGAGGCTCAAGCTTCCTTGTGTTGGCCAGAGTCAGTTTTGAGGTCCGCGGATGAAGTCTCAACAAATTGAGTTGTGGCTTTCTCAATTTGGGGACTTAGTGAATTTTTGCCAAGTCATTTTGGCGACGTTCACTTTATGGGGTCTCGAACAAATTGAGTTGTGATTTTTTCAATTTGGAGACTTAGTGAAATTCACCAAGATGCTTGGCGAGGTTCACCAAAATGCCTGTTGAGTTGGAAGTTTGTTCCCTTGAAGAACAGTCATCTTGAAGCTGGCTTCGTAAATCGGTAAGCAAAGTTGACCAAAAGCATAAAATTTAGGTTCACATTGTAGCAAAACTCATTTGGAGCGAGATTTACGGCGAAGGTCGAAGCTAAAATCGATAGCGAGGATTCAAGCGAGATCTTTGGCGAAGCTTCAGCGGTGAATCTTTGGTGGAGTTTAGTAGCGGATCTTGGTGGTTGGCTTTAGCGAAATACCGGCAAAGTTCAAGGTAACGGGTCTTTAGCGGAGTTTAGAGTTCTTAGCCTATAAAAAGGCTATTTTGCCTCCTTCTTCCCCCACTTTGATTTCAAAACTCTTCCATTTTTATTCAGAGCTCCAACTCTTCTCGAGAATCCGAAGTTGTCTCTCAATGGGTCCTCGTCGTGATGTTTCTAGGGGAAGAGGCTCTTGTGAGGTTGCTTCGTCGACCAGGGTTGATGAAACTTCGGCCGGTGGAGTTAGCAATGGGTAAGTGTAAGGAAATCACCAAATGGCGACCTTTAGGTCAGCCTGAATGATAGCCCATTGGGCTTTTAGATGATGCCTTTTGGTGTCTAAAAGCTTGATCTGCTGTAAAAGGCGCGATCTTTATGACCACTTGTGGTCTTCTCCGACGAGCTCTCGTCGTTCGCCGCGGAGTTCTGTCATTAGCCATCAATGGCGCTTGTTGGGGCGAGCTTCGTTCTTCGGGTGGAGCTCGTTAGCCGTTTGGGCTTCTGCGGTGAACCTTGCTTGGGCGAAGTTCGTTGAGCGATCTTCGCCAAAATGAAGTTCGCTGAATTTATTTTGAACGAGCTTCGCCAGAGTGAAGTTTGCTAACTCGAATGACCCTCGTCCTCGGGCGAGATGAATTTCACCCATCTTAAGTGTAAGAGTGAGGTTCGCAGCTTTGTTCATCTTCGCTCCATCTTATCAGTGCTTAGCTTGATAAAGATGGTTTTGACTTGTAAGCAGGGTTTACCTTCGCTCTTGGGTTTGCTCTTCATTTGCTAATTTGTCTGCTTTGACTTTCATGCAGTTGCTTATTGAGAGAGAGTGAGCCGTCATAACCATTTCGGCATGATGGAACACATGACCACGAGGTGGAGTATTTCTTGATGGAAACATCCCTTTATTCCTCGTAGTAGTAAAGGGAGAATTGAGACCATCCGCGGGTAACACTAGGACTTTGTGGGAGATAATCACGATGCCGGGTTCTTGGTTCCTAATGAGGACAGCGGTGAAACCACAATCCCTCTTGGAGATAGTGTTCTTGGTGGAAACTCTCTCTTCAGCTGGGAGGAAGAATACGGTACTATACTCAAGGAGATCGTCAGTTTGCTCTGCTGGAAATAGAGCGTCAAGTCTCCTTCATGTACCTACAACGTCTTGGTGCCTCGTTCCATGTGCTACAATTTCACGGCGGAAGAAGCGGCATTAAGATAGGCATTACGGCGAGGCTTTCGTTAAGAGGGGCTCTACGGGATTAACATCATCGGGTTACATCCAGGCTTCATCAATGAGGACGTGCCAGTTAATGAAATTCCGTGATCCCAAATACCATGAGAACGAACTTGCCAAGAATGATGATCGTTATCCGGCCGGCTAGGTTTCGGTTGGATCAAATCGGTGGACACCCAATGGTGGACTCATTTGGTTGACTTTGCTCTTGAAACCTTTGCGGATAGGTTGCATGGTGGGGCTATATCTTTGCGGTGAGGGCTTCTAAATACGGTGTCGAGATTTGTGCCCATCACATGCGATATTTTGGAGCTATATAAGCTGTGATAGCAACATCTTACTCACTCGGCGAGGGAAATTGGGATTGCTCTTCATGAAATGATTGAGGTATCTCGTTTGGATGGGAAATCGCGCGTCGAGGAGATTTCTCCCACAAGCGAGGTTGAGACCTCCAAATCCGCGTTGCACATGACGGAGATATTCCGAATTGGTGTGCCATTTCCTCATTTGTCAAAGATTATCGGGAACAGGACCGATTTCGCCATGCCTCGAGTTCCTTGGGCGGACTACCTATTTCCCTATGTCAGTAAGAGGGATAAGGGTGTAAGTTCAATCTCTCCTGTTGAGGCCAAGGATATTGAGACTCCTATTTTCGACAGTGGTCACGGTCGGTACTTCTAGCGGACTCGGATGTGTGTGCTTCGCGGTGATAAATTCGAGAGCTTTCATCATCAAGCAAGGGAACAAATATCTGAGCGGGCGCTACTTGCGGGCTTCTTTTCCATTTGGTTGCAGGGTTGCGTTGTTCCTTCTCTGCCAAAAGATCGCATTTCGATCAAGGTGTTGTATCTGTGTGTTGCTAGCTTGTGGATACAATTTAGCCCTTTACCGATGGTAAGTTGCATTCATCACGGCTTAAGGGAGTTGGCCACTGAATATTTGAGGCGGGAGGAAAAGTGTTAGAAATGAAGTGCCCAATCCTGGTGGAGTTGCCGTATATGTACTTAGTGATCGGTTTACCCGGCATTGTCCTCAAGCGATGTCGACCGCTATGCACGGGGAGCTAATGTTGCCTTGCTTCAAAGATTTGAGCCCAAGTGCTTAATCAAGTATCTCACCGGGATTAGTAGAGTTCTCCAATATAAGGGGAATTATCGCCTTTATTGCTATTTTCCTTCAATTGGCGGAGTCAACCCAGGAGCAGCGTTTGAAGGCGGTGCGAGTAGTGAAGGCTTTACTTGTTTGCCTAGCGGGTGTTTCATATGGTTGATAAACATTCGTCCGAGTCATCTTGTTGCAGATTGAGCGGTGCAGTGTTACATTGAGCCATACCTACCGTGTCGATGCGTTCACCGGTTGAATCACGATCAACTATATATCAATCGAACCCGGGTTGAGTACGTTCGGGGAGCATAGTGGATGGAGCTCGTGCTTGGTATCACTTCGTCATTTGGAGCCAGGGGCTAAGCTTTGCTCCACTGCGCCTAATGGACATATGATGCTAGGGTTTTACAAGTGGTGCAGAGGTAATCATTCCCAACCCCGATTCCATATCGGCAAGTGCGGTTTGCTTGGATCTCTACGATATCGGGAATCTTCCTAGGGGTGGCGAGAACTAGGGTTCGAGGAAGTCGTGACTATCTAGCGAAGGAGGAATGCCGGATGATGAGCGAATGTTCAGCGAGAACCGGTTGCTTCAGTGCAGGTTAACGAGCCACCTACACCTCCAAGGCAAGTTGGGATCGGCATTCGAGAACCAACCGAGCGTGGTTCATCAAGAGGTGCCTAGTGGAGGCGAGGGAAAGGCAAGAGGCCATTATACGCTTCTCCTTCTTCACCGCCTCCAGAAAAAGTAGCGTTTGGTGACTTGACTAGGTCGGGGCTTCTCCTACATGGGGAGAGCCTCCAACAATCCTGTTCAAGAACCTTTGGTCGGTTCTCGGTGTTTTCTTTTGTCGTCGGTCTTGTTTGAAGTGCTTTCCATTGATTTATTCTCTATTTGTAGAGAGCTATTCCTCTAGATGATGAAGATCAAGTGGGCTCAAAGCATGATGATCCGACGCGCTACTTGAGCGGCCGATGAGGCGATATTGGTGGTTATCGCCGGTAATCTCTTTGGCTTTTTCATGTTGGCTTTGTTTTAGTAGCGATGTCTTACTCATGTACGGATAATGGTGGACTTGGGGTTATGGCTGAAGCGATGTCAGTGTCCTTCCCGGTAAGTGGTCACTTTGAATCCCCGATAGACTTTGAAGGTGCTTCTGGTGTCTTACAGCCTGTGCCTGCCATTGAGACGCTCGAGATTCCTAATCTAGTTCCGACTTCATCAGCACGGCGGTGGCTGATTATTCACGGGTCTTCTGAAGATGATGATGATCATCCAACTTCTCCTATGCCTGCAGAAGTTATGGAGGAGGTACCTTCAGGCTTCGAGTTCCATTTGGGTGAGGGCTCAAGTGCACTTGTAGTTGATCTTGATGAACCGGGGGTTTCTTCTGCAAACGTTGAAGCTGTACCCATGGACATATCAATGACTACAGCCATGGTTGCGGTAACGGCTGCCTTGTCTACTGCGGAAATGACATCTACCGTGTCTCCCACAGTATCGAAGCTCCTGGTCACACTTGCTCCATATTTGATTTCTGGCAACGAACCGGTGCAAACCTTGCCGTTTACTTCTTTTACTAATACTGATGCCATAGTGGTTTCTACTGGAGCAGGTGCCTATGGTCATACAGAAATTCCTCGATCTCTTGACCTTAAAGACTTGGTTGAGATGGAGATAAAGATCCTGACAGAGAGTTTGACGAGCTTGTTCAACCAAAATGTTGCACTTGCTTTGAAGTCTCAAAGAGAGTTATCGGCTCACGCTCTCAAGTTGCTAAGGGACCAACTGGATGTCTTGGTATCGGTTCTGGACCTGTTCGTACCGAACCTTCGGTCGTGATTGATAAGGTGAATCGTGTTGTCGGAGCTACAAACTCTTCGGTAGGCGATCTCGAGGGCATTCTTGAGCTTGAGTTACCGTCGATGGAGACTCATCGTAAGGCTAGTGAATCATTTCGAGAAAATGGAGCAAATCGGCATGAAGGTTCAAAGTTTGAATGCAGAGATTGCCTCCGCTGAAGGTTATCGATGGAACTCCAAAGCGCCATTCGAGAACAAGATGATAATTGATGAGGCTAAGGCAACCATTGCGGCCTGGCGCTTGAAGAGGCTCAACTTCAAATTATATCGACCGAGGTGACTTCACAAAGGAGTTAGATTCTCAAGTTCAGAGCTCCGGTAAGCGAAGAAGCTTTACGCTATCGGTAGAGGCGCTCCGTTGATCCTCTGGTCTTGAAGGAAAGGGCTCAGAAGGGTGCTCGTGAAGTTCGGGAGTTCAGTAGCCAAGTGTATTGCGAAAATACAGCGCTTTTGTCCGCTTCCATGTAGAACCCTTTTGTAACCGTTTTAGCTCTTTTTAATGAATAAAAGAACTTTTACCTCCCTAAAGATGAATACATGATAGAGGTGTAGTGTTAACGTATCGTAGTGACATCTTTGTTGGGGAGGAAAATATTGGGGATCAAGTACGTGAGAGGTGTAGTGTTAACCTAATAGTTTAATCCGATTGACACGGTTCGGAAGGTGTAATGTTAACATAGCAGTGTAAAATATTTGGAGGTGTAATGTTAACATGCCAAATGGAATAACCGTGAGGAGGTGTGATGTTAACCGATAGGTTAATAAGGTGTCAAGGGCGACTACCGTTTGGAAGTGTAATGTTAACTTAGCGGTATGAAATCGATGGAAGTGTAATGTTAACTAATCGACTTCGAATGAACAAATTGTGAGAGGTGTAATGTTAACCAATCAATTTTGCTAAAATAGGTCGACAGAGGTGTAATGTTAACCGGCCGACAAGAATGGTCAGCGAGGTGTAGTGCCGTCAGATCATTTGAGATGAGAAATCGTTCAAAGGTGTATTGTTAACATGACGATTTGGTTAAATAGGTACTGTTCAGAGGTGTATTGTTAACATGACAGTGATGAAGTATCCGGAGTCAAGCAGAGGTGTATTGTTAACTTGATGACTCTTTTGGGGACTTTGATTGGATTTTAGATTAGGAAGATCAATATTTCTGGTTCAGAGGTGAAAACTTAAACATGACCAGGATTACTGTGGGGAAATAAGATTGGCCGGAATCAAGGGTAATATTTCTTAAGAAACCTCCCATTGATTGGCGCCATGAGCCTATTGCCATTTTGGTTAATTAGGCGGTATGCTCCATTTGAGTAGACTGTCTCTACCATAAACGGTCCTTCCCATTTGGGCTGGAATTTACCTTTAGTCTTATGCGTCATGACCATGGGTCGACGAACAGCTAAGACCAAGTCGCCCTCTTTGACGGATCGTTCTTTGACTCTCCTATTGAAGGCTCTCAAAATCCGTGACTGGTAGATCTCAATTCTTTGTTGAGCTTGAAGTCTCAGCTCGTCTAACGCTTCTAGTTCTTGGAGGTGCTTTTGGTGATGTTCTTCGGTTGTCATCTTCTCGGCAACGGTGATTCTTAATGACGGTACCTAAATTTCAAGGGGGATCACGGCTTCGCATCCGTAGATCAAGGAAAATGGCGTTGAGCCGGTGGGAGTCTGGTGTTTGTTCGATAAGCCCATAAACACTCTCCAAGTTTCTCGTCCCAATCTCGTTTGTTGGAGGCGATGAACTTCTTTAGAAGTTTGATGATGGTTTTGTTGAAAGCTTGAGCTAGACCATTAGGTAGGGTTGTATGGCGTAAAGCAACATCTTAAATTCTGAACTTGTTACAGAATTTGAAGAACGGTCGACTGATGAATTGCAGACCATTGTCGTGAATGATTCGTCTAGGAATGCCGAATCGGTATATCACATGATGTCTCAAGAATCTGATCACTTGAGGTGTTTTAACTTCTCTGAGGGGAACGGCTTCAGCCAATTTGGAGAAGTAATCAGTGATGGCCAAGATGAATCGATGACCTTTGATGGACGGTGGGCTGATCGGCCCTATGATGTCCATGCCCCAAGCTTCAAATGGCCATGAGGCGGTGGTCGGATGTAATTCTTTCGGAGGTTGATGTAAAAAATTAGCGTGGATTTGACATGCATGACATCGTTTAGCATATGCTACCACGTTTGTTATCATTGTCGGCCAGTAGTAACCTAGACGACGAAGTCGGTCTTGAAGTTTAGGACCTGGTTGATGAGCTCCACATGTACCATCGTGGGCCTCCTTTAATGCCTCTCGAGCTTCACTTGGTGATAAGCATCGGAGTAAAATACCGTCGAAAGATCGCCGGTACAAGGTTTGTGTGGCAGAATCGTAGAAAAAGCGTGGGGCCCTTCTTTGAATAGAGACTGCCTGTTTCGGATTGTCTGGTAAAATCCCATGTAAGACGTAGTTGATGATTGGAAACCGTCAATCATTACCTTCGTAGTGAGTTGGCATAACACGAACTTCGTTGGCTTCAAGAATGTGCTCCAGGGAGCATAAGTGATGGCTAGCCACTGTGATGCACCTAGTAGATTTAGGCGCCAAAGAAGTGTGGCCTTGCGAGGATGCCAGCATCGAATGGGTATTCTCAAACGACCTACGTAACTGATGTAGAAGCCTTGGAATGATTGAAGCGACTTTGTCGCCACTTTATGGTAGGTATGAGGTCTTCGTGGCGAACCTCATATTCTCCTTTGATTTGGTTCACAATCAGCTTGGAGTCACCATGGGCTTCAAGATATTTGATGCCTATGTCTGGAGCGAGTTGTAGGCCGATTATAAGGGCATTATACTCAGCTACATTGTTGGAACAAGGATTGGTCAATGAGTAGGCCCGAGGGAGAACATGTCCACGGGGGTCGATGCGCACTACCCCCACTCCGGCAATAATTGCTCCTTTGTGATTGCGTCTTGATGTGTCGTCAAAGTACAACTACCATATCTGATGATCTGAGATAGTATTTGATTCAAAGACTTCATCTGGGATGTCTTCATAGAGTTTGAAAGACTCTGGAATGGGGTGTTACTTGAGGAAAGTCGACAATTGCTTGGCCTAGCTTTTTTACGTGGTATGAGCGTCATGTCATATTAGCGAGAGAAATATCACCCATTTAGCTAACACGGAGTTTAGTGATCCGGCTTAGTCATGATAATCCTAGCGGATTGACCCTTGAAATGGCGTGGATGGTTTAGCCGGTGGTAGTGCCACATCTTACAGTGCGAAGACCAATGCTAAACATTCCTTCTCAACTGGGTTGTACCGGTGCTCAGCGCCAATCATAGTCCGGCTGAGGTAGTAAATGGCTTGTTTGTGGCCATTGTCATTCTTTTGAGCAATAAGTGCTCCAAGGGAATGGTCCATTGCTTTTACATAGATCAGGAACGGTTTACCTGCTACTGGTGTAGCTAGAACCGGCGGCTTCATGAGATAACCTTTAATTTCGTTGAAAGCTTCTTGGCAGGCGTCATCCCAAATGAACGAAACACCTTTCTTCATGAGTCTTTGAAACGGTTGACATTTCCCAGACAAGTTGGCGATAAACCTTCGGATGTAGGCTAGTCGTCCTTGTAGACCTCTGAGTTCTTTGAGATTTCTCGAAGGTGGTATCTCTTGAATGGCTTTTACTTTTTCGGGGTCGACGTGTATTCCCTTGGATGTGACAAAACCCTAGGAATTTGCCTGATGATACCCCCAGAAAAGATTTAGTTAGATTCATCTTGAGCTGATGCTTCCGCATGATTTCGAATATTGTCCTCAAATCGTTGACGTGATCGTGCTTGTAAAGACTTTTGATCATGAGGTCATCAACGTAGCATTTGACCGTCTTGCGCAAATATTCACGGAAGATCATGTTCAATTGCGCGTTGATAAGTAGCACCGGCGTTCTTCAAACCGAAGGGCATTCAGTGTAGCAAAATATTCCTAAGGGTGTTCGAAGGTGTTGCTTTTGATCATCGGATGCATCTTGATTTGATTGTACCCGAGAATCCATCCATAAAAGACATCCTCTCAAACCCACCGTGTTGTCGACCATGGCGTCCGTGATAGGAGAGGAAATTCATCTTTGGGACAAGCGAGGTTGAGGAGTCAAGTCTATCTGGTCCGGATCTTGCCGCTCTTTTTCATCACCACCATAATATTGGCAAACCAATCGGTGTTGTTCTTCACGGATGAATCCGCACTCAATGAGTTTGCGGATTTCCTTCTCAATTTGCTCCATCAATTCGGGATGGAAGCGTCATTGTTGTTGCTTGACCGCTTGACGCTAGGGTCAATATCAAGGTGCACAACAACGTTGGAGTCTAGACCCGGCATGTCTCCGTAACTTCGAGGCAAAGATATCGATGTATGCTCGAAGGAGAACTATGAGTTCTTCCTACTCGGAGATGATGGACTTTCACCGATGAAGATGGGCTTGGGTTGATTTAGTTCTTATATTGATTTGAACCACTTTGTCTTGATTGGGTAGTTCTCGGCTTCAAAGCGATTCCCATTGCTTTTCAAGTTTTGTGCACAAGCATTGTCTTGGGGATATTGAACACTTGATTCATTGAGATCCATGGTTAGGTTGTACGACACTATGTTGGTCGTGAACAAGGCTCCAGGCGATGTCGAGTCCCAATTGGATGTGTCTGAAGCGTTGCTTATGAAGTCATCGATGCTAGTCCTAATCGTGGTTCATCTTGGAGGGAGATGTAGAACCCATGCTTAGTTAGGTTGTAATAGTCAAAAACCTCACCTTACGGTAAAAGGAATCAAAGGGACTCGTAGTCCTTTATTGAAATTCAATCCTTGCTTGTGGTGAAATGTATCCCATCTTTGCCATGATTTCTTGGGATGGCTATATCGAGAAATTCGGTGTTGCCTTAGCTTCTCCGTTGGAGTTTGACAAGCAGCGTTGTGTCTCAACTTTTCCAAGATGATTGATCCAATGTATTTCCTCTAGGTGGAACCATGAAAGTGGCGTCCTCAGAATTGTCTAAACGTTTGTGGCAGTGCGACTCATTTATCGGCATATGCAATGCGTTGATGCTAATTGGGCCATCAAAATTCGACTCTGAGTTCTCAAACTTCGAGTCTAGAAAGTAGTAAGTAAAATCTTCTTCATTAAAGATCTAATTGCCCCGATCTTGCTGATTAGTCGTCTGAGAGGTCCTCTAGGGTAATTACAAGTGGATCTATCTCCCGGATGGAATCATCAATGGATCTAGCTCAACATCCGCTTCATTACCGCTATCCACATCATTGGGAAGGACAATCCGATTATGTAATTTTCATCGCACAAAGAGTCGGTGAAGTAATTCTCCACCCCTTAAAAGGATGCTTTTCACTTTGACTCTGTTGAACTCCTGTTCATCAATGTATTTGAAACATTGATGAAGTGTTGAAGGAACAAGCTTGTTGGAGTGAATCAAAGGTCGTCCAGAGCAGGTAAGTTGTAAGGTGTTTACGTCGATGGCATAGCAAGTCACTTCCGTCTTTAAATTCTCGATCGACACTTAAGTCGATCTTTCCAAGATCATTGCTGCTGGAGTTGAAGCAGTATGGTCATGAGAAGTCTTTGAGAGCTTATGAAGTGGAATTCTAGAAAGCTCAAGAGTCTTCGGATTATGCTCAAGGCGGGCAGTCAATGTGAATCCTTTCGACCTTTGATGACCCTATATACCCGGTCGGTTGTGATGATGATCCTTGACAAGCGTGTCCTCGGAGTGAAGGTAATATAGGGCGTCTGCTGTCGACGATAGCATTGCTTGAGTCCTTCGTCTTGAGGAGGTTCGAGTGGGCCAGAACGCCGCTATTATTTAGGGCTTCTTTCAAAGCTTCTCTTATATCCTTTGATAAATGTAATAGTTCATACAAAGTGATACGAGCTGGAATGTTGGAAAGCTAGGCCATGATGTCGTATTTGAAGGGGGCCTTAGGGTCGCTCAAAGGACACTGTAAGGCCTTATCGAACCGGGTCTCCTTTTACCGGACCGGTTCTGATTGTTTGGACGTTCCTGGCTGATTGTAATCCCTTAGATAATCTTTGCCAGATCTTATCCCTGTCAAGGCCACTTTCTCTCCCTCTGAGTCGGTGAGTGAAGTGACGTGCATAGATTCCTCTTCAACAATTACGGAGATGGTATTACAAGTCTTCCTCTTAGACTTTGGAAGGGTCCAGTCTTCATCTTGAAGGAGGTCAGGATGTACGCACATTAGTTCCCCTCGTGCCATGGTGAGAGGAACCAAGCCTCGGTTTTGCTGATTTTGGCGGTCATGGTTTACCACCTCCATCCTTGCGGTAGGAATGGGAACAACACCATTTTGGGTTTGAATCTCTAGCATGGAGCCGAACTGAAGTGTCACCATGTTGGCAGTGACCTTCTTCTGCTTAGGCTTGAGCTTGAGAATTCCCGATTCGACGAATGTCTGGATCTTATCCTTGAGAATGTAGCAGTTCTACTTCGGATGCCCTAACATCCTATGATAGAGATAGTAGTTGGGGTCGTTGGTCTTTCCGACTTCTTTGGGGCGTCGAGCTTCCGGGAGTTTTAGGCGATTCCCTTTGTTGAGGACATGGAAGATGGCGGCGTGTGTTAGATCTTTGAGCAGTAGTTTATTGAAGTTCTTCCTTGGCTCCTTCTGTTGGCTATTTTTGGAATTCTAGACTCCAACTGTGAAAGTCTCCTTGGCTTTCGGTTGTGATGTCTGTCCCTGCTTTCCCTTGTTGCCCTTGAAGTTAGCACGGGGCTCAAACTTGTTAAACCACTCTGATGACTTTTCAGCTATCTCAGCTTGTTCCATTAAATCCTTCCAAGTGTGGGTAGTGACAGCACCCATGTGAGCTTCAATTTTCACCAGAAAGTTGTGTTGGCAAGTTTGAAGCAGCATTGGTAGTGGCATATCTCGACATCGCAATGTCAAGTTGCGGTACCTCTCGATGTATTCTCTGACCGTCTCACTCCCGGTTTGTTTCTCGAAAAAGAGTTTGGCCATAGTAACATCGGATTGTTCCTCGTGGAATTGCGAGAGGAATTTGGATTCCAAATCTGCCCATGATCTAATTGAACCTTCGGGCAAGTTCTGAAACCAATCAAAGGCTACCCCCTGGAGAGTACCTATAAAGAGACATGCCTTAATGGCATCGTTACCCACTACATTTCCAGCCTGTTGATGGAAGTAGTAGATATGCTGGTTCGGAGATCATTTGCCATCAAACGCATGTAACATAGGCGACTTGAATTTCATAGGGTAGGGAACCATATCCAACTCAACAGGATAAGGTCGGATAATCCCCACTTTTTGAGCTCGTTATTTGAAATAATGTTGAGCTACTTTTGGATGTCTTCCAAAGCTTTTGCTTCCTTGCTTGGCTTTGAGATTATCATCGCTTCTGACCTTGCTTGTTCGGAATCCGAATCACTTTGGTGTTCTTGATCTTCCTCAGGAGGATTTTCACTAATCGGCCTTTTCCCTTTTGAAGAACTTGCTTGGGGATTAGGATTCAACAAAATTTGCTCGATCATCTTTTCTAGACGTTCGATCCGGTCATCCGCTTCTTTCTTTTGGCTTGCCATCTGAGTTAGAATATCTTCTCGGTCTGTTGCATTTACTTCCCACCGTCGTTCTTGGCTTGAACTATGGGTTGGGTTCGATGCTATGGCTGAGTTGGCATCACTAGAAGTTGGTTGATCTGTTTGAGATAAAGATTACGGCATTTGTATGGAAGAATGTCAAAAGGAATTGCTGCTCTTGCTCTTAGCCTAGTATTACATACAGCTTAAAGTATGGATTTGATGCCAGGAGAATATACTGGATCAGGAGAGCTATCTGTATCTTCCTCATTGTCTTTGGAAGTAACGCTTGTCATGTTGACAGTAAAGACTTGAGTTTTGCTCCGTCGAATCACGTGTGTTGTGGTTTAGTTCGAGCCCCTAAAGGCTCAAGAACAGACGAGATGGTTGAAGATTCTTTATATTGGCAACCTTCTTGGGCTGGCGAGACTACTTCTATGAGGTGCACAATCGGCATTAGCGATCTCTCTTCAAAGTTATGAATTCTGCATAAATCGGCATGAGTGCCAACTTAGCGGCTTTGGCCTTAAAATCCGAGCGGTAAACTACGATGACAGCGGCGGATGTTTGTCGGACTTATCAATGATGATTTTATTCCTCGAGGGAATGTTGATGAGGGTTGTCCCCATTCTTGGCTTCTGGGAAGCATAGCGAGCATCGCGAGATGCTTTAAATCGAACTCCTAGGAGTTGATGAAGCTGAAAGTCGGATGTGTTAACATCTTGATTTTTGTTCAAGGCGAGTCGAATTTCCTTCGCTTTTAGTGAGGTTAGTTTGGCTTCAGTAAGCTCAAACTTCCTTGGCGAAGGTGGTTTTCCCTGCGGGGTCACTTTGGACCCTAGATTGAACCTGACGAATTCTAGATAGCTGCACAATTATTATTGAAGAGCTCATGGCGATAGACTCCTCAAACTTGCGATCAAATTCAATGATCGACATTTTAGCAAAAGAGGTGTTAGTGTCGGTTTGCGCACAACAACGTTGGAGGAGAAGGTAGTCCCAGTGAGTCACCATCCTATTTTGGATTCTTTTGTATTGTAATTGACCTGATTACAATAAAAGAAATACAATTGAAGCGAAGAAAATTTTATTTTTAGTTGGGGTTTCTTGTCTACTGCGTCTTAGATGGAAGCGTCGATCTTATACTCCCTTGACGAACGGCTAAGGCGATGGGTCTTTTCTGATTGTGGATTGCTTAGAAGCTATGCAGTCTTCTCTTAGCAATATCTCTTGAAGAGCTCACGAATGCGTGTGTTGTTTCTATATTTTCCTGAACCTCTTTAAATGGATGATCTCCTCTCCTTTTATAGGCTAAAAAGTTAATGACCCCTTTAGTTGTTAGTTAAGTAGGAATAGGAATGGGGGCGGGGATTCCCCTAAAATAGCTATAAAATGGTCGTTAGGCGGAACTTACGTGGCCTTGGCGAAAGTTAAGCTACTTGCGTGAAGTGAGATGCGCCATGGCGTGTCGCGAAGGTCGCTTTGAGCGTGGAGTGCTTCCTTCGGGGGCGATTGACTTCGGTCCATTCGATCGTGGACTTCTTGGTGGAGCCGTTCTTTGGACTCGAACTTAACACAGAGTTTGGCCTATGGCGGGACTTGATCAGGTGACGTTCGCTGATGTCCTCTGTGGGCTTCATTTTAGGCCCATTCGAAGTGTTGCCCAGTGGGCGTTCACTTCTTGAGTTAAATATATTTTAACCATCTACAGTGACCATGTAATGAGTTTTGGGCCAATTGATGCCAATGCAATTGGGTTTTGGTCATTAAGTTTAAAAATATTCCTCGGGCTTAATCACTCGATCAACTTAGGCTGAGTAAGATAGAATCACCTTGGAGTTTAAGAGATTTTTTATTGGTGCCCATTTTTGCATTCTTCTTTTACAAAATTTTTTTATTATTATTTAATTGTGTGTGTGTGTGTGTGTACATAGCTTGAAAAATAATTAGATTAAGAGAACTTGAAAAATTATTTTCTACTCCAAGCTATGCATGCAAAAATTTCATTACTTTAATTAAAAGTCTAAGTTAGATTAAAGTGAAGTATACTACTTTGAAAATTATTTCATAAGAAGATTATTTAGAGCTATCATAAAAGGTTAACCTGAGCATAAAACTAACTAAGAAATAGAAAATTTAAAGGTTTATCAATTAGATTAATTATTAACTAACTCTATCAACTTGGCAAGTGACAATTTTTTTTTGCAAGAAAAGAAGAATAAAATAAAGGATAAAATAAAAAGAAATGATGACTACCCCCACACCTAAACTTTGTATTGTACTCAAGTCAAATGCTAGCAATAAAAGTCAAACACATAATCATCACAGTATATAATATGAGTACATGCCAAAATAAAATTCAATTAAGGGTGATATAAAAAAAACATCCCTCATTGGTCTTCATCACCAGACTGATACTGCTGTCCCTAATTATCACCCTCACGGTCCTAATCATAGGTCCCTGTAACATCCACGTTCTCATCATCTATCTCTGTATCGGTACTATCGATATCCTCCTCATCTTCGATAGTGGAACAGGCTGACGACGTGGTAGTCGTGATGGTGGTGGATCCTGTTGTGATGGAGGTGGAGGTGGAGGCTAAAACAGGATGGGGCCTCAGATCCGGGTCTCATCTCATGAAGTGCTGAGTCTATATAATGCTGATAATGATGGAACTGGTCTAGCTGAGCTATGAGGCGGGCCTAATCAGTTGCATACTGACACTAAAACTGACGGAACCCTATCTAAAACTGGTGGAACACAGTCTCAAGAGCATAGAGATGATCACCAAGTATCTGGGATGTCCACTCAGTCGGTGCATCACTTAGTGCTGAACGTAGGGTCTGCTGAGCTGGAGCAAACCTATGTAAAGAAGTAAAAGTAGAATGGTGGGCCCCTTGGCATCGGACGAAAACACTTCTTCACTGTCTCAGCTGTCAATGGTGCCCTCCCTACCTCTAGACTATCTGTAGCAAATGTAGGTACACTGATAGCCTCACAAATCCAAGTGATAAGAAAAGGGTAGATAAACTGGACCTTCTGCCTATACTGCTGACTAAGATACTCCTTGGCGCTAGTCGCCGTACCCCCAATCATCCTAAAGATAAGATCTGCTACATCAAAATGCTGACCGATGGTTATCGAGTATAATAGAAGAATGTCTCGGGTAGTGATAACTGAATATGAAGCACTTGGGTGTAGGTCAAACTTAAGAACGAGGTTTAGAAGGATGAACTCTTTCTTAAGCATGCCTGAATGAAAGGTCCCACCCTTAGGTACTGTCTTAAATAGATACTCCGCCATATGATTGTAGTCATCAGAGTCTATACTCAACTCCGCTGAAACTCGAAAGAAATTGGGGCAATCTCTAGGGGGCTTAGGGAGTCCTAAGATCTTCTAGATGAGCTTGGGTGTGACTACTATAGTTATCCCCTAAACAATGGGAGAAGTTGTGTCCCCGGCTGATCTAGTCTAACTAGCATATAATTCTCTAACTAGTATCAAGTTGGTCATTTTAGGTTTTCCACTCTTCATTGAACTGATTCTGGCTTTTGTAAAGATCTCAATAATAGGTTGGAATTCAAATAGCTTAGCAATATTGAATCCTCTCTCAAAGTGAATAGTAAATTATCGAAAGTGAGAGAGGATTGTGCGCTTTGTCATTTTCCAAGTCATTGTCTAAATAACAAGAAAGTGAGTTAAGTATAGTAATCGGGTCAAATTTGTAAGAATTTCATATTTTTAGGAGTTAAATTGCAAAATTGCATAAAAATATAGTTTTTGTCCTGTGAACCATCCTAATCGATTGACCAATCGACATAATCGATTAGTTCATCGCTATATTAAATTGATCGATTGATCTTTTTACAAAATTTCTTACAAAACTCATAACAAATGTTTCTAGATTTTATCAACTCATTCACAACCAATTTCTAACCATAGTTTGCACACAAATAACAAGAACTTGTAACAATTTGACAAGCTAGCGTTTGAGTGTTTATTACTTGAATTCGAGCGATTTAATTGCAAGATCGTTACAATATCTTGTTAAAAACACCCCTAATCTCCGTGTCTTTGCTTTAAAGAAGAGATTCAAAGAAAAAGTTTAATTTTTGAGAGATTGAAGAGAGGAAACTTAGGAGAGAGAAAAGCTCGGTTTGCCTTAATCGATTGGCTAACCAATTAGCCAACTGGTTAGGGCCTTTATATGATTTTTTTTCGTGGGCTGGGCTACAGCCCAAAGAAAACTCTTATTTTATTTTATTATTTTTTTGGGTCTCTGTGAGTAGGCCAAGAGAAAATTTTTCTTTTTTTTAAGTGGGCCTTGCCATTCTTTGTGGGCCTAGAGAAACAAAAATACAAGATTTGTTTATTTGCACGTGGGCTAAAAAAATATGTGGATTTTTTCTCTTTGTTTCTCCTCTTTTTTATTTTTTTTCCAAAATAGTGTGCTTCATGAAGAACCATCACCTCTGTTTCGGTCGAAAGCTGGTTTCTTTGTCATTTCCATCGCAACACGTTTTGACAATGAAAATAAGAAAATTACACGTAACTCTCTATTACAAAGTAATTTGAATCGGCTTTCACAAACACGCAATGTAAGACACTACACGTAGATCTCCGCCAAGGTGGATTCTTTGCCTCGTGGCCGGATGCGAATCCGTGGACCACCTAAGCAACAATCGCCGAATTGACGGGTTGAGTTGATGCTTCTAAAGGAAACAAGAACTTAAGCAAATATCTTAGCAAGGTAAGATATCTACTCTTCCCAAGAATAAGTCTAAGCTTAAACTCGAGGGATCTCCACGTGGATGATGTTCTTGAATACCGAAGATTGAAATCTCCTTTTCTCTTTACGCAAGACTCTTAGCTTAAGAAATTTTGATCTCCAAGACTCGCTTCCAAATCTCATCCTACCAAGTGGACGAGAGAAGTATTTATAGCTTTGGGGCGCCACATTCGAAAAGAACACGAATCATCAAGTGTCCACAATCAGTGGGCGACAATGTCACAAGATCGAACTGCCAAGCATGTTGGCCGATGTTGATCGCCATGCTCCAAGAGGAGACGTCACGTTGTAACGACTTTCTCTATTTTAGACATGATTAAATGCCCTAATTTCACGCTTAGTGGGCATATTTTCACGTAACCGCCACTAACGGGTAACGCCTTTATGCTGAAAAGTCAGGCGCCCCCATGAGCATTAATTTAAATGTTTCAAGAGCACGCGTTAGGCTTCTTGTGTCTCATTCGGCCGCCGACAAGTAAAGTTTTCGCCAATGGCTAGACAATAAGGTGTTAGCCAATAGCGCGACAAGAAAGTGTTCGCCAATGGCAAGACACAATTGAGACACTATAGTGTCCTGGTCATTGGTTTCACCCTGTGACTAACTTCCTGAGACTTTGATGACGTCGTCCTTCGATCTTCTCATAATTAGGTCACATTTGGGTTTCTTCAGTAATTTTTAATGCCTACAGATACCCCCTCCAAAGTTTTCAGACTCCTCTGTATTTTGTCGAGGGGTCTGGAATACTTTGGATAAGATACTTTGCTTCCGCTCAACGCTGAACTTTATAAGAGGTTCAGATCTTGTTTCGCTTTTGAACCCTGCTACGATGTCGCCACCATATTTTGGTATCAATAACTGTTGCATTTATTTTTGGATTGGTTGAAATGTCGAAGTCGAATTTGAACTGATCATCTTCATCTTGAAAGTTATCACTTGGGTCGTAATTGAGTATCCTGAGAACCATGTTGTTTCATCATAGTGGGGATGGCGTATGATTCTTCTTCCAAGAACGAGAATTTGAGGAAGCTGCCGTCCCCATTGTCAACACTTGGAAAATAAGTTGTTCATTGTCGGACTTCCAGGAAAGCTTCTGAGTATGATATGGGACCAATTTGCTTTGAATATACTGCTTCGAATCTCATGTGGAGGATAATCATCGAGTCTTGGAATTACCGAGACAGTTTGGTGCCTCTCTTTGTGTGCGGCAGTCAAAGGTGTTGCGCTCGAAGAGATGCGCCTGCGCTATGACTGCCGCCGAATAGTGTGCGCAGCGCGATTTAATCGTCGCCAAGAGGTGTGCGCTGCAATCAAGGCGCCATCGGTGACAGCCTGCCTATAAGCCCGATACTTAGGGTTTTGTCAACATCTGAAATCCCGCCTTTTGGACTTCAAAACCCTTCCAAGGACTTCTCTTTTCTCCCCTCAACCTTAGCAAACCCTTTTTATCTCTCAAGCCTCCAAATTTGTTCGAAAACCCTTCTTTGGATCTAGGGTTTTCTCTGTTTTCTTGGATTCTTCTCGGTTTTGATCGATTTTTCTTCACGAAATCGGGCCTCCTCCTGCTCCTCTATCAGATCAAAAGCCCCCCTTGACAAACCCTAAGTTTTTTACACCCTTTTGCTTCGGATTTTCATCAAAACCCTAGCTTTTCCCTCAAAAATCACATTTTTAACCATGTCTCCTAAGAGATCTCGTTCCTAAGGGCAACTGTCTCCGGCGAGTGAAGAATCACCGCCTCGCCTATGGGGTAAGACTTAGGGTGTGTGTATTTGGTTTGAGTTGAAAAAGTGATATTTTTATGCAAAATCCTCGTTTGTTCTCCTTTGCGAGGCATTCGGGAAAAGTTGAGGTTCTCCTTTGCGAGGATCTAGGCTTAAATGACTGTTTTGCATTGTCAAAACACTCGTAAAATCAAGAACATGGGATATTGGTAGTCTTGCGTTTCTTGGCGCGATGGGTGGTACATCTCCGCCCGCCGAGAACACCAAACTGTCATGTGTAGTGAGCGGTTTGGACTATCTCAACTACTAGCGAGGCGGTTTGATCTATCTCATTTGCGTGAGGCAGTTCTTGTCTCCCTTTGGTAGCGACGAGTTTAGGCATCTCGTAGAACGTTTCCTCATATTTTAACTAAGTGTTTTTCACACTGATAATCACATTTTAATGACATTTTAATAACCTCATTATCTATTTTATATCAATAAATATGTTACTAATAATATGTTTTATCTTATTTTAGAATAATGGAGTATTAATGAATAAAAGCTCAAATGACTCAAATTCTCAATTTCTACCAATTTTGAAGCCCAAACTCAAGACAAACGAAGGCCCAAGATACCAGGGAATCGAAGAATTAGTGCAAAAATATCAAGAAAAGACAAAATCCGTTGGGAACCAATCGGTTGACTAATAATTGTTACCCAACCTATTAAGGGTATATTAACCGACGGCCAACCGATGGCAGCAAATAGATTCAATTTAGGAAAGATTTCTCTTCCTTTTGGCCAAGTTTGATCCAATGGTTCACATCAACTCCGTTGGGGTATAAATAGGGGTAGTATCGAGGGTTTAGAGGTGTGAAATATTTTGGAAAACTCCTTTTGGAGAGAAAGGGTTGCTCTTGTTTTAGAGTACCTTTCATTGTAATAATTTTTCCTCAATAAATAAATATTTTCGCCCCTTCAATCCCATCTTCTTCTTCTTGTTCAAGGACCAAAAGGAGGATGAGTTGATGATGATGAGTTGCAGGTTTCTCTTTATTTCTCTTTATTATTTCTTTTTCTTTCTTGTTATTTATTTGCTTTGTAGTTTAGATTTAATAGCTTTTGTAGTTTAGATTTATTTGCTTTGTAGTTTAGATTTAATAGCTTTTGTAGTTTAGATTTAATTGCTTTGTAGTTAGATTAGTTTAGAATTTTTCTTTTCTTTTTATTTTCTTTTCTTTTTCTATTTGTTTGAATTTCCCAAGATGTTGAACTAAACTCTTGTGGGGATCTAGGTTGCATGAAACTAGTCTAATCTCTTTTGTATTTATGAATCATCTCTCTTATGCTTAAAAGATCATGTTTAGGTTAATCAACTAGAGAACTAATCGATAGAAGAAGAATTTGATAGTTTATGCTTTCCTTAAGTGGTTTGATAGGCTATGCTTATGAATTCTAGGATTATTATCTTGTTATCACTCTCTTCATGAGTTTGAATTTCAATTAGGTGATAATTTGATAAGTTATGCTTTCCTTAAGTGGTTTGATATCTTATGCTTAATAAATCTAATATGAGATGTGGTAAAAAGAGAATTTTTCATAGATTATAATTTGAGTTAGCTAGTGGATTCAATTCTAGATTCCTTCATCTCTCTTATTGAATTCTCATCTTTTTAATTGTGATTCCTTTCACACACAATCCAAATCCACTCTCTCATCACTTCATCATGCTTTCATACTATCTTGAATAAAACCCTAATTGTCACGCATAATTTGAGAACCGAACTTGAATCAAACACTTCCTATTTCCCGCTCTGGATCGACAATCTTAAATACTATAACTTGACAATGGTTGTGCACTTGCGACTATAAAAGGTAAACACTGCTGCCCATCAAGTTTTGGCGCCTCGGGAACCTGTTAAGTAGGAATTTTTTTAGTTCTTCAACTTGTGTGTTTGTCTATTGTGAATGAATTCTTCGGCGTTTACGCCACGAGTCGAAAGGGCTACATAGTATCAGTATTCTCTCGCCTCGCGAGGCTTCACCGGTGACCGACATTCCTCTCGCTGGCCCAAGTGCCTCCCGAGTTACCGGAGTTACCGAGCATGGGGATCGCCGGATTTGCGGAGGATGATAACCGACGCTGATGAAAATTACCGACTCTTACCGAGGTTATAAGGAAATTCAGCTATTTGTTCGGGATTTTGTTGCCGATCCGTAAATTCTAACTTCCCGTACCGAGGCTTGGTTGTATGAAGGTGACGGCTCCCGCCTTCACTTGCCCTCTTTTGCTCGCCATCATTCATTAGTGCACCTCGCCAATCTATCGGCCAAGAGGAGCATGCCTTGAGATTGACCGAGGACCGTGAGAGCATCCATCAGCGGTATGTTGGCCGTGGCCACCCCGTGCTCAAGTGATAAGGATTATGTCCGCACTATTCCTGTGGATCATAGGTCAAGACACCACCACAACGAATTGTTGGTCAAGGCCGATATTGTGAAGAATCGTCTGGCCAGAATAGGAAGGGTATTACCTCCTAAGAAGTCCCACCGATGCTTCGGTTGGGTCCATTCTACTGACGACCGATGGTGGACGCGATGACAAGCACGCCCTCGCCGGTGGAATCGTGAGCTACAAGAAATTGGCTTGTATGTTCCTATCCGCAAGCATGTATGGGATTCCCATTAGCACGCATCACTTCTCACACTTTTGGAGGTTTATAACCCGACACCAATACCTTCCTAACGAAGAATGGGGAGTTAGGCCTTCCACTCCATGAGATGATGAAAGTATCGGTCTTCCGATGGGTGACGCCCATATCGAGTATTTTCCAACTAATCGCCGATCGAAGGAGATGAAGGAAAAGGGGTCAAGTGTTTATGAGGTCCTTTGGGAGTTGACTGCCACTACCGTACGGGCTATAGCATTAGCCGAAGGCCGTGAAAAGCCCGCAGGCCGCTTTGAAACAGCTTTGTCGACTCACCGCTCAAGAACTTGGAGAATAATAACGAGATAAAAGAACCGATCCTCTAACTCCTCTCGCCATCAACAATTTGATTGTGAAGACCAATGCCCAATCTTTTACTACTCCATTTGCCGAGGGCAAGATTCCCAAGGGCACCAAGTTGAGACTTTCTTGTGGCAAGTGCAGATTGCCACAAACCCTTTTGGCGGGCTACTTGGCGATTTGGTTGAAGAAATGCGGTTCCGCATCAATCCTCGAGATGCTATGCCTTTGGAAGTGCTTTTCCCAAACTATTGAGCTAGTCGCCGGTCAGCCGACTTTCTTTCCTTCCTCCGATGGTGGCAGATATACATTGCGCACTTCGACGCTTAGTCACCGGTTTCGTCCAGAAGAGCAAAGGGTCCTCTGATGAAATCCCGGCCGTAAAGGTGGAGCTACCATATACCTATCTGATGGCTTGGCTTGTGCTCCATCGTCCCGACTTGATGACGCGCCCGCAATCATCCCCGGTTCCACGGCACTTAGAGAACCGTAAGTGGGGGCAAGACAGCTCGAGGCATCTCGCCAATTCAAGATCACTAAGAGTTGGGAATTTTCAAGTGTTTCCCAAACTCTCGGTCATTACGATGACGCTTCTCATTGATGCCGCTGAGCCTAACGGAAGCCGCATCAGCCCGACCTAGGCCGCTCCGTGGTTGATAAATATTCGCCCGCTACTCGCCTTCCCAGATAAGAACTCGTATGCGACATTGAGCCTTATCTTCTATGCCGTTTTCCGCCAACTTGGCTATGACCAGATCTATGTCGAACTGAACGGGGATGAAGACCCATGGAGGTTTTATTGATGGCGCTACCGGTATTGAGTATCGGGTGTACCAATGCCAAGTTCAGCCTTTCCCACGAGCCTAAGCTTCAAATGACATTTCAGATTGCAAGTGGCTCATTGCAGCTAACGCCCTACTAAAGTGGGCAGAAAAGAGCATACCAACTCGGGCTTTCTCCTCCGCAGCTCAACCGACGAGGAAATCTACGGCAAGAAGAAGGTCTGCCCAAGAAGAAGTTGAGGAAGAAGATTTTGACGACACGATCCGAACTTCCAAGAGGAAAGAGAAGAGATTGTTCGCCCCTGTGGGTCCGGATAATGAGTGAAGTAGTAATACCTCCTCCTCATCGTTCTCCAACTCGACGGGATGCACCAGTCAAAGCTTCCCTCGGTCCCATCTCCTCCCAAACGCCCTTTGAAACGGCCTCGAAGAAGGTCGTTTACCCATCCCAACAAGATGATTGTTGAGATGTGGTAAAAGAGAATTTTTCATAGATTATAATTTGAGTTAGCTAGTGGATTCAATTCTAGATTCCTTCATCTCTCTTATTGAATTCTCATCTTTTAATTGTGATTCCTTTCACACACAATCCAAATCCACTCTCTCATCACTTCATCATGCTTTCATACTATCTTGAATAAAACCCTAATTGTCACGCATAATTTGAGAACCGAACTTGAATCAAACACTTCCTATTTCCGTTCCTCGTGGGATCGACAATCTTAAATACTATAACTTGACAATGGTTGTGCACTTGCGACTATAAAAGGTAAACACTGCTTTTGCCCATCAAGTTTTTTTGGATTTGCACGGAACTGTTAAGTAGGAATTTTTTTAGTTCTTCAACTTGTGTGTTTGTCTATTGTGAATGACAAAAGGAGCTTGAAGGCAAGGAGTTGAAGATTCGAGATTGAAGGTTGCCTCCAACGAGGCTTTGCATTGCTTTAAGCAGTAACTCTTCTCTCTAGTATTTTAATTCCACCCTATAGGTAGTTCATCACATTAGAGACAATTAGGTTAATATAAAAAAAAACTGACTTTCTTTCTTGTCGACCATAATTAAAAAAAAATATATTTTTTTTTTATCCTTTTAGTTGCTTTTAATTTCTAGGGTCGCATTGCATATAATAGTAGGAATTCACCAAAGTGATTTGAGCATTTTGAATTGACACTCACTTGAACATATTTTAAGGGCAAAACCCATTAATCAAGATAAGGTGAGGGATTTCATCACCCTTTCCTTAGCCAAAATCAGCGATTCCTCACTACACAAACCCAAGCCTCCTAAAAGAATTAGACGTTGGCCCTAAGGATTCGAGCTCAATAAGGAACAAGAAATTCTTGAGTGAACTGGTCTAAGTTATTTGGATTAATTGGTGTCTAAGGCAAGGTTTAGGGGTTGCGTAGCCTCGCAAGGAACGATGTACTTAATTGATCTTTGATCTCCTCTAGTACTATCCTTACGGCTAATTACCCACGTGAACCGGATTTTTGTTCACTTAGGAGTTTTGGTTAGAGTCGGTCTAGCCGAAGTTTAGGCTTAACCCTAGAGTTAGGGTGATTGAAAAGTGATTGCCTTGATTTGTTAATTTTTCTTTTTCTTCTTCCCTCTTCTCTTTTCACCATCTCACTAACTTTTTCATTTTTTTAATTAAAAAAAAATTTTGATTTTGGTTTATGCAAACTTGGGTTAGGAATAATACCAATCGCTTAGTTCGCCTGATTCAACTTCTCAACCAAACGAAATGGCCAATCCTCCCGCTCTTCAAGATATCTCATACCCAACTAGGAATGCTATCCCTTCATGCATTAAGCTTCCCAAGCAAATGGAACTAATTTCAACTCCGACCACATTTCATCAACATGCTTCCAAAATTCTAGGAAATAAAACCAAGACGATATATTTTCATCTCGAATTTGTAGAAGTCGCCTCATGATTAAAATGAAAGACCTAATTGAGGATGCAATTAAGCTTCGATTTATTCCCTTCACTCTTAAGGACAAAGCAAAAATGTCCGCATAAAATTTTACCCACAGATTCGATTTCAACCCGATGATTTTGTAAAAGTTTTTCTAAAAATTCTTCCCAATTCACAAAACTAAGCTCGTAAAAAGATTCACAATTTTAGGATTGTCCCGTGAGCCATTCGAAGTATTTCGATAGGTTTAAGGATCTCCTCATCCAATGTCCTCACCATGGTCCGAAAAATGGCGATTGTGCCAAATCATTTCTGAAGGATTGGACTATCCCGCAAAAACTTCCTTAGAGTCTATGTGTCAAGGGGATTTTATGAAGAAAAATGCCGATGAAGCGCGGGATTTCTTAGAGAGTCCGTCGTAAAACCATGCAATGGGAACAACGGGATGACCGTGGTGCATCGGTTCCTCAAGCCAAATCTAGTGGTCCTTCCTTAGGAGCGAATATAGCCGTTGAAGCAAAGATGGCGGCGATCATCGTAGGCTAGAAGCTCTCGAATCAAAGAACGCTACCGCCAAGTCAATCAAATCTCACCAGTTGTCACAATTGTCGGTCCCCATCTCATGTTGCCGATGAATGCCCTCTTTTAGGATCCGATCACCACTAGGTCGTTAACGCCAGATTCCAGCCTCCTAGAAATGATCCTTTTGCCCCAACCTACAATCCTACCGGGCTAATCATCCCAACTTTGCGTGGAATCAAGGAAGTTACCCCAAATCAAAACGCCAATCCCACCTCAAACCAACAAATTCCTAGGGAAACACGATTCCGCTCAATCCACCAAACAATTTCCATCACTCAAATCTACCTTTTGAATTTCCCTCCTCATCAACCGACTAATCTTTCTAACCCGATCACGGAAAAGCGTCTTGGTGTCATAGAAAAGGGTTTAGAAGCCATGATCAAAACCACCACCAACCCGATGACTCAATCATCCAACACTCTAAATTCCTTCATGCAAACAACCAACCAAGCGATCAACTCGAACACTCAAGCCATCGCCAGATAGAAACCCAACTAGGGCAACTAGCAAACGCCGTGAGTGAAAGAGAGAAAGGAACATTTCGAGTCAACCCGTGACCAATCCAAGGAACTCGTGGTCAACTTTTCACGATCAAGTGAATGCAATCCATTCACCAAAAACTGTGTTAATAATCAAGTCCTTGAGCGAGAGAATTATGTTGAATACATGCATCTTGAAGCCAACATTTGAAGAACCCTTTGTCAATGAACTTAGGTTTGGAGAAAATAGAAAACAACAAGATTTCATTTTGATGAAATTTTATTAATAATGAATCTAAGTTCAAAAAGCATACAACCATTAATGCCTACCTTCCATTGTCGCACACATCACTAAAACCCCGAAATTTTTGGAATTTAAGCACATCAAGAATTATATCATTTTGAAATTCTTTAAATTTCGGGTAGAATTTTCAAAGAATAAGGTAGAAGTTAATGTAGAATGTGAGCTTCTCATGTTTCATCTTTTATTCTACATTTTTGTTTTTGTTCCACAATAATAATAAAAGAATTTATTCTTCTCTCATGTGAGAGTTTCTTGTTCTTTAAAAAAAGATCTTGTAAATCATCAGTATAATATTTAAAATAAAAAATTAAAAAAAAAAAAAAAATAACAACAATTGTTTCGCTCTCCCCTCAAACACGTGTAAATGCAGTTTCTTTTTTGTTCCGTGTCATCCTAACATCCGTAGTGCTTCCACTTCTCCATGTTACTTTCTGCATTTACATTGAGGACAATGCAAATTTTAGGTGTGGGGGTGGGACTTAGTCAAATTTCTTTGTATTTTAGTCATTTTTCATTTTTTCATTTTTCTTTTTTCTTTCTTATTCATTTTTCATTTTCTTTTTCTTAAAAAAAATTGTCACATAGAGGAATGAACTTCGAGGAGATGACTCACCAAATCCACCCTCGATGTACCTATGATTTTCACATATGTAGGTATATGTAGACTAACACCCACGTTTGATCTCGCCGAATGAACCTAATAGGGCCTCAGGGTTCCCAACAAAGCCTCGCAGATGATCTCTTTCTCGAAGTTCGACCAAGATTCATTCTCTCGATGTTATGGAACATACTCAAAGGGGATCTATTGTAGAAGCTAGCTCTTCTTCGGGTAACGTCTTATTGTTTAGATCTTCTCAATCTTTTAGCCGATAGTTAATTTCATGGTATTCTCACCGCAGGAACCGCATTACTATCGCAGAGCAAGCTCCTCGCGTTTCATTTGAGATTCAACCCTCGCTCTCCCTACCGAGTCCATCATTGTTTGACTCTTGTTGAGAGTTCTCTCGTTGACTCGACCACCGCTACTCAAGCTGAACTTGAATTAACTCCAGTTCCCCAGGCTACATCGATGAGCATGGTAGAGATGACTTTAGTCGGGGATCTTCTAGCCACACCGTATGTCTCCTAGTCTTGTTTCTTTTTTTTTGAAAATTTTAGAATTCTAATCCTCGTAAACTTACACTTCTCTTTCACAGCCGCTCTTCCGTTGTATGACACAATTAAAGCTTTGATGGCGGATGAGGATCGAAGAAGATGGTCATCGCGCAGAGCTTGAGGGTTTCACATTCCTTCTCAATAAATTGATTGAAAAGGTCGAATAAAGGTTCTTCCTTCAAATAAGCCGCCTCGATCGTATGTAAATATCATAAGAGAGGAGGGTTTTTCTAACTTGGCGACTCCATCGCTAAGATCTGATCCAGCGAACAGAACCGAGTGAACTTCGAGACTTCGTCCGGGGTACTTCTTCTTATATCTCTTCTCGAGTTGAGTCTATCACACTAGGGGAAGCTGCTAAGAACTGTTGAAGAAGAACTACAGCAAGTGCAAGCTCAATCGCTGCCTAAGGGCAAGCTTGAATACACGGATGAGGCCATCAGCCGACTTGATCCGCCTGGCGAGACGCGACGCACTGAGATCGCTCTCACCAAGAAAGCTCTTGAAGAAGGCGGCTCTCTCGAAAATTGATCTTGCTAGTTCGAGAAGACTCGCTTCTAAACCGGCGTAGAGCAATTGAAAGCATCTCGATGAAAGGTCTGGCCGAAATGGATCAAGATTATTCAGCTTTCTAACTATTAATGATGCTTCCTGAGTCCTTCTCAGAAGGAATTGGAACAAGAATACCAGACCAAGCCTGAGCTAGAAGAACGGATCCGCCACGCCAATTCTCCCCGGACATTTTGATTTTGTTTAGTCGACAATGTATTTTAAATTCCATCATTTATGAAATAAAATTTACTTTTGTCGACTTTTATTACGCTTTTTATTCTGCTTTTGAACTAATGGATATAATCTTAATAGGATTTTGGCAAACCCTCACCATCAACGGATTTGATATTCCTTTACCAACTACCGCTTGAATTGGGCTAGCATGTAGATTGTTTAAGTCCATTCTACATATAACGCTATGCTAAAAGAATAAACTCTCTTAGACTTTATGCTACTCATATTGAATAATGAGACTTGATCAATTATCACGGAATTGACTACCCCACGCAGGGTTAGATTACGACTTATTCCCCTCGATGGGACAGAATAACACCTACTACGATAAATAAGCCGAGTTTTAATGCATCATTAAGTCAAGAATGAGACCGGCTATATATTGAATACATAGACTTTATTTGTTATTTTTGAGTCTTCTCTTGGGGCAAAGACGAACCCATTATGTCTTCTCTTGGGGCAAAGACGAACCCGTTGTGTCTTCTCTTGGGGCAAAGACGAACCCGTTGTGTCTTCTCTTGGGGCAAAGACGAACCCGTTTTGTTGAAGGAGAAGAAAGTATTTTCTTATCTCTTGCTTCAACTGATGACTCTTCGTTCACGTGAATTGAGAGTTGGAAGAATTCCTGATGCACGTGCACCAGAGAATCTATAAAGAAACTCAAAGTGGGATCTCCACTTCGAGAATCACATTGGAGTCAGGCCATGTGGCTTTGACTCAGAGATAAAACAGGGGGGACATTTTAACTCAGGTGAGTGAAAGGTAAAAGTTAGAGAAAACTACGGGGTTTGATTACTCAAATTTATCCCTTCTTGGGGTAAAGATGAACCCAGTATTGGAGTGGAACTCTTCTTCATAAAAGAAATCGAGAACAGCTTTTGATTTTATTGGTGGCCTCAATTGTTGTGAATTTTGGCCAAGTGGGAGTGGAGATTTGAAATGACCTCGATCGCTCAAAGCTTTTAGGTGTTCAGGTCATCAGAACATCGTGTGCTTCCACTCTTCTCCATGTTACTTTCTGCATTTACATTGAGGACAATGCAAATTTTAGGTGTGGGGTGGGACTTAGTCAAATTTCTTTGTATTTTAGTCATTTTCATTTTTCATTTTTCATTTTTCATTTTTCATTTTCTTTTTCTTAAAAAAAAATTGTCACTTGCCAACTTAATGGAGTTGATTAATAGTTTTCTAATCCCGAAGTTAGTTATACACTCAAGTTTATCTTTTATGATAATTTTAAATAAATTTCGAAGAATGATTTTCAAAGTGGTATACTTTACTAAAGTTTAACTTGGATGTTTAATCGAGTAATGAAATTTTTAGCGTGCTTAACCTAGAGTTGAAAATGATTCTTTAAGTTGCATTAATCCAAATATTTTTGAACATATATACATATACACATATATATATTATACTAACTTAACAAAAGAGTCACGAAAAATGGGCACCAAATAAATTTCTCTTAAAATCATCGGTAGTTCTTTGTTACTAAGCCTAAGTTGGTGAGTAATTAAGCCCGAGGAGTATTTTATGCTTAATGACCTAAGCCCAATTGGGTTGGGATTCATTGGCCCAAAACTTCGCTAAATGGTCACTTAGAAAGCCCGATTAAAAGAACAAGACTACCAAGAAAAAAAAAAAAAAACTAACCATGTTTTTATATATATGGAAATAATGGTATATGTTCTTGATTTTTCAAAATGGGTTAAGAGACTTGAACATTGTTTGAAACAAAGAGTTAGCATGTTTCCTTCAAAACTTTTGAATTAAATCTTTGAGAAAAACTTGGTTTTGTATCACTACAATGGAAGGATTTTCTTAAGAAGTTTACTTTGAAATCATGATAAAAGCGTTTTCTTGAGTATTAACCGACTTGTGGAATTTTTGAATTATTCAATTAGCTTCTTTAAATTGGCAAGTTGACTGAATTTTGTGGGTATATTCATGCAAACCCTCACTGAGACTACAACTTCGTCCACTAGGGTAACCTAGGGGTTTAAAGGCTTGTTGTATCGCTAAATACAACCCGATTCTCTGAAAGTGAGTTAGGATTTTTCTTTCTTTCTTTTCATTTTTCTTCCTTGCTAGAGGACTAGCAAAAGTTTAGGTGTGGGGGTATTTGATAATCACATTTTAATGACATTTTAATAACCTCATTATCTATTTTATATCAATAAATATGTTACTAATAATATGTTTTATCTTATTTTGCGAATAATGGAGTATTAATGAATAAAAGCTCAAATGACTCAAATTCTCTGAATTTCTACCAATTTTGAAGCCCAAAATCAAGACAAACGAAGGCCCAAGATACCAAGGGAATCCAAGAAGAATTAGTGCAAAATATCAAGAAAAGACAAAATCCGTTGGGAACCAATCGGTTGACCAACAGTTGGCCAACGGTTGGCTAACAGGTTGCTAAGCTCGACCAACCGATTGGTCTTGGCAAGATTCGAATTTAGGAAAGATTTCTCTTCCTTTTGGCCAAGTTTGATCCAATGGTTCACATCAACTCCGTTGGGGTATAAATAGGGTAGTATCGAGGGTTTAGAGGTGTGAAATATTTTGTAAAACTCCTTTTGGAGAGAAAGGGTTGCTCTTGTTTTAGAGTACCTTTCATTGTAATAATTTTTCCTCAATAAATAAATATTTTCTCCCCTTCAATCCCATCTTCTTCTTCTTGTTCAAGGACCAAAAGGAGGATGAGTTGATGATGATGAGTTGCGGGTTTCTCTTTATTTCTCTTTATTATTTCTTTTTCTTTCTTGTTATTTATTTGCTTTGTAGTTTAGATTTAATAGCTTTTGTAGTTTAGATTTATTTGCTTTGTAGTTTAGATTTAATAGCTTTTGTAGTTTAGATTTAATTGCTTTGTAGTTAGATTAGTTTAGAATTTTTCTTTTCTTTTTATTTTCTTTCTTTTTCTATTTGTTTGAATTTCCCAAGATGTTGAACTAAACTCTTGTGGGGATCTAGGTTGCATGAAACTAGTCTAATCTCTTTTGTATTTATGAATCATCTCTCTTATGCTTAAAAGATCATGTTTAGGTTAATCAACTAGAGAACTAATCGATAGAAGAAGAATTTGATAGTTTATGCTTTCCTCAATTGTTGTGAATTTTGGCCAAGTGGGAGTGGAGATTTGAAATGACCCCCATCGCTCAAAGGTTTGGTCAAATGGGAGTTTAATAAATGTGACTATTCAGAAGTTTGATAATCTAAAACTATAGGAATGGGTTATCCCAGTATATTAGGGGTAATATTTCTTCAGAACTTCCCGCTGATTGGCATCATTAACTTATCGCCGCCTTGAGTGATCAGCGATATGCTCCATTTGAATAGACCGTCGACATTTAACGGTCCTTCCCATTTGGGCTGAAATTTGCCTTCTTAGAATTAAGGATCATTGACGCCAACGCGCAGCACCAAGTCTCCTCCTTGAAAACCCGATGTCGGACTTTCTTGTTAAAGGCTTTAGAAATTTTGCCCGGTATAACTCAATTTGTCGCTGAGCTTCCAAGTTTTCGCCTAACATCTCAAGCTCTTCAAGACGCTTCGATATTGTTTCGCCATCCGCCATTCTCATCGCAAGTGCAACACTAAGGGACGGAATTTGTATTTCCAATGGAAGGACGGCTTCACATCCGTATACCAAGGAATATGGGGTGGCCCCGGTAGGTGTTCGGATTGTGGTGCGATAAGCCCAAAGAGCGTCACCGAGCTTGTCGTCCCAATCTCTCTTATTGGTCCTTACTAACTTTGCCAAGATCTTGATGATAGTCTTGTTAAAGGCTTCAGCTAAACCATTTGCAGTGGGATTATAGGCTGTAGATGAAACGTCTTGGATTCTGAACTTGCCGCAGAATCTGACAAAGGCATTGCTAATGAATTGGGGACCGTTGTCATGCACAATTCGTCTCGGGACACCGTATCGATAGATGATGTGGTGTTTGATGAATTTGATGACATTACTTGCCTTGACTTCTTTGAGCGGAATTGCTTCAGCCCATTTTGAGAAGTAATCGGTAATTGCTAAAATAAAACGGTCCCCTTTTGCTGACGGGGGAAAGATGGGTCCTACCACGTCCATTCCCCAGGTCTCAAACGGCCAAGAAGTAGCTGACGGATGTAGATCTTCTGGCGGCTGATGCCCAGAAGGCATATTTGGCACGCTGACAACGCCTCGCTGATTCAACCGCATCTTTAATCATGGTCGCACCAAGAATAGCCCAATCTCGGCCATCTCCTAGCTTAGGACTGGTTGATGCGCACCGCAAGTACCATCATGTGCCTCTCTGAGGTCATCCTCTGCTTCCTCAGTTGAAAGGCATCGGAGTAGCAACCCATCGTACGTACGACGATAAAGCGTTTGGGATACAGCATTATAGTAAAATCTCGGTGCCCTTCTTCGGACTGATTCTCTTTCTTTCACATCTTCTGGTAGAATACTATGTAAGACATAATCTATGATGGGAAAGTGCCAATCTCGAGGTTCGAGTCTGGTTAGAGTGGCATGCACTTCCTTGACATCCACAGCGCATTCCGGTATAAAAAGTTGATGTGTCCTCATAGTGACGAACTGCTCCGTTTCCGGGGGTTGCGCCAACGAAACAGCTAATGCCGCCAACGCATCAACATAGGCGTTCTGGAGACGCGGTATATATTCGATGAAGAAACTTTCAAATGATTCCGCCATCTCTATTGCCGCCTCATGATATGGGATCAAATCCGGATTTCTGACTTCGTAGTCTCCGCGGATCTGCCTGACTATGAGTTGAGAATCCCCAAAGGCTTCGAGATATTTGACTCCCAGCTCTTTGGCAAAACTGAGCCCAATAAGTAATGCGTTGTATTCGGCCACATTATTGGAGCACGGTTCGGTCAGTGAATAAGCCCGAGGCATCACATGCTTTTCTAGGGAAACTAAGACTACTCTGACTTCGGCAGAAATCTTAGAACATCCCGGAGCACTTGCCACATTAGTTGCGCGAGAGGCGTACAATTGCCACACGTGCTCGTGGGAAGTGTGGTTGACCTCAGAGGTTTCATCGTAAATCTTCATGCAGCTTTGTCCTGCTAGGTCGGACGCTAGAAGATCACATATTGCTTGTCCTTTCACCGACTTCACGCTTAAAGTGAATGTCGATTGTGAAAGGAGCAAAGCCCATCTTGCCAATCGCCCAAAGAGGCCGGCAAGGCCATAAATACTGAATTGATTAACATCCGAGATGACATGTATCGCCTCCGCCTAACTAAGTAATGGCGATTTTTGACCGCGAACACCAAGACAAGGCCTTCCTTTTCAATATTCGATATCGACTCGCAGCCACCATCGTCCGACTCGTGATAATAGTCTAATCTCTTTTGTATTTATGAATCATCTCTTATGCTTAAAAGATCATGTTTAGGTTAATCAACTAGAGAACTAATCGATAGAAGAAGAATTTGATAGTTTATGCTTTCCTTAAGTGGTTTGATAGGCTATGCTTATGAATTCTAGGATTATTATCTTGTTATCACTCTCTTCATGAGTTTGAATTTCAATTAGGTGATAATTTGATAAGTTATGCTTTCCTTAAGTGGTTTGATATCTTATGCTTAATAAATCTAATATGAGATGTGGTAAAAGAGAATTTTTCATAGATTATAATTTGAGTTAGCTAGTGGATTCAATTCTAGATTCCTTCATCTCTTATTGAATTCTCATCTTTTAATTGTGATTCCTTTCACACACAATCCAAATCCACTCTCTCATCACTTCATCATGCTTTCATACTATCTTGAATAAAACCCTAATTGTCACGCATAATTTGAGAACCGAACTTGAATCAAACACTTCCTATTTCCGCTCCTCGGGATCGACAATCTTAAATACTATAACTTGACAATGGTTGTGCACTTGCGACTATAAAAGGTAAACACTGCTTTTGCCCATCACACACCTAGTTGCCGGTTTGTTCGACATATCTTCCTCGTGTCTTGCGCTTGAATTCCCTTCTTGGCGTTCTTTGCTCCGCGAGTCGAGTGGGCTACATTGTACTGTATTCTCCTCGTCTCGTGAGGCGCCACTGGTGACTGACATTCCTCTGCTTGGCCCAAGTGCCCCTCCGGAGTTACTGGAGTTACTGGAGCATGGGGATCGTCGTGATTTGCGGAGGATGATAACTGACGCCCCGCTGATGAAAATTACTGACTCTACTGAGGTTATAAGGAAATCCAGCTATTTGTTCGGGGATTCTGTTGCTGATCCAGAAATTCTAACTTCCCGTACCGAGGCTTGGTTGTATGAAGGTGACGGCTCCCGCCTTCACTTGCCCTCTTTGCTCGCCATCATTCATTAGTGCACTCGCTAACTGCCTGGCCAAGAGGAGCATGCCTTGGAGATTGACTGAGGACCAGGAGCCATCCATCAGCGGTATGTTGGCCGCTTACCCCGTGCTCAAGTGATAAGGATTATGTCCGCACTATTCCTGTGGATCATAGGTCAAGACAACCGCCTCACAACGAATTGTTGGTCAAGGCCGATATTGTGAAGAATCGTCCGCCGTAATAGGAAGGGTATTACCTCCTAAGAAGTCCCACCGATGCTTCGGTTGGGTCCATTCTATCGACGATCGATGGTGGACGCGATGACCAAGCACGCCCTATGGAATCGTGAGCTACAAGAAATTGGCTTGTATGTTCCTATCCGTGCAAGCATGTATGGGATTCCCATTAGCACGCATCACTTCCTCACACTTTTGGAGGTTTATAACCCGGACACCAATACCTTCCTAACGAAGAATGGGGAGTTGGGCCTTCCACTCCATGAGATGATGAAAGTATCTGGTCTTCCGATGGGTGACGCGCCATATCAGGAGTATTTTCCAACTAATCGTCGACTGAAGGAGATGAAGGAAAAGGGGTCAAGTGTTTATGAGGTCCTTTGGGAGTTGACCTGCCACTACCAGACGGCTATAGCATTAGCTGACGTGAAGGCCAGGAAAAGCCCGCAGGTCAGTTTGAAACAGTTTGCCGACTACCTGTTCAAGAACTTAGAGAATAATAACGAGATAAAAGAACTGGATCCTCTAACTCCCTCTGCCATCAACAATTTGATTGCGAAGACCAATGCCCAATCTTTTACTACTCCATTTGCTGAGGGCAAGATTCCCAAGGGCACCAAGTTCGAGACTTTCTTGTGGCAATTGCAGAAGCAGATCAAGCCACAAACCCTTTTGGCGGGCTACTTGGCGATTTGGTTGAAGAAATGCGTGGTTCCGCATCAATCCTCAGATGCTATGCCTTTGGAAGTGCTTTTCCCAGCTATTGAGCTAGTCGTCGGCCGTCGACTTTCTCTCCTTCCAGCGATGGTGGCAGATATACATTGCGGACTTCGACGCTTAGTCACTGGTTTCGTCCAGAAGAGCAAAGGGTCCTCTGATGAAATCCCGGCCGTAAAAGTGGAGCTACCATATACCTATCTGATGGCTTGGCTTGTGCTCCATCGTCCAGACTTGATGATGGCGCCTGAGGCAATCATCCCTGAAGTTCCACTATTGCAGAATTTAGAGAACTGTAAGTGGGGGGCAAGACAGTTCTCTGAGGCATCTCGCCAATTCAAGATCACTAAGAGTTGGGAATTTTTCAAGTGTTTCTAAACTTCTACCGGCCACGATCGCTCATTGATGCTTGAGCCAGCCGGAGCCCGTACTAGCCCGACCTAGGCCGCCCTGGTTGATAAATATTCTACCGCTACCTCGCCTTTTGATAAGAACTGCGCGACATTGAGCCTTATCTTCCATGCGGTTTTCGCCAATTTGGCTATGACCAGATCTATGTCTGAACTCGACCGGGGATGAAGACCCATGGAGGCCTTATTGATGGCGCTGCACGCTGGTATCGAGTATCGGTACCAATGCCAAGTTCATCTTTTCTGCCGCCGAGCCTAAGCTTCAAATGACATTTCTGTATTGCAAGTGGCTCATTGCAGCTAACGCTCCTACTGAAGTGGGGCGCAGAAAAGAGCATACGCCAACTCGTGCTTCTCCTCCGCGAGCTCAACCGACGAGGAAATCTAAGGGCAAGAAGAAGGCTGTCCAAGAAGAAGTTGAGGAAGAAGATTTTGACGACACGATCCGAACTTCCGAAGAGGAAAGAGAAGAGATTGTTCATCCTACAGGGGTCCGGATACGGAGTGAAGTAGTAATACCTCCTCCTCGTCGTTCTCCAACTCGACGGGATGCACCAGTCAAAGCTTCCCCCCGTGTCCCATCTCCTCCCAAACGTCCTTTGAAACGGCCTCGAAAGAAGGTCGTTCTTACCCATCCCAACAAGATGATGGTGAGACAGGAGAAGAGGAGGAAGAGGAAGAAGAGGAAGAGGAGGCTTCCGACCTCATTCTGAGGAAGAGGGTCCGCACGTCAACGACCGTTCCTTCCCCAACATCTATTGTCAGAGCGTTGTTGCGGACCAAGAAGCTCACACATAGGCCTCGGCGTCTAATTTCTCCAACTCCTGAGGCGGCGGGCACTGATTTTCCACTTGGGGGAGAAGGTAAAATTTTGTTAACTTATACTTCATTATTCTGTTTATGACCGATGTTTATTATTTCATTCTCTCTTTTCAGTTCCCTCTGAAGAAGGTGAGATTCGGGCTGAACCTTCTCCTCCGCCGGTGTTTATTTATGAAGAGTCGGGTTTCGCGACGCTAGTACCTGAAACTATGGACGAGGGTACCATAGATATCGGGCCGACGCTGATGTTGACATGCCTCACCTCTGAGACTCCAGACTATCATCGCAGGTAATACCTCCTCCGATGGCGACTCCAAGTATTGAAAGAATCGACTTTGTTCCCCCGCTAATCGCTAATGCGCTTCATATTCTTTTAGAGAAATTTCAAGAAATGGGCGCCAAGATCAAAGCGGAGCCAGTCTTGGTATGAAATTTGAACTTTACTTTGTTCTCCTTCCTTGTATTGAATAGCTAACACGCTGTAGCCGCAGCGGACGAGGAACAAGCCGAGGAGAAGCGCCTTCAAAGGGCTTGATAAGACTATCAATCCACTGAACCGCTCTGTGATGTACATATATGTTACTATGATTTTCACATATGTAGGTATATGTAGACTAACACCCACAGCTGTATTGTTGACGCCGCAATGAACGCCGATGCAAACGGAGCCATTACGAAGAGGGTTTCGAGGAGTCGCTGAACAAAGCCTCGCCCAGATGATCTCTTTCTCTGAGTTCGACCAGCATCTAATTTCTGAGATGTTATTGGAACATACTCAAAGGGGATCTATTGTAGAAGCTAGCTCTTCTGTCGGTACGTGTCTTATTGTTTAGATCTTCTCAATCTTTTAGCCGATAGTTAATACTCGATGGTATTCTCACCTGCAGGAACCGGCATTACTATCGCAGAGCAAGCTCCTCAAGGTTTTCAGACTTGAGATTCAACCCCTCGTTCTCCCTACTGAGTCCATCATTGTTTCGACTCTTGTTGAGAGTTCTCTCGTTCGACCTGGACCACCGGCTACTCAAGCTGAACTTGAATTAACTCCAGTGGTTCCCGAGGCTACATCGACGAGCATGGTAGAGATGACTTTAGCTGGGGATCTTCTAGCCACACTGGTATGTCTCCTAGTCTTGTTTCTTTTTTTCGAAAATTTTAGAATTCGGAATCCTCAGAAACTTACACTTCCTCTTTCACAGCGGCTCCTTCCGTGTTGTATGACACAATTAAAGCTTTGATGGCGGATGAGGATCCAGAGAAGATGGTCATCAGTGCAGAGCTTAAGGGTTTCACATTCCTTCTCAATAAATTGATTGAAAAGGTCGTGAATAAAGGTTCTTCCTTCAGCTCAGCGAAGCGGCTCCTCGATCGGCATGTAAATATCATAAGAGAGGAGGGTTTTTCTGACTTGGCTTACTCCATCGCTTGAAGATCGATCCAGGTTAGAGCGAGGCTGAGTGAACTTGAGAGACTTGGTCCGGTACTTCTTCTTATATCTCTTCTCGAAGTTGAGTCTATCACACAAGCTAGGGAAGCCAAGCGAAGAACTGTTGAAGAAGAACTACAGCAAGTGCAAGCTCAATCTGCGCGTCTAAGGGCAAGCTTGAATACACGGGATGAGGCCACTAGTGACTTGATCTTGATGATAGTCTTGTTAAAGGCTTTAGCTAAACCATTTGCAGTGGGATTATAGGCTGTAGATGAAACGTCTTGGATTCTGAACTTGCCGCAGAATCTGACAAAGGCATTGCTGATGAATTGGGGACCGTTGTCATGCACAATTCGTCTCGGGACACCGTATCGATAGATGATGTGGTGTTTGATGAATTTGATGACATTACTTGCCTTGACTTCTTTGAACGGAATTGCTTCAGCCCATTTTGAGAAGTAATCGGTAATTGCTAAAATAAAACGGTCCCCTTTGTGAGGAAAGATGGGTCCTACCATCGCCCATTCCCGTGTCTCAAACGCCAAGAAGTAGCCGACGGATGTAGATCTTGGCGGTGATGCATGGTTAGCATGTATTTGGCACGCGGACAACGCCTCGCAGATTCAATCAAGATCTTTAATCATGGTCGGCCAGTAATAGTCCAATCTTCTCAGTCTATCTCCTAGCTTAGGACCTGGTTGATGCGCACCGCAAGTACCATCATGTGCCTCTCTGAGGGCATCCTCTGCTTCCTCAGTTGAAAGGCATCGGAGTAGCAACCCATCGTACGTACGACGATAAAGCGTTTGGGATACAACATTATAGTAAAATCTCGGTGCCCTTCTTCGAACTGATTCTCTTTCTTTCACATCTTCTGGTAGAATACTATGTAAGACATAATCTATGATGGGAAAGCGCCAATCTCGGGGTTGATGCAGTTAGAGTGGCATGCACTTCCTTGACATCCACAAGATTTCGTATAAAAGTTGATGTGTCCTCATAGTATTGAGGCTATAAGTCATAGGGGTGCATATGAAAGCGACTAATGCCATGGTACATCAACATAGGCGTTAAGGCAGCGGTATATATTCGATGAAGAAACTTTCAAATGATTCCGCCATCTCTATTGCCGCCATGATATGGGATCAAATCAGTTCGACCGTAGTCTCAGCGGATGCGACTATGAGTTGAGAATCCCCAAAGGCTTCGAGATATTTGACCCCTTTTGGCAAAACCGAGCCCAATAAGTACGCGCTGTATTCGGCCACATTATTAGAGCACGGTTCGGCCAGTGAATAAGCCTGAGGCATCACATGCTTTTCTAGGGAAACTAAGACTACTCTGACTCCTGCAGAAATCTTAGAACATCCCGGAGCACTTGCCACATTAGTTGCGCGAGAGGCGCCATCAAAATACAATTGCCACACGTGCTCGTGGGAAGTGTGGTTGACCTCGTAGGTTTCATCAGGTAAATCTTCATGCAGTGTAGCTTTGTCCTTGCTAGGTCGGACTGCTAGAAGATCACATATTGCTTGTCCTTTCACTGACTTCTGCTGCTTAAAGTGAATGTCGTATTATGAAAGGAGCAAAGCCCATCTTGCCAATCGCCCGGTTCAAAGGCGGTTGCGTCATAAATACTGGTGGATTAACATCCGAGATGACATGTATCGTCTGCCCAACTAAGTAATGGCGCATTTTTTGGACTGCGAACACCAAGACAAGGCCTTCCTTTTCAATATCTGGATATCGGGACTCGGCAGCCACCATCGTCCGACTCAGATAATAGATTGCCTGTTCGTGACCATTATCATCATCATGTGCCAACAATGCACTTAGTGAATGATTGGTGGCTCGGCGATACATCAAAACGGTTTCCGATTTGATTACGCGAGCGGGAGGATTTGATAAATATGCTTTAATATCATCAAAAGCCTTCGGCAAAACATCGTCCCATACGAGCGAAGCCCTTTTTGCAAGCTTGGAGAACGGTTGACATTTGCCCGCAAGGTTTGAAATGAACGCTCTAATATAAGCCAATCTTCCTTGCAACCCCGAAGTTCTTTGAGATTATTCGGGTCAGAATTCATTGATTGCCTTTACTTTGTCGATCAATATGGATTCCCTTTGATGTAACGACGAAACCAAGGAATTTACCACTAGCCATTCCTAGAAAGATTTAGTTGATTCATCTTTAATTGATGACTCATGAGGTCAAATACCGCTCGAGGTCCTTGATATGACTACTTTATTGCGCCTTTTACCACTAAGTCATCGACGAACACTCCACGGTCTTCTGAGATGCTCTTGAAAGATCTTCGCCATTGCTCGTTGATACGTAGCACCTGCATTCTTCAAACCGGCGGGCATGATGGTAGCAAAAGATGCGTAAGGTGTCGAAATGAAGTGTGCTTTTCATCGCCGATGCATCTTAATTTGATTGTATCCGAAAATCCGTCCATAAGCGACATTCTTTCAAACCCACAAGTATTGTCTATAATGACATCTCGTGATGGGTAGTGGAAAATCATCCTTTGGGCATGCAAGGTTCGGATCTCTCAAGTCAATGCAGATTCTAATTGTCCCATTCTTTTTAGAACAGGACAATATTTGCCACCCAACTGATGTTGCTCTTCCCGATGAAGCCCGATTGAATGAGTTTCTTTACTTCGCTTACAACCGCTTCCATAATTTGTGGGCCAGCGAATCATTTGTTGTTGTTTTATGGGTTTGGCTTCCGATTTAATATTAAGGCGATGTCGCCGCGTGCGGGTGAATACGGCATATCTTCGTAATTCCAAGCGAAAACATCGATATACTCCCGGACTAGAGCAACCAATTCCTCTTTCTCCTCCGGAGGAAGACTGCCACTCATGAATATGGGCTTCGGATTGGCTTCGCCACCCATATTGACTTGAACCACTACATCTTCAGTCGGCGGTTCTCTTTGTTCAAACTTGTCACCGTATTGGATGTTCAAATGATAAGTCCAAGGGTCTTCCCAAGTTGGTGAGTGATCATCCTCTTCGGGCTCTACCAGGCTTACTGTGGTCATATTAGACATTAGTCCTTTGAACAATTCACCAAGACTAACGTCCGAATCCCATACTGATGAATCTAATGAATCGTTATGATCATCTATTTGCCAACAGCACTCGTCGGAAGATGAAGAGGCATATCCCAGACCTCTTTTGTATTCGTAATAGCGACAGTTTCTTCGACATAAGAAGGTCTAGGTGGAACTCGAACCCCGCGTCCGAAACAAAGACCTAGTCCTTGCGCGAGATCGTACCCCCATTTCTCCATATAATAGTGCACTTGTGGACTATAGTTGGAAAAATATTTGCAAGGGCTTTCATCGCTATCATCAGATTCCCAACAAAGGTCTCGTGATGGAGATACTATCCCTTTCCCAAAGATTGTTTGTTTTATGCCTTTTGAAGGGAGAATGAAAGTCCACTCCAATCAACTCAAGACATTTCTTCATCCGGTTTGATGATAGGAGTGAATGCGTGGGCACCATGATCCTTATATAGTACCGCATTATAATATCAACACTAGGTACATACTCTAAATCGCCATTTATTATATGCTCATGACGAAAGGCGCCAATTACAACTTCCTCCTGACGATTCAGATCCGTCAAGATCGATTACAAGGGGTTCAATGTCATTAAGTATAAATTTTCCGTCATGTCGAGCGGAAGCGCCATTCGGCTTCATTACATTTGTCGGTACCTGGGCGATGGTTGATGTCGGTTCATTGCCGTATAAAAAGAGAATCGATAAAATAATTTTCTAACCCCTTGAATGGTCGCTATCCGCGACCACCGCCTTGACCACATTATCGGTGTCGACATACTTCAAACACTAATGTAACGGATGGGACTATAAAACCTGGATCCAAAGTCGACCAATAGTAAATTGTGCGAAGTCTCTGCGTCGATGACACCGTGTTGGTTTGAGATCTCCATTGGCACTTTATTGGTTTTACCCAAATGCGGACCCGGTATTGAACCCATAAATACTGATTACTGAAGCCAATTTGCTTAGAATTCGAGATGATACATCGGTCGGAATTGGCATGATCTTGTTATGAGCCAGGATCAACTTGATTCGGTTGGCGGCGGTTAAGCAATATATCGGTAAAATATAAAGTGCATCGTGCTTGAATTTCTCACTTGCATATCATCTCGTGAAGGTTATGCCGCGAATTGCGTGGTTGCCAAGTTGCGGTGTTAGGGCTTTTACGAACAGCTTGACTTGTGTGATGAAAGCGAGTCGACCAAAGCTTCTGTAGGGCCTCTGGTTTCCTTAGAAAGACGAGCAACTCGTGAAGAGTTATTCTTGCAGTGAATGTTGGCCAACCGAGCCATGACATCGGGCGTATGAGGAGCTTGAACTTCGGTTTATCCCTTAATCGGACGATTGAATCGGGACTGCCTCGGGGCTTGAACCTCTTGGGGTTGCTTGTCCTTTCGTTTAGTCATATCCTCTTTGGCTACCTCCTGCTGCTGTGACTTTTCAAGTATGGCAGGTGGAGTTATAGTCACCCCTAGTTCCGCTAACGTTTTAGCGTTCGGATTGGAGACTTCAGGATATTTGTAACTGAACTCGTGTCCGCTCCTAGTGGCATAAACCGAATTTCCTTCCGTCGTAAGAACTTCATGTTCACTTTCAGACGACGAAAGAGTTGGGACTTTTTCGTCACTTTCCTCTGCAATTGCTGAGATGTGACCACACGACTTGCCTTTGCGCCTGGATCCTCATGGTGAGGATAACCCGGTCCACTGCTTGTCTTGAAGAAGGTCTGGATGAATCCAAAGTATTTCGCCATTAGGGGCTGTATATGATGTTAACCCTTTAAGGGCCTTGTGTGGATCATCATTGGTATCCCTTCCGTCGGAACAATCTTAGCTGGTATGGCATGGGTGGCATGGATCCAAAGTTGATAGCCACCATGTTCGAGCCTACTTTCTTCTCTTTCTTCGCTGTGATGATACCGGCATCAATCAAAGCCTAGATTTTGTCCATGAGTACAAAGCAGTTCTTGGTAGGATGATGGACCCTCCTGTTATGCACAATACTTGGGGTCCGAAGTTTTGTTAGCCTCCTCTTGATTTGTGATTGGAGGTAACTTGATCTTGTTGTTATCCAAGAGATATTTGAAGAGGACCGGAACCTCATCTTCCTTGAAGGAGTAGGTTCTCATGAACCTAGAATCTGGAGCCTTCTGTGATTCTTGAGGTTTTTGTTGAAACCTCAATTGCGGTTATTCTTTGTATGGCGTTCTTTGGTGTTCTTCTTTGAGCGTCGGTTCGCGTTGCGGCATTGGCTAAGCGCCTTTCCTGCCACGGGGACAAAGTTTGACTGCGAGGCATTTGTTGGCTCGCCTCTCTCGCTCTTCTTCCTCTTGAGGAACCATTGAGCTTGTTCCCCGTGGAGCTTCAAATCTTTCCATGTAGTCGGTGCGACAACCCCCATGGCTTCCAACAAGTCCAGAGAAAGATTACTGTGACATGTTTGCGGTATGAATTCTTGATGGTGGCCCCTGGTCCCAGCTCCACGGCTTTGTTAAAGCTTGGCGGCGTCCACGATCTCTCCGTTCTTACGTTTCTCATCTAAGAGGGTTCTTATCGAAACCTCCATTATCATCATCGAAAAGTTATTGAGAAATGAATTTTCCATGTCATCCCAGTGATTAATGCTCCGGCTTTGAGCCGATACCAATAGCGGCCCTGAAAAGTGTCGGCGAATGAGAACCATCAAGGCTCATTCCCAGAGATCACCCCTAAGTGCGACTTGAAATAGATCAACTGTTGTGTGGGCGAGCCTCTTTCGTCGAATGGCGTAAAGTTGATCAAATTGAATTTCGGCGGGTAAGGAATTGAGTCCCACTCTCTCGGGTATGGACACGGGATACCAGTCTTCTTGACTTCTTGTATGGACATTAGAGCATTGATCTTGCCTTCAAGCTCCTTCATTTTTTCGCCGTCATCCTCCCCTTGTTTTGGATTATTCTCAATGGGATGGATTAAGCCATCTCCACTCTGAGCGCCCGTTGGGGTTTTCTTCGGAGGTTGGTCAACAAGGATGTGTTCGTCCACTTCCGTATCGCCATCTTCTATATCGTGAAACGATGGCGGATGCCCTTGTTGGTGGACTCGGTAGTAACTTTTGGGTTTGTAGCTCCCTCATCACATTTGCATGGCTAGCTCCATCTCTATTTTATCTGACCTTAAGCTCTTCTCTTTGCTTAGCTAAGGCTTTGTAGCATTTGGGCTAAGGTCGGGGAGTAATGGTAAGCGTTTCCTAAAATGATGACCCATGCTTGATATTGTGTCATCGAGCCATATGTTGAGCATGCATCGAAATCTAGATCTTCGGATGAGTCTCCTTCATGCATCCTTCTATAATCTATCGTCTTGTTGCTGCATAATTATGTCGAGACATCTTCTAGGAAACTTGGAGTCTTGACTTTTCTGCGGGAGTGAAGTCGGGGTCTTCATCGTTCGGCCTTTTCCTTTGTTCACCATATTAATGGTGACTTCGGGGAATTCATTCCGCCGAATGGCGGATCTTCTTCTCCTTCGGAAGCGTCTTGAATTCTGCTTTGAATCTTCCATTGCTGGTAGGGAAAGCCTCTCAAATACCGAAGCTCTTTGTGGTGGCGTTCGATTGAGCGGTACATCGATAGCAATGTTTAATCGGCTGCGCGGTAAGAACAACCTATTTAGTCGATTGCTCTTTTAGTGTGTTGTTACCTGACCTAATGAATGCGGTTGGTGTGGTTTGTTACAAATTACATTTCTACCCCAAGTGTAACATTGTCCTTAATTGGAGGACACGCCTTCTTTGGGGACATCGCCATTTGACTTGAAAGACAACTTGTGCGGCAGCCGTCATCTAGAATAAATACGTATGAATTACGGTGCGGTCATCTTTTGTGACTGCGAGTCACACACTTCACTTGTTTCCTCGGCAAGCTCGTGGACCCCTTAAGGATGCTCAAGCGAGATGAGGAACTCTTGAGGCTGCGATTTCCCGATTGATCGAAGCGGCTTGAACATCGGTTGAAATCGGGTACAACCCCGGTCCGTTGTGGTGTATGGATTGGGTGACTTAAGCGTTCTATCACCGATGCCTTGACTTTGCTTCTGTTGTGGACCAAAGCGTGAACAAGGTTAAAGGATCAGTTGTTGGTACATCAGCGGGAGAAGTGGATGGAAAGCGGAGAAAAGCCCCTGTAAAGGCAGTTGAGAAGTGTCACCGGTCTTGGAATCTCTTAGTAGCGGCGGTTATTCTTTGCCGTCTTTGTGGCAACAAACATCTCGCGATTGGTAGCGATGCGGGTATCAGCAGCGGCCCGAAAGATAGTTTGCTTGCCGCATCACGGACCGAGCTCGAACTTGCAATCTTGAGTCGATTCTCAGTTAATTTCGACTCTTGCGCTTTGCGAACAATAGCGATGCCGGCGACACGCTTCAGCGGCAGCTTTGGCAGCGTTCTTTCTTCAAAGCGGGTTCTCTTGACAAGGACCCATTCTTCCTTGACGGGAGTGCTAACGGGGCAGGCCGAAGCAGCGTAGTATGTTGGCGCCTCGATCCGGTGAGTTGTGATAGTGAACTCCGTCCGTTGACTCCATAGCCAGCAAGCCCGGCGGGCCAACCGGCTGTCTCGGCAGGCCTTTTCGTGAAGCGGTGGACACTTTAGATGACTCCTTACGAATAGAGCCATCATGAGCTCCGGCTTTGAATTTGCGGGATGTTGTTGTGAGAACGCCTCCGTCGCAAGTGTCGCGAGACTCATTGCGCTACCGCGAGCGAGCGAACCTCCCTCTTTGGAGCGAGATCCTCCGTTGTTGCGGAGCGAGGAGGATTTGATGAAGAGGAGAAATACTCGAACTTAAGCGATCGAAGATGTAGTCAACCATCGACCATGAGTCGGCTTGATCATTTACAGAAATGCAACACGATAGTCTCAACGTTGAGACTATTGGCTCCCAGTAATTAAGCCATCGTGTTTTGATTAAATTTGGTTTTCTTTGTCATTTCCATCGCAACACGCTTTGACAATGAAAATAAGAAAATTACACGTAACTCTCTATTACAAAGTAATTTGAATCGATTTCTCACAAACAGAGAAGACACTACGTGTAGATCTCTGTGCGTGGATTCTTTGCACGTGCGGGGATCGTGTCGTGGACCACCTAGCTAGCGATCGTCGAATTGGCGGGGTTGAGTTGATGCCATAGAAATAAGAACTTAAGCAAAATCTTAGCAAGGTAAGATATCTACTCTTCCCAAGAATAAGTCTAAGCTTAAACTCGAGGGATCTCCACGTGGATGATGTTCTTGAATACCAAGCTTGAAATCTCCTTTTCTCTCTCTTTACATGAAGACTCTTAGCTTAAGAAATTCTTGATCTCCAAGACTGCTCTCCAAATCTCGATCCCTTGCAAGTGGGCGTAGGGAAGTATTTATAGCTTTTGAAGTCACATCTGAAAGAACACGAATCATCAAGTGTCCACAATCGTAGTAGTGAGCGTGACGGTATGGACTGCGCATCGAGCTGTCGCATGTTGGTAGCGGCGGTGTTAACTACCAGCTCAAGAGGAGGCGTCTTACTGGCATTTAGCGGCTTTCCTCTATTTTAGGCATGATTAAATGCCCTAATTTCATGTTTAGTGGTATTTTCAGCGTGTAACAGCCCACTAGCGTGGTGAACATCTCTTTCGTTGAAAAATTCAAGTGGCCCCACGAGCATTAATTTAAATGTTTCAAGAGCACGTGTTAGAGCGTTCTTGGTGTCGCCTCGGCGACACAAAAATAAGTGTCTGCATGATGGCGAGACACAATAAAATGGCGTAATAAGCGACAAGAAAGATGTCGCCATGATGGCGAGAGACACAATAAATCTGGCGTAATAGTGAGACACTATAGGTGTCACGGTCATGGTTTCACCACGTGGTGACTTCACGAGACTTTGACGACGTCGTCCTTCGATCTTCTCATAATTAGGTCACATTTGGGTTTCTTGAGTAATTTTTAATGCCTACAACCTCCTCTTCTCTAAGTGTAGAAAATTCCAAAAATGGTTTCAAATGTTGACCATTGACTTTGAAAACATGACCATTTTTTAGATTTTCTATCTCGATAGCCTCATGAGAGAAAACTTGTTTAACAATATACAGACCCATCCATCATGATCTCAATTTTTTAAGAAAAAGATGAAGTTTTAAGTTCTAGAGCTGAACATTTTATCCCGGTGCAAAATTATTTCGTATTATTGTATTATCATGAAAAACCTTGGTTTTCTCTTTGTAAATTTTTGACTTTAAATATGCATCATTTCGAATTTCTTCTAACTCATTTATTTGGAGCATTCTTGTTTTTCCTGCTAAGTCTAAATCAAAGTTGAGCTATTTGATTGCCCACATAGCTCGGTGTTCAATTTCAATCGGTTACGCCTTTCTAAAAACAAGCCTGTATGGTGACATGCTCAAGTTGATTTTGAAAGCTGTTCGATAGGCTACTAAAGTATCACATAATTTAAAAAACTAATCTTTTCTATTCTGCTTAGTAGTTTTTCTAAGATCTATTTGATCTGTCTATTTGTGACCTCAACTTGACCACCAGTTTGGGGATGACAAGGAGTGATAATTTATGTGTGATTGAATATTTCGTCATCAATGTCTCAAAGGAACAGTTACAGAAACCATTATCACTAATGATTATTCGGGGCACTCCAAATCAGGAAAAAATATTTTCCTTCAGTTACTTGACAACCACCTTGTTGTTATTGGTTTTACAAGCTATTACTTTAGCCCATTTAGATATGTATTCTACAACCACTAGAATGTACAAATTTCTAAAAGAGTTTGGAAATGGTCCCATGAAATCTATTCCTCATAGATCAAAAAGCTCAACAGCTAGGATTGGTTCTAGGGACATCATATTTCTTCTAGTGATTTTCCTAAAAGCTGACAACAGTTGCATGCTTTACAAAACTTGCATGCATCCTTGAACAGATTGGGCCAATATAGCCCACATTGGAGGATTTTCTCAGTGGTGTTTCTTGGGCCAAAGTTCCTTCCACAAGCCTGCTTATGGCAAAAGGAAAGAAGACTCCTATTCTCTTCATTTGGAATACACCTTCCAAAAATCTGGTCAGGACATTGCTTAAATAGATAGGGATCATCCCAGTAGAAATATTTTACCTGGGAGAGGAAATGCGATCAATCCTATTTAGACCAATATGAAGGGTTTTGTTTTGTAATTAAGTAGTTCACAATATCTGCAAACCATGGTTCAGATTAAACTTGTAGGAGTTATTCATCCGGAAAATAATTATTGATTGGGACATTTGGTGTTGGTGCATTAGGAAACCTAGACAAATGATCTGCTACTAAGTTATCTACTTCTCTCCTATTAAGGATTTACAAATCAAACTCTTAAAGCAAGAGTATCCATCTAATGAATCGCCCTTTAGCATATTTTTTAGCTAAAAGATACTTTAGTACAGTGTGATCGGTGTAAACCTTGATCAAAGACCCGATGTGATAGAACCTAAATTTCTTTAAGGCAAAAACAACAGCCAAACTCCTTCTCTATGATGGAGTAATTTTGTTGTGCATTGTTCATTGTCCTACTTGCATAGTTGATCACATGAGGTTTACCATCTATTTATTTTCCTAAGATAGCACCATCAGCAAAATCAGATGCATCACATATAAATTCAAAGGGTAAGGTCCAATCCAGTGCATGAAGGATAGGAGCTGTGGTGAGTTTCTTTTTCAGATGATCAAAGGTACTAAGGCATTCAGGAAAGAAATCAAAAAATGTGTCCTTGTCTAAAAGATTAATCAAAGGCTTAGAAATTTTACTAAAGTCTTTGATGAACCGTCGGTAGAAACCAGCATGCCCACAGAATGATCTGATATCCTTGACACTTTTTGGAGGGGGAATGTTAGAAATGATATTTATCTTAGTTTTGCCAATTTCAATACCCTTATTGGAAACTACATGATGTAAGACAATTCCATATTTGACCATGAAGTGACATTTCTCCAAATTGAGAGACAGATTTTTCTCCTTACACCAGGTTAAAACAAGTTTGAGGTGAGGTAAACACTCATAAAATGAATCACTAGATAATGAAAAATTGTCCATGAATATTTTTAATAATCGTTTGATCATATCGGAAAAGATACTGATCATGCACCGTTGAAAAGTGGTGGAGGATTGCATAACCCAAAGGGCATACGACGGTAGGCAAAAGTTTTGTACAGGTATGTAAAAGTTGTTTTCTCCTGATCTTCAAGGGCAATGGGAATCTGATTGTAACCTAAATACCCATCTAGAAAATAATAGAACTCGTGTCCTGCTAAATGTTCAAGCATTTGGTCTATGAAAAGAAGAGGGAAGTGATCTTTTTGGGTGGCTAAGTTAAGTTTCCTATAATAGATGCAGATTTGCCATCCAGTTTGGATTCGAGTGGGAATCAACTCATTAGCCTCATTCTAGACCACGGTGATCCCTGACGTTTTTGGAACTACTTAGACTGGACGCACCCAGGAACTATCTAAAATGGGATAAATAATCCCGTTGTCATGATATTTTAGAATATCTTTCCTAACCGCTTCTTTCATTACTGGGTTCATCCTACACTGGGGATCCCTAGTAGGTTTAGCATCATCGGTCAAATAGATTAGATGTTGAACAATGGTTGGACTAATCTCTTTAATATCAGTCATGGTCCATCTAATGGCTTCCCTATTTTCTCTCAAAACATCTAAGAGTGCTCCCTTTTGACCAGGTGTCGAGATCAGAGGCAATGACGTTTGGTAAAGTCTCATTCTTTCTGTAACACCCGTGAATTTTCGATACGTATTTTTCTAATATTTTCGGTATGTATTTTTCTAGTGTTATTTTCCCAATATTTTTCGACACGATCCGTGCGTCGTTGAGCCGTCATGCGGTCCGTGCGTCGTTGAGCCGTCATGCGGTCCGTGCGTCGTTGAGCCGTCATGCGGTCCGTGCGTCGTTGAGCCGTCATGCGGTCCGTGCGTCGTTGAGCCGTCATGCGGTCCGTGCGTCGTTGAGCCGTCATGCGGTCCGTGCGTCGTTGAGCCGTCATGCGGTCCGTGCGTCGTTGAGCCGTCATGCGGTCCGTGCGTCGTTGAGCCGTCATGCGGTCCGTGCGTCGTTGAGCCGTCATGCGGTCCGTGCGTCGTTGAGCCGTCATGCGGTCCGTGCGTCGTTGAGCCGTCATGCGGTCCGTGCGTCGTTGAGCCGTCATGCGGTCCGTGCGTCGTTGAGCCGTCATGCGGTCCGTGCGTCGTTGAGCCGTCATGCGGTCCGTGCGTCGTTGAGCCGTCATGCGGTCCGTGCGTCGTTGAGCCGTCATGCGGTCCGTGCGTCGTTGAGCCGTCATGCGGTCCGTGCGTCGTTGAGCCGTCATGCGGTCCGTGCGTCGTTGAGCCGTCATGCGGTCCGTGCGTCGTTGAGCCGTCATGCGGTCCGTGCGTCGTTGAGCCGTCATGCGGTCCGTGCGTCGTTGAGCCGTCATGCGGTCCGTGCGTCGTTGAGCCGTCATGCGGTCCGTGCGTCGTTGAGCCGTCATGCGGTCCGTGCGTCGTTGAGCCGTCATGCGGTCCGTGCGTCGTTGAGCCGTCATGCGGTCCGTGCGTCGTTGAGCCGTCATGCGGTCCGTGCGTCGTTGAGCCGTCATGCGGTCCGTGCGTCGTTGAGCCGTCATGCGGTCCGTGCGTCGTTGAGCCGTCATGCGGTCCGTGCGTCGTTGAGCCGTCATGCGGTCCGTGCGTCGTTGAGCCGTCATGCGGTCCGTGCGTCGTTGAGCCGTCATGCGGTCCGTGCGTCGTTGAGCCGTCATGCGGTCCGTGCGTCGTTGAGCCGTCATGCGGTCCGTGCGTCGTTGAGCCGTCATGCGGTCCGTGCGTCGTTGAGCCGTCATGCGGTCCGTGCGTCGTTGAGCCGTCATGCGGTCCGTGCGTCGTTGAGCCGTCATGCGGTCCGTGCGTCGTTGAGCCGTCATGCGGTCCGTGCGTCGTTGAGCCGTCATGCGGTCCGTGCGTCGTTGAGCCGTCATGCGGTCCGTGCGTCGTTGAGCCGTCATGCGGTCCGTGCGTCGTTGAGCCGTCATGCGGTCCGTGCGTCGTTGAGCCGTCATGCGGTCCGTGCGTCGTTGAGCCGTCATGCGGTCCGTGCGTCGTTGAGCCGTCATGCGGTCCGTGCGTCGTTGAGCCGTCATGCGGTCCGTGCGTCGTTGAGCCGTCATGCGGTCCGTGCGTCGTTGAGCCGTCATGCGGTCCGTGCGTCGTTGAGCCGTCATGCGGTCCGTGCGTCGTTGAGCCGTCATGCGGTCCGTGCGTCGTTGAGCCGTCATGCGGTCCGTGCGTCGTTGAGCCGTCATGCGGTCCGTGCGTCGTTGAGCCGTCATGCGGTCCGTGCGTCGTTGAGCCGTCATGCGGTCCGTGCGTCGTTGAGCCGTCATGCGGTCCGTGCGTCGTTGAGCCGTCATGCGGTCCGTGCGTCGTTGAGCCGTCATGCGGTCCGTGCGTCGTTGAGCCGTCATGCGGTCCGTGCGTCGTTGAGCCGTCATGCGGTCCGTGCGTCGTTGAGCCGTCATGCGGTCCGTGCGTCGTTGAGCCGTCATGCGGTCCGTGCGTCGTTGAGCCGTCATGCGGTCCGTGCGTCGTTGAGCCGTCATGCGGTCCGTGCGTCGTTGAGCCGTCATGCGGTCCGTGCGTCGTTGAGCCGTCATGCGGTCCGTGCGTCGTTGAGCCGTCATGCGGTCCGTGCGTCGTTGAGCCGTCATGCGGTCCGTGCGTCGTTGAGCCGTCATGCGGTCCGTGCGTCGTTGAGCCGTCATGCGGTCCGTGCGTCGTTGAGCCGTCATGCGGTCCGTGCGTCGTTGAGCCGTCATGCGGTCCGTGCGTCGTTGAGCCGTCATGCGGTCCGTGCGTCGTTGAGCCGTCATGCGGTCCGTGCGTCGTTGAGCCGTCATGCGGTCCGTGCGTCGTTGAGCCGTCATGCGGTCCGTGCGTCGTTGAGCCGTCATGCGGTCCGTGCGTCGTTGAGCCGTCATGCGGTCCGTGCGTCGTTGAGCCGTCATGCGGTCCGTGCGTCGTTGAGCCGTCATGCGGTCCGTGCGTCGTTGAGCCGTCATGCGGTCCGTGCGTCGTTGAGCCGTCATGCGGTCCGTGCGTCGTTGAGCCGTCATGCGGTCCGTGCGTCGTTGAGCCGTCATGCGGTCCGTGCGTCGTTGAGCCGTCATGCGGTCCGTGCGTCGTTGAGCCGTCATGCGGTCCGTGCGTCGTTGAGCCGTCATGCGGTCCGTGCGTCGTTGAGCCGTCATGCGGTCCGTGCGTCGTTGAGCCGTCATGCGGTCCGTGCGTCGTTGAGCCGTCATGCGGTCCGTGCGTCGTTGAGCCGTCATGCGGTCCGTGCGTCGTTGAGCCGTCATGCGGTCCGTGCGTCGTTGAGCCGTCATGCGGTCCGTGCGTCGTTGAGCCGTCATGCGGTCCGTGCGTCGTTGAGCCGTCATGCGGTCCGTGCGTCGTTGAGCCGTCATGCGGTCCGTGCGTCGTTGAGCCGTCATGCGGTCCGTGCGTCGTTGAGCCGTCATGCGGTCCGTGCGTCGTTGAGCCGTCATGCGGTCCGTGCGTCGTTGAGCCGTCATGCGGTCCGTGCGTCGTTGAGCCGTCATGCGGTCCGTGCGTCGTTGAGCCGTCATGCGGTCCGTGCGTCGTTGAGCCGTCATGCGGTCCGTGCGTCGTTGAGCCGTCATGCGGTCCGTGCGTCGTTGAGCCGTCATGCGGTCCGTGCGTCGTTGAGCCGTCATGCGGTCCGTGCGTCGTTGAGCCGTCATGCGGTCCGTGCGTCGTTGAGCCGTCATGCGGTCCGTGCGTCGTTGAGCCGTCATGCGGTCCGTGCGTCGTTGAGCCGTCATGCGGTCCGTGCGTCGTTGAGCCGTCATGCGGTCCGTGCGTCGTTGAGCCGTCATGCGGTCCGTGCGTCGTTGAGCCGTCATGCGGTCCGTGCGTCGTTGAGCCGTCATGCGGTCCGTGCGTCGTTGAGCCGTCATGCGGTCCGTGCGTCGTTGAGCCGTCATGCGGTCCGTGCGTCGTTGAGCCGTCATGCGGTCCGTGCGTCGTTGAGCCGTCATGCGGTCCGTGCGTCGTTGAGCCGTCATGCGGTCCGTGCGTCGTTGAGCCGTCATGCGGTCCGTGCGTCGTTGAGCCGTCATGCGGTCCGTGCGTCGTTGAGCCGTCATGCGGTCCGTGCGTCGTTGAGCCGTCATGCGGTCCGTGCGTCGTTGAGCCGTCATGCGGTCCGTGCGTCGTTGAGCCGTCATGCGGTCCGTGCGTCGTTGAGCCGTCATGCGGTCCGTGCGTCGTTGAGCCGTCATGCGGTCCGTGCGTCGTTGAGCCGTCATGCGGTCCGTGCGTCGTTGAGCCGTCATGCGGTCCGTGCGTCGTTGAGCCGTCATGCAGTCCCGTGCACGTCGTTGAGCCGTCATGCAATCCCGTGCACACCGTTGAGCCGTCGTGCGCGTCACCGTGTAGTTCATTCAGCCGTCGTGCACAGATCAGTCTCGTTCATCTCCTCGCCGTGCCATGCCCCCTACGGCAACTCCGAACCCACGCTCGTCATCCAGTCATCGCCATTCAGCTCCACGAATTAGCCGTCGATCTGCCGTGCGCAACGATGAACGATGGACAGCAAGCGGTGGCGCCGCTGCCTCGTCGTCAGGTCCCGCGACCCCGTAGGCAAGATCCCGATACCCATTGACTCGTATTTTATACTTTTAGATTATTTATGAATTATTATGTGCAAGATCCCTCTTGCCGTTGTCTCATTTATTTATTTTATGAATTAATTCGTATATGTATAGTTTAGTTCGTGTCAATTTGATATCATATGCGCAGTTAACATCTACATCTTTGGTGAATATTCGATAGTATAAAATTATTCGTGATGATTGGATAGGTTAAAATTGATCTATGATTAATTTCGTGCTATTTGGAAGTAAGAATGTATTTTAGGATATTTCTAGTATTTATTATAATTATAAAAATATTTTAAAAGAAACTATTTGGTGAAAATAATTTATTTTGAGTAAAATTATTTTAATTAATTATTATGGTTAAAAGAAATTATTTGGGAGAAAAGAGTTTTGAAATATTTTAAAAGGTTTCGTTGAAAAGGAAAGAAATAGAAGTGATTTATGAAAATAGTTATTGTTCATAAATAATATTAAAGAGAAAAAGTATATTTTAATTGAAATATTGGATAATTATGTTGAGAATTAGTTTAAAGGATTTTCATTGGAATTTATGTTGAAAACTACGCCATTTCATGTGGTTAACTTCTTATTTCACATTTTCATATTGTACCGTTGTTGATAGTTATTCACGTTACTGTTCATGATACACGACACTGACACGTAGAGTGATTGCACATATGACATGTTAATTGTAGTTATTCATAGTCTTGTTGTGTCCAGAACCGTAGTAGTTCATGACTTAGGGATTTTGTTTGTCATGAATATGACCTAGTGACATGTGTGTGTTGACCATGCTTAGGAGGTGAACCCGTGTTTGATGTATCGGTATCATTGACTTGATTTACCTGAGACTGTGGGATGGGAAAGTCTTGGTTCATGTATTCGGATATGGCCGTTTATGTATCTTCCAGACCCGTGCCAAGTGACCTTGTTTCCGCGACTTGGGGCTGGTTTGTTGGGCCCGTGAATCGTTATGCGTGGCGGTGTACTTTTGTATTCACGAGTCACGCTTGTGTCAGGACAAGGAACTGATGCGTGTAGTCCTTTGACCATTCATTGTTTCGCGGTATTGGATGCGCGTAGAGGATAATGAACCGTCAGTTATCCGATTGATATAAACCTTGACTTTAAATGAGATGTAGATCTGAGACTATGACAGAATGGTTAGTTACCCGTTACTGTTGTTTGTAATGCCATAGTTTTCCTGTTGTTAGATGGTCAGTTCTAGTTGTATCCATGCATCACTTCACACTATTATATTCGTTTGCGTTTTCTGATTACTGCATTCATTTGCATTATTATTATACTGCCATTGCCTGTGGGATCTTGCCGTGTGTTATACACGTTGACGTACTCCATTCTCTTCGTGTACGTCAGACTTAGATGACGGATAGGTTCAGTATGGAGATACGCTTGAGCCGGAGTCTTCTCAGTAGGAGAACCTTCCAGACGATGGAGTAGATCGAGCTGAAGCTTAGTTCCCTTTTGTTTTCAGTAGTTAATGAACCTTAGACTTCTTTCAGTATTTTCATTTTAGCTCAGTTGACATTTATTTTATGATTCTCTAGTCTTAGCTACATGTATTGTTTCAGGCATGTGGACTCTTTTATAGTCTTGGATATTATTTTATTTGGTGATATGTACTTCCTGTTCTGGATTATTATTTTATTCTTACCGGCTGTGATTGGGGTCTGTGACTGTGATGTATTTTTATGATTACTTGACGCTTGGCGTATTAGATTGAGGAGAAATATTTTTCTATTCGTATTTCTTCTCAACCTAATACGTCGCGGACTTGTTCACATAACGCTTCCGGGTATTTTGGGAAGCGGGGCGTGACACTCTCCTAAATAGGCATACTCCAGATTTTTAGAAAAAGATTTAAGCTATAAATAGACGAAATTGGACTCGGGGTTCTGTATCCAAAGATTCAAGTTATTATCTTAATGCAGATACATAATCTGCTGCGGATCTAGCTCTTCTAACGATTTAATTTCCTCATCGAAAATCTCCTTAAAATTCAAGTTAAATAAAAAAAATATCTGACTCGCACTCTTCTTATTATTGTTCACTAGAAATTCCCTCGATAAAGTTCACCTCTAGGGGTTGATTAGATGGATCACTTGGCTGTTTTTCTAGATTGAAAATATTGAGATCAACAGTCATGCTCTCAAAAGATAACTTTATTTGACTGGTTCTATAATTGATCAAAGAATTTAAAGTTGCTAAGAACGGTCTACTTAGGATAACTAGGATTTGGCTTTAAGATTAGAAACGGACTGTGTTTCCAAGACTATAAAATCAATAGGAAAAATAAACTCTCCAACCTTGATTAGAACATCCTCTATCTCTCCCTTGGATATTTTTACGAATCTATCAGCTAATTATAGAGTGCATCTGGTTGATTTTAATTCACCTACCCCTAACTTTTAATAGACTGAATAGGGAAGAAGATTCACAATAGCTCCTATGTCTAGAAGTGCCTTATCAATGAAGGTATTTTCTATGACACATAAAATAGTAGGACAACTAGGGTCCTATATTTTAGGTGTATGGACTTTGAAAGCATGTCATTGAGGTTATCAGCTAAAAAGACTTTCTTGAAAATATTAGTGGTTCTTTTTTTAGTGCACAAATCCTTCAAAACTTTTGCATAAGAGGGGAATTGTTCAATCGCATCTAAGAGAAGAATGTTGACCTTGACCTATTTAAAAGTTTCTAGGATTTTCTCTATTTAGGGAGAGTTTATCCTATGTCTGAACTATTTAAAAAGGGAGTAACGGGCTCATACCTATCTAGATTAGGCTTAGTTTTGGGTTCAGCTTCTTGGTTATCAGAAGGAGTTAATTAATCAGAAGGAGTGTTTGGACAGGAAAAGAGGAAGAAGGAGTTTGATATGGAGGCATTGTAACTTGATTATCAATCTGTTTCCCTAATTGTAAGGTATGAACTGCATTCACTTGAGCTGGGTAGGTTGAACTTGAACCCGTGTCCTTAGAGTTTGCAATAGGTTGACTCAAATTTTTTTTTCACTCACGGCACTAGCTAGTTGATGAAAGGGTTCCTAACCTAGCTATGGCTTGAGTGCTTGAGTTGAGCATTTGACCAATTATCTGCATGAAGGAATTTAAAGTGTTGGATGACTAAGTTAACATATTGGTGGTCTGTATAGAAGCTTTAATCATGGCCTCTAAACCCTTTTCTACAACACTGAAAAAATTTTATGATCAGAACTCAGAGGAATATGATTTACTGCTTGATGGTGAGGAGGCTAGTTTTTATAAGGTAAATTGGATTGTAAAAAATTATTCTATATGGACTGTGTTTCCTCTAGGAAATAGTTGGGTCAAAGTGTGAATGAAATTTTAATTTCCAAAAAAAATTTCCTAATTTAATATAAAATTTGGATAATTTTTCCAACCCGGATTATAAGTTATAGAAAATAAATAATTTCTAGGATGCTGAAATGCAGCATTTATCTGCTCTAGTAGTTGATTATTTCCTAAGAGAGGAAATTTCTTAAAAACATGGGCTGGAGAAAGATAGTTATGATATCCTGAGACAGAAACTTGGTTGATTTGAGTCAGGGCTCGTTTCTTGGTTTCAAGGGCTTCTAACCTATGCATGACTATAACCATCTTTGCTTCAGAGGCTAAGTTTGATTCTAGAGAAACACCACTGGATTTAGTTAGGAGAACTGATGAAACTCTTTCATCACAGTGTTCCTACTGTATATTTTTTCAAACAAACCTTCTAAAAATTCTCAAGCTTCATCGATATTTTTCTTCATAAAACTCCCTTGACACATAGATTCTGAGGATGTCTTTGGGGAATAATCCAATCATTCATAGATAATTTGGCATAATCACCACTTTTCTAGACCATGATGTGGATGTTGGATAAGAAGATCATTAAACGTATCAAAATACTTCTAGAATGGCTCCCCTGAGACTATCTTGAAATTTTGAATACTACTTCTAAGCTTTACCATTTTATGAATTAGGAAAAAAAATTTTAAGAAAATGGTAACAAATATATCCCAGGTTGAGATAGAATTTGTGGGTAAGTTATGCATGCATTTATTGGCTTTATCCTTAAGAGTAAATGGGATAAATCTAAGCTTAATCACGCCCTCAAATAACTCTCTAATATTAATTATAAGACAAACTTTTTCAAACTCGGATGTAAAAATGTATGCATCTTCGGATTCATTTTCGAAGAACTTTAAAAGCATGTTCATGAAGTGAGGTATAATCTAAAACTTAGCTCAATTAATATCAGAAAGCCTAATGCAAGACGGGATTGCATTCCTTGTAGGATAACACTTGTCTTGAATAATGGGTGGATTAGGATTAGCTATTTCTATATTCTTCAAAATTGGTGCAACACGAATTAAGCATTGGTACTATCCCTAATCTAAACTTGCGTATACCAAAACAAATTCTTTTAGGATTTTTTATTTTATTTTATTTTTAATATCTAAAATGAAAATTAGGGAAAAAGATCTAGGAAAAATAAAAGTTAATTAAATTTTTTTAAAGGAAAACTAAAGGACCTAAAAGATTAGTGAGAGAAAAGAAGAAAGATAAAAGAAAAACCTAACTAAATAAATCAAGAGCCACCACTTGAAACAATCTCTCTTAATTCTATGGTTAAGCCTAAGCTCAACTAGACCACTCCTAATCAAAAACTTTTGAGTGAAAGAATTGAAGTTTACTTGGTTAGTTAGCCGATAAGAATAGTACTAGAGGGAGGCTAAAGACCAATTAAGTATCTCTTTCCATATAGAGCTTTACGCAACCTCTAAACCTTATCTTTGACACAAATAGATTTAAGTAAACTTAAACCGATTCATTTAAGAATTTCTTATAAACCGGTTCACTTAAGAATTTCTTATTCCTTAATGAGCTCGAGTCCTTAGGGACCAACACTTAAGGAGTTTTAGAAGGTTTGGGTTTGTATAGTGAGAAATTAGTGATTTGTAGGCTAAGAAAAGGGTGATAAAATCTCTCACATTATCTTGATTAGGTGTTTTTGCCCTTAAGAGTTTTTCAAGTGAGTGCTCAAATCAAAGCGTTCAAATCACTTTGGTAAATTCCCACTAACTATATGTAATGAAACCCTAAGAAATAAAAATAACTACAAAAGGATGCAAAAGAAAATATATATATTTTTAAATTAGGGTTAACAATCAAATAAATGTGAGAAAGAGAGCTCTTATTTGAATTTATTATCTTGTTAGTAGTTATTTAAGTGGAGGGTGGATTTTATTAGGGTCAACAAGAGAAATTTTTTATTAGTTTCTAGTCTGTCTCTAATGTGAAAAGCATAACTAGAGGGTGGAATTAAAAATACTAGAAAGATGACTCAACTTTTTAAGCAAATCTTCTTCTTAAATCTTTATAATCTTCAATTTTCTAGTTTAGTTCTTCACAAAGAAATGCACAAATTGAAAAATTAAAATTGAAAATTTCTAATTAGAAGCTCCTTCCTCGACAAATGGCCAAAACTTGATAGGGGCATAAAGCGAGCACAAAAGTTCCAAGAGAACAATTATCAAGCTATAGCATAGAAATTTGATGTCGAACCATAAGGAATGTGTGTTTTGGAAATTCTAAATTTGATTCTCAAAGAGTAAGGACAAAAGGAGTGAGATAGAATTTGTGGGTAAGTTATGCATGCATTTATTGGCTTTATCCTTAAGAGTAAATGGGATAAATCTAAGCTTAATCACTCAAATAACTCTCTAATATTAATTATAAGACAAACTTTTCAAACTCGGATGTAAAATGTATGCATCTTCGATTCATTTTCAAGAACTTTAAAAGCATGTTCATGAAGTGAGGTATAATCTAAAACTTAGCTCAATTAATATCGAGAAAGCCTAATGCAAGACGGATTGCATTCCTTGTAGGATAACACTTGTCTTGAATAATGGGTGGATTAGGATTAGCTATTTCTATATTCTTCAAAATTGGTGCAACACGAATTAAGCATTGGTACTATCCCTAATCTAAACTTATGTATACCAAAACAAATTCTTTTCGGATTTTTTATTTTATTTTATTTTTAATATCTAAAATGAAAATTAGGAAAAAGATCTAGGAAAAATAAAAGTTAATTAAATTTTTTTAAAGGAAAACTAAAGGACCTAAAAGATTAGTGAGAGAAAAGAAGAAAGATAAAAGAAAAACCTAACTAAATAAATCAAGAGCCACCACTTGAAACAATCTCTCTTAATTCTATGGTTAAGCCTAAGCTCAACTAGACCAGCTCCTAATCAAAAACTTTTTGAGTGAAAGAATTGAAGTTTACTTGGTTAGTTAGCCAGATAAGAATAGTACTAGAGGGAGGCTAAAGACCAATTAAGTATCTCTTTCCATATAGAGCGCTTTACGCAACCTCTAAACCTTATCTTTGACACAAATAGATTTAAGTAAACTTAAACCGATTCATTTAAGAATTTCTTATAAACCGGTTCACTTAAGAATTTCTTATTCCTTAATGAGCTCGAGTCCTTAGGGACCAACACTTAAGGAGTTTTAGAAGGTTTGGGTTTGTATAGTGAGAAATTAGTGATTTGTAGGCTAAGAAAAGGGTGATAAAATCTCTCACATTATCTTGATTAGGGTGTTTTTGCCCTTAAGAGTTTTTTCAAGTGAGTGCTCAAATCAAAGCGTTCAAATCACTTTGGTAAATTCCCACTAACTATATGTAATGAAACCCTAAGAAATAAAAATAACTACAAAAGGATGCAAAAGAAAATATATATATTTTTAAATTAGGGTTAACAATCAAATAAATGTGAGAAAGAGAGCTCTTATTTGAATTTATTATCTTGTTAGTAGTTATTTAAGTGGAGGGTGGATTTTATTAGGGTCAACAAGAGAAATTTTTTATTAGTTTCTAGTCTGTCTCTAATGTGAAAAGCATAACTAGAGGGTGGAATTAAAAATACTAGAAAGATGACTCAACTTTTAAGCAAATCTTCTTCTTAAATCTTTATAATCTTCAATTTTCTAGTTTAGTTCTTCACAAAGAAATGCACAAATTGAAAAATTAAAATTGAAAATTTCTAATTAGAAGCTCCTTCCTCGACAAATGGCCAAAACTTGATAGGGGCATAAACGAGCACAAAAGTTCCAAGAGAACAATTATCAAGCTATAGCATAGAAATTTGATGTCGAACCATAAGGAATGTGTGTTTTGGAAATTCTAAATTTGATTCTCAAAGAGTAAGGACAAAAAGGAGTGAAATAGAATTTGTAGAGATGTAGAGATTTGTGATAAAAATAAAATTTTAAAACAAGAGAGGAGAAAGAGAAAAGAGGTAGACAAACAAAACAAAGAGGAAATTAAAAGGAAAAATAAAAAATGAAAATAAGAGAAAATAAGGAGTTAGGAAGAGGAGAAAAATTAATAGGATAAAATCAAGAAGAGGGGAATCAAGAGAGAAAATCAAATCAAGAAAAAGTTATAAAAATATGTAGAGGAACTAGGAATCTAGAACTGAGTCCACTAGTTAATTTTAATTAGAATTTATGAACTACTCTCCATTCATCATATTTTACTTTAGATTTAATAAGCATAGATTATCAAACCACTAAGAGAAAACATAATCTATCAAATTATCATCCAAGCAAAATAATTTATTCATGAAAAGAACAAGCAACTCGCTAGTAATTCTAGATTCATAAGCATAACCTATAAAATCACTCAAGATAAGCATAGATTATCAAATTCTTCTTCTACCAATTAGTTCTCTAGTTAATTACCCTAAACATGATCTTCTTAAGCATAAAGAGAGCAATTCATAAACCATAAAAGAAATTAAACTAGTTTTATACAATCTTAGATTTCCTAAAGAGATTAGTTACACATATTATGCAAAAAGAAAATGAACTATATGAGGCATGAAAGTAAAGAGAAGGAAAGAAATAAAATAAACTAACTACAACCAATAATAGAAAATCAAAAAACAAAGAGCAAGGAAATAAATCTATTCTATAAGCGTGAAGAAAAATTATACTATAAGTATGAAATAAATCTAATCTACTAAACATGAAATAAAATAAAAATAAAATCCTTAGAATGTAATTCTAAATAAGAGAGAAAAAAAAAGCTTATATTGTAAAGGGTTGGCTCTTTGAAGGCAAATCCTCATCTTCATCTTCATCATCAAAGAAGAAGAAAAAATTAAAAAGGAAAAAATATTTTATTTTATTGTAAATAAAATGTTTATCATTTTGTAAGGGCTTCTCAATTAAGAGTAATCCTCCTCTCCAAATGGAATTTTTATAAAATTTTTCACACCCAAACCCTTCACTCTCTACCCCTATTTATAGCATACAATAATCAACAAGAGCCATTAAATTTGTCTTGAGCTCCAAAAAAGAAATGTCAACCATTAACTGATTCTGTTATGAACCAATCGGTTGGCCAATCGATTAGCCAATCGATTGGCCAATTGGTTAGTTAACCGATTGGTTTCTAACAGAATTGATTCTTTTATTGACTTATTGACCCGATTTTTTCTTGATCTCTTGGACTTTTGAGGGCTTCCTCTGGTCTTGATCTTAGGCTTCAATAAATGGTAGATAATTAAAGGAATTTGGTTATTTTTGGCTCTTATTTATAAATTCTTCATTACCGACAAATTAAAATAAAACTTATTATTAGTTGATCTATTTCTTCAAAGAAAATAGATAATGAGGGTATAAAAGTATAATAAAATGTGATGATCACCGGTCCTTTATCCTTGTTTGTATCTCACTTTCTTTTCTAACTATTTCTATATTTATCTTACTTTCTACATGACTACAACCATAAGAAGTTTGAGAATAAAAACAAAGAAAACTACAACAAGTATTAACAATTTTACCCTACCATTTTAACAAGTGATAAAGCATAAGGAAAGTGCAACGAAGAGAAAGGTAGAGCAAGGACAAGTAAACATTTTCAAGAGCAAGGCTAAAAAGAGATTTGAATATGAGCTAATAACAATGAAGCGAAAGGAGAAGTCATTGCTTAAAAAGAAAGATAATCTCTGGCTAAAGCCAAAGAGATTATATGCAACAATACTTTTGATGGCATGCATAGCACCACTGAGGAATATAATGTCAATCTTCATATATTGAAGTTTTGGTATGGTTTGCTTCACGGTGCCGAAAGTATGTAATCAATGGTCTTCATTGCTAAAGATTAAAAGGTTATTACTGAACTATAGCACTCTTAAATTATATTTTCCAAAATAACAAACACATCATAGAAAGTTGATAAATTCAAACATAGATTGCACAACTATATCAATAAACTTTGTGTGTTATCTATTTATTTTTTAGTAATTCTTGCCAACATACTTTTTGAAGAGCTATCCTCAACAATATGTAATAGGATAGTTGCAGAAAAGGTTTGTACCACTTGGGCTAGCTGAGCGCTAAAAATCTATTCTTGATGATGGTTCATCATATGTTATTTCATGGGCTTCCATTATTGATTACAACAACTATGTCAAACTTATTGATCACAATCATCAATTGACCTTTACTAAGAGGACAGCCTCTATCCCACTACCATATATGAATATTCTACTAGAATCGTTATATAATTTCCAAAAGCTTGATACCCTTTAACAAATGGGAAAGGACAAGGAAATTGAACAACCTATAGAAGCTATAACCAATTCGAAATTCGAAGGAAACCATCTACTTCTCTCTTAATTTCCTTAACATGACACAATTTGTATGTCTTGCATATTATGCAATTATCTTTCATGCTAATATGATCGATCTTCTAATATATTTTGTGTTGTCTAGTTTTCTTAGTAAAAAATATATGGCCTTTTAAACTAGCTCATCACATTTAAAAAATACATAGAAAACTAATGATAAAAAGGGATCAGAAACTTGCTATTGCAATCTTCTTTTACAGATATTGTCATTGATGTCAGCCCTCTGGCTACAAGATATATAAAGAAGAAACTTATTCACTTTGCTGCGGTTTCATGACAGATGAGTCTATATTTTCAAGAGTTTATGTGCTTACTATCTGAAAGTAAGAATATGAAAGAACTATCTGAAAGGAAGAATATGAAAGAACTAAAATTTTTACTCTATCATTTAAGAAACAATTTGTCCTTCTTGCAAGCGGCCTTAGGGCAAACAACTTTCATGGTATGTTTGATGGGAAATAAATGGTTACTTTCTAAAGTTGCAAGTATACAACTTATCAAGTTATAGTATAAAAGATTGTCGAATCCCACGAGGAAGTAGTTTGTAAGTTTAGTCAAATTTGGTTCTCTTATTATGTGCAAGACAATTAGAATTGAAAGTGAGAAAGTGGTTGTGAGAAGTTAAAGAGTGGATGTGGATTATGCGCAAATAAAAGAAAAACAAGGAAGAAAATGTGTGTGGAGAGATTAAGAGTGTGATTGTGACAAAGTGTAAATAAATTAAAATGGAAGTGAGAATGGAGAGATGGAAAGTGAGAGAAAATAAGTGCAAAGAAAATAAAACGAGATTGAGATGAGGGAGAGATGAAAAGGACAATCAAAATCAAAAAAACAAAATCAAGAACAAAGAGGCAAAACAAGAAAACAAAAGACGGAAGATTCAATTAGAGATATTGAGGGATCTAGAATTGAATCCACTAGCTAATCCCACTTACAAGTTCATAAATCATTCTCTTTTTATCATATTTCATTTTAGATTTATTAAGTATAGACTATCAAACCACTTAAGAACAGCATAACCTACCAAATTATCACCTAAATGAAATCAATACTCATGAGAAGAACATCAACAAGATAGTAACTCTAGAGTTCATAAGCATAATCTATCAAACCACTTAAGGAAAGTCTAGACTATCAAATTCTTCTTCTACCGATTAGTTCTCTAGTTAATTATCCTAACATGATCGTTTTGAGAGCAAGAGAGCAATTCAAGAATCATAAAAGAGATTAGACTAGTTTCATAAATTCTAGACTCCTACAATGGTTTAGTCCCACATCTTTAAAAAATAAAAGAAATCAAGAGAGGGAGGAGGAAAGAAAACTAAGTAAAAAAGGAAAATAAAAGCAAAGAAATAAAGAAAGAGAAAAGAAAATGAGAAGAAAAAATTAAAGACAATCTAACTAATTGCAAGGAAATAAATCTATACTACAAATTAAAGACAAAACATGAAAGTAAATTGCATGAAAGTAAATTGCATGAAAGTAAATCTAAACTACAAAGAAATTAAATGAACAAGAAAGAAAAAGAAATGTAAAAGAAATAAAATTGAAACCTACAACTCCTGATCTTCATCTCATCCTCCTTTTGGTCCTTGGATAAAAAGAAGAGAAAGAAAATTGAAGGGGTGAAAAATTTTATTTATTGTGTAATAAAAGTTATAATTTTTAGAAGGTCTTCTCAATTAAGAGTAAGCCTGCTCTCCAAATGAAGTTTTTACAAAATATTTCCCACTCAAACCTCTCCCCCTCAACCCCTATTTATAGCCCAACGAAGTGAACATGAACCATTGGATCAAATTTGGCCACCAAGGAGTTGAAATCAGCCCTTAATTCGGAATCAGTTGAAATCCAATCGGTTGGCCAATCGATCGGCCAACCGATTGGCCAATCGGTCGGCCGACCGATTGGTCGACCGATTGGTTTCCAACCGATTTTATCTTTTCTTGATATTTTTACACGAATTCTTCTTGGATCCCTTGGGTGTCTTGGGCCTTCGTTTGTCTTCAAATTTGGGCTTTAAAAATTAGTAGAAATTCAGAGGATTTGAGTCATATGGGCTCTTATTCATTAATACTCCATTAGCCTGTAAATTAAGATAAAAACAGTTATTAGCAGGATATTTATTCATATAAATAGGTAATGAGGGTATAAAATTATAATTAAATTGTGATTATCAATGTTCTCCACATATCCTGATAGTCCACATGAGAATGACACATTCTTTAACTAATTTAATTTTTTTGGGAGAAAAAAAAATAAAACAGGATGCTATGGGCTACGGACAAGTATGTATACAGTATTCAAAATTAATCCAGAAGACATGCCTGAGCCTCAACTTCTTCTCAAAGAGTAAGCTATTTTGTCATCTCAAACACTTAAAGTCAAGAATAATAATTTATAAAATCCTTTTCTTTTTTTTCTTATTGTTCTCTCAATTTGTCTCTTTTATTAAAAAAAAGTGATAGACAAAGCAAACCAAATTCAAGTTGCTTGCTGTGAGATATCGATATTCAATGAACTTTATTGCAAAACTCCGGAGGCTATCTACACAATTAGTTAAATTCACGCTCTTACTAGCTCTCCTCTTGTCCCTAACAAGTACATAATCTTTATATTTTCTTCCTTTTATCACATTACATGTTAATGTTTTCATCTCATTATAAATGAATCTTAATTACAATATTGTCTCCGTGTTCCCAGCATGTTCCCAGCATTCTGCAACAAAGATGAACACATGCAGCTTTTGCTACTCTGAACTGTGTCAATTACTTGTCCTTTATTATGTATATTCATTTATTGTATCCATCAGGATAGCAAAAATAAAAAAAGAGAAATCATTGATCAATGGTCCGAAAAAAAATAGAACCGTTGCAAGAAAAATTTCTCTAAAGCCCATAGCTCAACTATATAATAATCTATTCTAAATTAGCTTCAAATTCTCTAGAATGGTATCTCACCTCTAAATAATTAGACTATACTGCCAATCTAATAGTTACTCAAGAAATATCTACATACATTCATTACTTCTCTATCCCCTACATTTCAATACAATATTTTCACTATTTAGGGATAATCAAAACTTCTCTAAATGATTTTTATGTATAGCTTTCCCTACGACCTAATTTTCTCCATCATCTCATTTGATACAAAAAACACTTCTTTATTAATCATTGCTAGCTCTTATGATTAACATCATCTCTCTAAATAAATATATCGGGATTTGTACTACATGATCTGAGCAACTAGCTTACATGTTTACATTGAGTTCTCGATGACTTATCATGCATGTGCAATCTGCCCAAAAGGCATGAAGGATGAAATTAATGACCAATATGACTACGCAAACCTGATCCATGCCAATCGTCAAGGAATACAACATTGAGGTTTCTTGCTTAAAGCCTCACTCTTGTTTACATATAGACAACTCCATGTCAAACTTGTCACTTTAAATTCTACGTAACTTACATAATACATGCATTCATTTATATCTCAGGTACAAGATCACAATTGATGTCATGGATGATACTGGTAGCTTAAACCTTATAATTTTTAACCACAAAGCGGAGAAAGTTTTTTCATGTCCTTGCGCCAGAGCTTGAGCAACTTAAGTTGGAGGTATATGTTTAAATGTTATAGTTTTAGCCACCTACTTTTCAATTAACATCAAACAAAAAGAATTACTGAGATAGAAATAATAAATGTCAATGGAAAGAACTAAATAGATTAATTCATATGATTTTAGGACAATGGGCTCTTCAAAATACACAATCTTGTGACCAAAGCTCATGGAAAGGAATTCAATTTTATCTTCCGCCATGATTATGCAAATCACAAGTCCATCTTGAAAGGGCAGTACATGATCAGTTCATTAGATTGGTAGCCTAGAGCATTTACCCCAGTGCAGAGCACAGTTGAGGCACTTGAAGGAAATACTAGCTCATACACATCATCTAACAAAGATGCTGATTCTTCTGACAGCAATGAAATCAAATACAAGGTTGCTTCTGAGACCAACTTAGGTGAAGGAACCCAATAGAGGACGTCCACATTGAATAGTCCATGCTTGCTTGATTTCCCTTTTGCTATGTAAATATTAGCACAAAATCCCCTTGAACTTTATGGGTTGTTGCACATAACCCCCCTGAATTTTCTTTATCCTTGGTAACCCCTGAACTATTGGGTGTCTCACAAAACCCTCCTAAACTTTACCTTATCTCACCTAGCCCCCCTCCCTATAATTTACAAATAAGCAATAATTTCTTGAGGAAAAAAACTCAAAATTTTAGAAAAGGAGTATGTTGTATGTAAATGACAAGTGACCACTCAAATATATTTTAGTTATTTGCAAATTACATGTAGGGGGCAAGATGAGATAAGAGAAAGTTCGGGGGGCTTTTGTGAGGCATCCCATAGTTCAGGGGGCTTATGTGAGATAAACAAAGTTCAGAGGGTTATGTGCAACAACCCCAAAGTTTAGGGGGTTTCTTGTGAAATTAACCCTAAATATCAATAGTTCTGGATACTTTATGTATTTTAATCGATGGTATGTCTTTCGACCAATCGCTAATTAAACTAACTCTATTATTCTATATATGATGTATGTATGTCTATTTATTATGGATCACAATTCTTGTGCTTCCCAACTTAACTCTTGTCGCAGACGGCAAGTGTATTACATCTATTATTAAATTTGTAAAAATTTTATTATCTTTTTTGCATAATGCCTTTTCCAACATTTACGATTATTGAATTGAAATTATTTTAGGGAAACTTGTTTTCCAAATTTTTAGATAGAGTATGGATTCTTTATTTTCCCCATGTTATGCGAGGAGTATTTGCTAGTATATCAAGAAAAGGATACTCAAGGTTGCTCTGTTTGGGACTGTGCATCATGTGTGGATGGAGATGAACTACAGGAGGTTTGAAAATAGTGCCAGGAGTTTAACCCAGTTGTAAAAGAGATAAAAGGTTTTTTTTTTTTTGGTCAATGAAATTTTTTTTTTCATTTACCAATTTGAAATAGTTACTGTACATCAAAGTGCTCAGTCAAGCAACTGAGAAACATAAAAAAATAACAAAACTATAAAGATAAAGCCAATACAGAACATAGGTTTAGAGAGTAGCTAGCCATTCTTTGCACTCAGCCGAAGAGGAGGAGCTATTTATCATTATAGTCATGATGTTTACCATAACAACTTTGATAATCTGCTCTGGGCTGTGAGTTTTCTGCTTGAAAATTCTGGCATTCCTTTCCCTCCATATTTCATACACCGTAGCAGACAAGGCCATCCTCTTTATTTTCTGTTTAAAACCTTTCCCCTTCAGGTTATTGCTGTACCAATTCAGGATATGATTCCATTCGCAAGCCCTTCTCTTGAATCTGAGCCACTCCATGATGGTGTTCCATATTTTCATAGAAAATGAGCATTCAAAAAATAGGTGAGCTCTGTTTTCCAGTCTTTGATCTGTGCATAGGACACAACAGTTGTTTTGAATTATTCCTCTCCTCATTAGTTTTTCCTGGGTGAGTAAGCAGTCTAGGATAGCAAGCCATAGGATGAAAGTGTGTTTTGGGTAGTTAGCTCCTTCCCAAACTGTGTCATGCCATGTAACATTCTGTGAGGCTGGGATAAATTTGAAGTATAGCTCAGATAATCTGACCTTTAAGTCTTTGCAGCATCTAGAAATTATGAGTTTCAGGTTTTCAACACCATCACAGTGTGCTATTGCTTTGTCCCTGAGCTTAATAAGCTGTCTCCATGTCCACGAGTCCCCCGCTTTTGCTTTTATTTACCAAATGTCTCTTGTTTTTAAATAGATACTATGAACCCATTTAATCCATAATTGCTCTCTATCAGTATGTATATGCCAGAGTAATCTGAGACCTGAAACTATATTCCATAGTGCAATTGAAAAAATACCAAGGCCTCCTTGTGTTTTCCTCGTGCATATCTTCTCCCATGATACTAGAGGAATCTTACTGACATTTCAGTCTTCCCCCACAAGAAGCATCTAGAAAGAGAATCAATTTTCTGTAATGCTTTTGTGGGCAATATATAACTAGAAGTCCAATAGATTTGGATCCCCAAGATGACATTTTTAATTAGTTGAATTCTACTAGCATAGGACCAGCTCCTGTTTTTGTTCCAGCTTTGAAAGTTGGCTGCAATATTGTTTATGAGGGGAGTACAATCCATGTAGGATAGTCTTTTGCTAATTAATGGGACTCCCAGGTATTTTATTGGCAGGGTACCCTCAAGGATTTTTAGATATTCATTTATTGACGCTTTAGCTGCTTCATCCATTCCTCAATAGAACACCGAGCACTTGTTGTGATTAGCTTATAACCCAGTGACTGAACTGAAGTCTTGGACGCATTTATATAGCTTCTTCACTGTGCCTAAATCACCCCTCCCAAATAGTAATAAATCAATAGCAAATTTAAGATGATTTATCTTGAGTTTGCTGCACTTAGGATGATATTGAACTCCCTGTCATATTTCAGCATGTCTAAGCTTCTTGAGAGATATTCCACCCTTAGAATGAACAGGTAAGGGGAGAGGGGATCTCCTTGTCTTAAACCTCTTTCACCTTTAAAGTAGCCATGTAGGGATCCATTTAACGAGATGGAGAATTTTGGTGTAGTTATACAAGCCATGATCCATTCAACCATCTTTTTAGGAAAACCCAGCCCTCTCAACATTTTGTCTAGGAATTGCCAGCTAATTGTGTCAAATGCCTTCCTAATATCAATATTTAACATGATTCTAGGGGATAGGTATTTCCTGCCATAATTCTTTACTAGTTCATGAGCTAGTAAGATGTTGCTGGATATTTGCCTCCCCTTCACAAAGGCGCTTAGAGCCTCATTTATTAGATGCCCCATAACTGTTTGCACTCTAGTAGCTAGGATTTTTGAGATGAATTTGTAATTGCTCGTGCACTAAGTGTTAAAAGCTTCTCCTTGAGCTAAATTTTAGATTGAACAATTATAATTGAGGGCATGCTGATTGACCCCCTGGTGTACCTGGGTAGTGCTTGTATTCTAACACTGTTGTTGGATGATGAAAATTTTCATTTAATTACCGAATAAAGTTTAGAATGTAAAGCCTTTGTCTTGGTGACAAAGAGATAGATTATGCTTTTAACATGCTTCACCTGTTGAGCATGCTTTTGATTGGCTAAAACTTGGACTCATGCAACAACATTATTTTTTTAATTTGCTATAAATTGAGGATTATTTACATGGATGACTGATATACATAGGTATAATCAGATTACATGGGTAACTCTAAGATTACTTTCATTAGGGAAACCAGTGTAACCTCAGTCAGCAACCTTAGGGTTACCTATGTAAATATATAGACACTAAGGTCATCCATGTAATTAGACCAAACTATAGGGTACGGGATGTAAATAATCCTTAAATCAATGTCCACTTAGAATTAATTAAACGTGAATTGCTCCTATACCATATCAAAGTCCCACTACAATATAACTTTAAAGTTGTGAGAATTGAGGATTATTTACATGGATGACTGATATACATAGGTATAATCAGATTACATGGGTAACTCTAAGATTACTTTCATTAGGGAAACCAGTGTAACCTCACAAGAACCTTAGGGTTACCTATGTAAATATATAGACACTAAGGTCATCCATGTAATTAGACCAAACTATATTCCATAGTGCAATTGAAAAATACCAAGGCCTCCTTGTGTTTTCCTCGTGCATATCTTCTCCCATGATACTAGAGGAATCTTATGACATTTCAGTCTTCCCCACAAGAAGCATCTAGAAAGAGAATCAATTTTCTAATGCTTTTGTGGGCAATATATAACTAGAAGTCCAATAGATTTGGATCCCCAAGATGACATTTTTAATTAGTTGAATTCTACTAGCATAGGACCAGCTCCTGTTTTTGTTCCAGCTTTGAAAGTTGGCTGCAATATTGTTTATGAGGGGAGTACAATCCATGTAGGATAGTCTTTTGCTAATTAATGGGACTCCCAGGTATTTTATTGGCAGGGTACCCTCAGGGATTTTCAGATATTCATTTATTGACGCTTTAGCTGCTTCATCCATTCCTCAATAGAACACCGAGCACTTGTTGTGATTAGCTTATAACCCAGTGACTGAACTGAAGTCTTGGACGCATTTATATAGCTTCTTCACTGTGCCTAAATCACCCCTCCCAAATAGTAATAAATCAATAGCAAATTTAAGATGATTTATCTTGAGTTTGCTGCACTTAGGATGATATTGAACTCCCTGTCATATTTCAGCATGTCTAAGCTTCTTGAGAGATATTCCACCCTTAGAATGAACAGGTAAGGGGAGAGGGGATCTCCTTGTCTTAAACCTCTTTCACCTTTAAAGTAGCCATGTAGGGATCCATTTAACGAGATGGAGAATTTTGGTGTAGTTATACAAGCCATGATCCATTCAACCATCTTTTTAGGAAAACCCAGCCCTCTCAACATTTTGTCTAGGAATTGCCAGCTAATTGTGTCAAATGCCTTCCTAATATCAATATTTAACATGATTCTAGGGGATAGGTATTTCCTGCCATAATTCTTTACTAGTTCATGAGCTAGTAAGATGTTGCTGGATATTTGCCTCCCCTTCACAAAGGCGCTTAGAGCCTCATTTATTAGATGCCCCATAACTGTTTGCACTCTAGTAGCAAGGATTTTTGAGATGAATTTGTAATTGCTCGTGCACTAAGTGTTAAAAGCTTCTCCTTGAGCTAAATTTTAGATTGAACAATTATAATTGAGGGCATGCTGATTGACCCCCTGGTGTACCTGGGTAGTGCTTGTATTCTAACACTGTTGTTGGATGATGAAAATTTTCATTTAATTACCGAATAAAGTTTAGAATGTAAAGCCTTTGTCTTGGTGACAAAGAGATAGATTATGCTTTTAACATGTTTCACCTGTTGAGCATGCTTTTGATTGGCTAAAACTTGGACTCATGCAACAACATTATTTTTTAATTTGCTATAAATTGAGGATTATTTACATGGATGACTGATATACATAGGTATAATCAGATTACATGGGTAACTCTAAGATTACTTTCATTAGGGAAACCAGTGTAACCTCACAAGAACCTTAGGGTTACCTATGTAAATATATAGACACTAAGGTCATCCATGTAATTAGACCAAACTATATTCCATAGTGCAATTGAAAAAATACCAAGGCCTCCTTGTGTTTTCCTCGTGCATATCTTCTCCCATGATACTAGAGGAATCTTACTGACATTTCAGTCTTCCCCCACAAGAAGCATCTAGAAAGAGAATCAATTTTCTGTAATGCTTTTGTGGGCAATATATAACTAGAAGTCCAATAGATTTGGATCCCCAAGATGACATTTTTAATTAGTTGAATTCTACTAGCATAGGACCAGCTCCTGTTTTTGTTCCAGCTTTGAAAGTTGGCTGCAATATTGTTTATGAGGGGAGTACAATCCATGTAGGATAGTCTTTTGCTAATTAATGGGACTCCCAGGTATTTTATTGGCAGGGTACCCTCAAGGATTTTTAGATATTCATTTATTGACGCTTTAGCTGCTTCATCCATTCCTCAATAGAACACCGAGCACTTGTTGTGATTAGCTTATAACCCGTGGTGAACTGAAGTCTTGGACGCATTTATATAGCTTCTTCACTGTGCCTAAATCACCCCTCCCAAATAGTAATAAATCAATAGCAAATTTAAGATGATTTATCTTGAGTTTGCTGCACTTAGGATGATATTGAACTCCCTGTCATATTTCAGCATGTCTAAGCTTCTTGAGAGATATTCCACCCTTAGAATGAACAGGTAAGGGGAGAGGGGATCTCCTTGTCTTAAACCTCTTTCACCTTTAAAGTAGCCATGTAGGGATCCATTTAACGAGATGGAGAATTTTGGTGTAGTTATACAAGCCATGATCCATTCAACCATCTTTTAGGAAAACCCGACCCTCTCAACATTTTGTCTAGGAATTGCCACTAATTGTGTCAAATGCCTTCCTAATATCAATATTTAACATGATTCTAGGGATAGGTATTTCTGCCATAATTCTTTACTAGTTCATGAGCTAGTAAGATGTTGCCGGATATTTGCCTCCCCTTCACAAAGGCTTAGAGCCTCATTTATTAGATGCCCCATAACTGTTTGCACTCTAGTAGCTAGGATTTTGAGATGAATTTGTAATTGCTCGTGCACTAAGTGTTAAAAGCTTCTCCTTGAGCTAAATTTTAGATTGAACAATTATAATTGAGGGCATGCTGATTGACCCCTGGTGTACCTGGGTAGTGCTTGTATTCTAACACTGTTGTTGGATGATGAAAATTTTCATTTAATTACCGAATAAAGTTTAGAATGTAAAGCCTTTGTCTTGGTGACAAAGAGATAGATTATGCTTTTAACATGTTTCACCTGTTGAGCATGCTTTTGATTGGCTAAAACTTGGACTCATGCAACAACATTATTTTTTAATTTGCTATAAATTGAGGATTATTTACATGGATGACTGATATACATAGGTATAATCAGATTACATGGGTAACTCTAAGATTACTTTCATTAGGGAAACCAGTGTAACCTCAGTCAGCAACTTTAGGGTTACCTATGTAAATATATAGACACTAAGGTCATCCATGTAATTAGACCAAACTATAGGGTACTGGGATGTAAATAATCCTTAAATCAATGTCCACTTAGAATTAATTAAACGTGAATTGCTCCTATACCATATCAAAGTCCCACTACAATATAACTTTAAAGTTGTGAGAATTGAGGATTATTGTTTTATATTGTAACATATAAAATCTATTTGAATCCATGATAACTTTTAGATTTCGGGAATCACAACCCATTTTAGCAAAATTAGAATCTACTTGAGGACATAAATTTAATAACTTAAAGGTTGTTAAAATGTATTAAAAATGAAGAAACACCTTAATGTGCATACGTTATTTGTAGTCCCATAGCATACCTTGCACATGACAAAAGTCCACTACAACAAAAGTTATAATTATGACACATTTTTATATCGTACAAATAATATCGTACAAATAGAGCGTGACACATACCAAAAGTATGGTTAGAGCATGTGCGGAGAGCGTCTTTCTACACATGTGAGAATGTGTTGCAAAACTCATGACACTTATATATATATCAAGAGTGATGATACATACATGTATTACAAAGTTCGTGACACATACATGTGTCAAGAGTGGTGGCACATAGTTGTGTCTAGACCATAAAAATATAAAAAGTATCACTATTCAACACTTCACCATTCAACACAATAACTTCCAATTTAACCCATCCTAGGACTACTCTCACCAAAGCACACTTAACTAGGGAGTTTTTTAGCTTATACACTATCATAAATGTTTAATCTTCATCATAAATAAAATCTAAGATTTATTATTTAAGTCCAACAATAGATCCTCTCACAATCCATGTTGAACTATTAGCCTTTTTCAATTATATGTAATTGTATATCTAATGACATAAATATGTGTCGTGATTTGCCACATTTTGTATTTGTCACTATTATTTAATCATTTATAAATAAAATGATACTTTTATATGTGTCATAAAATAAGAGTGGACATATATATACAAGTTTTGTTGCAGTGGTCTTATTTTAAGTAACAAATGAGGAGATGAAATTTATTTATTTTTTTAGGCATACCTCAGCGGTTCGGACCACAGGCATCGTGACTGTCACTTTGGTGCCCTATGATTGGGGGTTCGAGACCCCCTACCTACATCCGCTGTCGTGCCGTAGAGGAGATGAAATTTATTATCCTTCTACGCCAAAAGAAATCAGGAAGGAATCGCCTTAAGCAGCAGTAGAAAACATGTGCCATGGAGATTTCGATTAATATAATTCCTATACATACAATCTACAACAAGGATTCAGGTTTACACAGATAATTGCGTGAACAAGAACTGTATACGTAAATATGCATAGATGCAGAGCTTACTTATATGCAAGAGCAAGCTACTCGAACGCAAGTGGAAATATATATAAATAAGAGGACTTAGAGAGAGAGAGTTTGGTCGCCATATTTATACGTTCTCTGCTAGCTTTTCTTACGTACTCTCTTACATACGCTAATTAACAAATTAACAATTAAATAAATGAACATAAAACAAGCAACCCCTCATCTACTATAGAACTTTGGATCGTGATGAGCAAAGTCTATGCCTTTGGAGACGAGGGATAAACGAAGGATTTTGTTTCTACTGCAGTCAGATAATAGAATACTCTCGCGGGGAAACCCCATGTGCTTAGTAGGCACAGGCCCCTACCACTCAGTTAAAGTGACGTTATAAAAATAATTATTTTCATTATTTTAGAATGAAGTTCCATGGTGTATATTATTTTCTGATGATGTACTATTAGTTGATGAAACTAGTAAGATGTTGCCGATATTTGCCTCCCTTCACAAAGGCTTAGAGCCTCATTTATTAGATGCCCCATAACTGTTTGCACTCTAGTAGCAAGGATTTTTGAGATGAATTTGTAATTGCTCGTGCACTAAGTGTTAAAAGCTTCTCCTTGAGCTAAATTTTAGATTGAACAATTATAATTGAGGGCATGCTGATTGACCCCCTGGTGTACCTGGGTAGTGCTTGTATTCTAACACTGTTGTTGGATGATGAAAATTTTCATTTAATTACCGAATAAAGTTTAGAATGTAAAGCCTTTGTCTTGGTGACAAAGAGATAGATTATGCTTTTAACATGTTTCACCTGTTGAGCATGCTTTTGATTGGCTAAAACTTGGACTCATGCAACAACATTATTTTTTAATTTGCTATAAATTGAGGATTATTTACATGGATGACTGATATACATAGGTATAATCAGATTACATGGGTAACTCTAAGATTACTTTCATTAGGGAAACCAGTGTAACCTCACAAGAACTTTAGGGTTACCTATGTAAATATATAGACACTAAGGTCATCCATGTAATTAGACCAAACTATAGGGTACGGATGTAAATAATCCTTAAATCAATGTCCACTTAGAATTAATTAAACGTGAATTGCTCCTATACCATATCAAAGTCCCACTACAATATAACTTTAAAGTTGTGAGAATTGAGGATTATTGTTTTATATTGTAACATATAAAATCTATTTGAATCCATGATAACTTTTAGATTTCGGGAATCACAACCCATTTTTAGCAAAATTAGAATCTACTTGAGGACATAAATTTAATAACTTAAAGGTTGTTAAAATGTATTAAAAATGAAGAAACACCTTAATGTGCATACTTTATTTGTAGTCCCATAGCATACCTTGCACATGACAAAAGTCCACTACAACAAAAGTTATAATTATGACACATTTTTATATCGCATAAATAATATCGCATAAATAGAGCTGACACATACCAAAAGTATGGTTAGAGCATGAGAGGCGTCTTTCTACACATGTGAGAATGTGTTGCAAAACTCATGACACTTATATATATATCAAGAGTGATGATACATACATGTATTACAAAGTTCGTGACACATACATGTGTCAAGAGTGGTGGCACATAGTTGTGTCTAGACCATAAAAATATAAAAAGTATCACTATTCAACACTTCACCATTCAACACAATAACTTCCAATTTAACCCATCCTAGGACTACTCTCACCAAAGCACACTTAACTAGGGAGTTTTTTAGCTTATACACTATCATAAATGTTTAATCTTCATCATAAATAAAATCTAAGATTTATTATTTAAGTCCAACAATAGATCCTCTCACAATCCATGTTGAACTATTAGCCTTTTTCAATTATATGTAATTGTATATCTAATGACATAAATATGTGTCGGATTTGCCACATTTTGTATTTGTCACTATTATTTAATCATTTATAAATAAAATGATACTTTTATATGTGTCATAAAATAAGAGTGGACATATATATACAAGTTTTGTTGCAGTGGTCTTATTTTAAGTAACAAATGAGGAGATGAAATTTATTTATTTTTTAGGCATACCTCACGGTTCGACCACGTGCATCGCGGATCGCCACTTTGGTGTTCTATGATTGGGGTTCGAGACCCCTACCTACATCCGCTGTCGTGCCGTAGAGGAGATGAAATTTATTATCCTTCTACGCCAAAAGAAATCAGGAAGGAATCGCCTTAAGCAACAGTAGAAAACATGTGCCATGGAGATTTCGATTAATATAATTCCTATACATACAATCTACAACAAGGATTCAGGTTTACACAGATAATTGCGTGAACAAGAACTGTATACGTAAATATGCATAGATGCAGAGCTTACTTATATGCAAGAGCAAGCTACTCGAACGCAAGTGGAAATATATATAAATAAGAGGACTTAGAGAGAGAGAGTTTGGTCGCCATATTTATACGTTCTCTGCTAGCTTTTCTTACGTACTCTCTTACATACGCTAATTAACAAATTAACAATTAAATAAATGAATATAAAACAAGCAACCCCTCATCTACTATAGAACTTTGGATCGTGATGAGCAAAGTCTATGCCTTTGGAGACGAGGGATAAACGAAGGATTTTGTTTCTACTGCAGTCAGATAATAGAATACTCGCGGGGAAACCCCATGTGCTTAGTAGGCACAGGCCCCTACCACTCAGTTAAAGTGACGTTATAAAAATAATTATTTTCATTATTTTAGAATGAAGTTCCATGGTGTATATTATTTTCTGATGATGTACTATTAGTTGATGAAACTAGAAAAATATATATTTCTAAGATGGAAAGATGGGGACAAACCCTAAAACTAAAGGTTTTAGAATTAGTGGAACAAAAATAGAATACATGGTACATTTTTTAGTAAAACTAAAAGAGAAATGAGCCTATAGTACATTGATGGTCTAAAAGTAATTATTTAGTTATTTAGTTAGTATCAGTCATTCGTCATGATGGTGGGATTGAGGATGATATTCTTCATCGAATCAAATCAAGATGGTTCAAATCAAGATGGTAAAGAGATCTAGTGGTAGGCCTATAAGAGAACTTGGTTAGAAGCAATAAAAAATGATATGCTAATGATTAATTTAACAGAAGAAATGTCCCGGACTAGAGCGGAATGAAAGAATAGGATTCATGTAGGTCATCCTAAATATTTGGGATAAAGTATTTGTTGTTGTTATCGTCATGTATTAGAGGAATTGCCTTCTTGGTCATAATTATTTGTCATTTAGATACACGATTACTATTTTTAACTTGATCACAAGTGTGTTTGGATGAGTGCAGTTGGAGCGTCATGATGTCTCTACGGTATGTTTGATTGGGTGGAGTTAGAGCCTCATGTGTCCAACTACATTTAAATTTCTACATACATGTTTGGTTAGATGTTGTTGCCGCCCCATAACCATCTTACCATCTAAAAATAAGAGTGTTGTGCTACAATCAAATTAAGAGTGTATTTAGTTAGGAGTAGTTGTAACCACATATTATTAATTTGGTTAGATATTGTTTTAATACGAAAATGTTGTTACAATAATAAAATAAGTACAAAATGAGGCTATTGAAAGAAACTTCAATTCAAGATTGCTCCAACCGCACGAATTTGATGTTGCAAAGCAGCCGTAATTATAAATATCCCTAATTAAAGATATTGTGAAATCAATTGTTAGAACTATAGCACATATTAAACACATTTGTTGTTCATGCTATTTCTAACTGCAGGCCACACTGAAATTATACAAATCCATAAACAAGTGTCTTTTAGAGGTAGAAAGAGAAAGCAAATGGTGAGATCATGTAAAAACCTACCACACAGCTCTCTTGTTGTATAACCATTTCCTCTTCTCTCCTTTTGCACCTACTTGATTAACTTAATTGTTCAAATGAACCAACCTTTACATGTAGCTAGTCTGTCCAGTCAAAATCTCTCTCTCTCTCTCTCTCTCTCACATATCTGTTGAATAGTATATAATCCTTCCTCTCTCTTCCCTGCTAGCTACCTATCTTCCACTCTCATCTCCTTGCATTGAATTGAATTGATTTCCCCAAACAAAGTCCATCATCAACACCAAAATCAAGTCCATCCAATTCAACCCTCAAAAACAAAAAGACCATCCATCAATCAATCAAAGTAATAACTAAAAAAAAAAGATTTCTCACTCTTTCTTAATTTATGTCTTCCTCCTCTCCTTAATTAGAGCAAGTACAAGAAGAAAATCAACATGGGAAGATCTCCTTGCTGTGAGAAAGCCCACACAAACAAAGGAGCCTGGACCAAAGAAGAAGACGAGCGTCTCATCTCCTACATCCGGGCCCACGGCGAGGGCTGCTGGCGGTCCCTACCGAAGGCTGCCGGCCTCCTCCGCTGTGGCAAGAGCTGCCGCCTCCGCTGGATCAACTACCTCCGCCCCGACCTCAAGCGTGGCAACTTCACCGAGGAGGAGGACGAGCTCATCATCAAACTCCACAGCCTCCTCGGCAACAAGTAAGCTATGGCTCCCAAATTCTTATCTAAGGTTCGGTCTGGCAACTTGAGGAATAATCCAGAGCACAGCCTAAATTTCAAATTATTTCTAGGCTTGCAATAATAATATTCCTACCATGGATATTGTCCTAAATTGGGTGAACCAAAAACCAGATGGTCCGGTATTTTTCCAAACTAAGATTAATCCTATATGAAACTAACTCTTGATTTTCTGCTGGTACTCTTAGATGGTCGCTGATAGCTGGGAGATTGCCTGGAAGAACAGATAATGAGATCAAGAACTACTGGAATACGCACATCAAGCGTAAGCTGCTCAGCCGAGGCCTCGACCCACAGACTCACAGACCCATCGTCGCTAACGGCGTTGCTTCTCCCGTGATGTTGGAAGCAAACCAAAGCAAGAAAGTAGAAGAGGAGGATGGACACAGTAGTACTAGTGCAACAAGCACAGGCACGGAGGAGGAGAGGTGCCCGGATCTGAATCTTGATTTGAGTATAAGCTTGCCTTGGTCAGCAGATCATGTAAAGCTAGGGGAGACGGTAACTGTAGTTGAAGGGAGTAGTAGTGTAGTGTGCTTGTGCTGTAATCTAGGGTTTGGAGGCGGTGATGGATGTAGTAGCTGTAAGGCTGGTACAAACCCATCACATGTAATTAGATACTATAGACCATGGGGAGAACAAGGGGAAAGGATAAATTATAGTTCAAATTTTAAGTAAAAAGATTGATGGTTTTTAATTTATTTTGTTGGACATGTTCAGTTAGCTTGAGATTTTACAACTTTCCATATTTGGTTACTCATCTTCTCTTATTATTTGTAACATGATAATGAATGAGTGTTATTAATGGTAATCGTTTATCCAACAAAGACATTGATAAAAATTAATTAATCTCTAATCGCTATCATGCCCTCACCCCCCCCCCCACCCCCACCCCCGTGGCTACTTGGTATAAGACTGTTTGGGGTTCTATGAATTATCCTAAACATTCCATGGCTCTATGGCTTGCTTTCCAAGGCTGGTTACTCACTCAGGATAGGTTATGCAAAATGGGGGTTCTCAATACAAATACATGTGTGCTCTGCTCTTCAAGTAATCAAGAATCACATCAACACCTGTGTTTTGACTGTCCTTACTCTATGAGAGTCTGGAATAATGTAATGGAATGGCTGGGGCTAAGATGGAGATCCTGTAACTGGCTTTCTATTTGCAACTGGTTTGCTCGATGTTTGAGAGGCAAAGGGTACAAGCAGCAAATTAAGAGATCAGGTTTTGCTGCAGCAGTCTATTTTATCTGGCAAGAGCGCAATCAGAGGATATTTGAAAGAAAAACTCGTACAACTGATCAACTGTCTCTGGCAATTAAAATTGCAATGCTTATCATCATAGTTAACAAGCCCATTCCTAAGGAATTTGAACATTGGGTCCATAGCTTATAAAAGTCTGAGCTTTTGAGTTCAGTACCTTGTATTCTCATTTCTTGAGTAACTTGATGTACAAACAAATCTTTACATGATTAATGAATATAAGCTTTTCATTGATCAAAAAAAAACATTAATTAATCTAAGCTTTCATTCATGTGATGCTAAAGGACAAAGAATTCATTTATACAATAAAATTGTAAATAAAATTTCTTCCGTTTCTAAAGAAATATGTTAAACTAGACCCTAAATCATGCCTTATTTCCATAAATATGTTGACGAATTTCCTTTGAAAATAAATTAATAGCTACTAAACTTACTACATAGAATGTGCTCAGTGTATACAATTGTATCTTCTTTTGAATAACAACGTTGATGTGGGGATGTTAATCCATTCAATTTCAAATAGTTTTGGTGTCGGAACTGCATGAGTTTACTATAACATATATATATTCGTTTAATTAACTACTATGGATATATTCATTTATATATTTAAACTCGTAACTTAAACATGAATTTTAATTCATTTTGATTCTTATTAGCACAATCAATCAACCCTTTAGTTAGTTTCTCAAACTATAAATCCTATATTTTCTGGTTACTTGGGAGTCTTTTATCATATCAACAAGTAAATCACAAGTAAGAAAACATTAACATCCGAGAGTAACTTTATATATATATATATATATATATATATATATATATATATATATATATATATATATATATATATATATATATATATATATATATATATATATATATATATATATATATATATATATATCCATATCCTGCTCTATATTGTAGGCCCTTTATCCTGTGATTCATGAACTACGCGTTCAACGCAATCTCCAATCATGATGAAGATAATCAAGTCGTAAAGATGAGGAAATTGACCTCCTAAATTGTTTTATCTTCATCTTAATCATAATTACATGCATTAATGGAGATGACTTTTATCATGATTTAAAAGCACATCTAGATGCTAGCTAGGGTTTATTAAATATGTTAGGTTAAAGATTAGACCAAATGTAAGTCTTCTACCTAATTATTCACTCTTAATTAGCTAGCCACTTGGAGGATACCTGCGACAAATAATAATCAAATATTAGAGATATTAAATTACACAAACATAGAAGGGCTAGCTAGGGGAGCTCAAATGTTGTGAAAAAAATAAACAAAAAAACTTTATATATGTCAGATTTTTTTTTTTCCCTTTTCTTTTGGTTATGGTCTTGCGAACTAGATTCAAAGGGGGTGGGGGACAAAGGTGATAAGGGTTGGTAGAGAAAGGAAGAAGTAGGAATTGGGATCATATGTTTATGAATATGGAACTAACTTCTTGGTACCGTTTTTAGGCGCCACGTAGGAGTTTGGGAGGGCGTGGGGAAAGCATGTTTGGGTAGGTAGCCGAATCAACATTAGAAAGAAATTGATGGGCGTAGGTGGGTGGATTGGAGAGCAAAATCACATAGAAGGCTCCTCTAAATTTAAATCATTCAGAAATATTGGGGATGAAGATAGCTGATGTAGTACGAATCTTAATCAATTATTAATATAATTAGATTGTTTATTAGTGCAGTTACTACCAAAACAATTGATAGTCTAATCGCATTATATTCGATAATAATGTGTATATCCATATTTATACTGGACGAGTTATTAATTCTCATCCCTTTCTTTCTATATAAATTTGTATATGGGGCTATCTAGAGAATTTCTTTTGCGAGGGTTGGGGGTTTGGTTTTGCTTGTAATTAGTTAGGGGCTGATCAGGATTTGCCATGTGTAGGTGAGAGTGTGGAAGTTGGTAGGTTGACAATTGTACTACTCCGAAGGTTTGGTTTAATTTAATTTAATTTTCAAGGAGATATAGTTTGATATTGATCTTGTCTGGACCACATATCTGATGATCATGAAGACACGTGAAAATGGGTGATCAGCTCATGTGATTGAAACTTTAGCTCAAGTAGTTTGACCATGAGTTGAAGAGATGAGAATTAGCTACCACATATTTCATGAGATATTGAGCATTGATTTTTGTGCAATTTAATGATATTGTATATTTTTTTATGAACATGTGTGAGGTTTTATTTTAGTTTTTTTGGGATCCATATCCTCTCCAATCTCTATATTACACATGTCACATTTTTAGAGCTTTGACCATTAATCTTCCATAAGTATACCGTCCATTTATTAACAGTGCCTATTTAACCTTCTATTTATTGGTATTAATGACACAAGTTTAATTCCATTTCAATTAATGGCTCATTTATTTTTTTTCCTTTCTTCTATTCAAGACTCATTTAAATCTTCACGCACCAGATTTCTTGAGAACTGCCTCTTTAACTTCTTTATTTAGTTGTATGAATTCATTTCCATTCAAGGGTCTTTTTATTTAGTTTCCATTTTTCCATTTAAGACTCATTTATTTCTTCCTTTGATATTCTACTAAATAAACTCAAAGATTCTATGCAAATAGAAATAGGAGCATACAATCTCTTAAAGTCTTCTATTTTTCTCTTTTCTTTTCATCATTCAAACTCTTGGCTATTCATCTTTTCTATTATTAATCGTGCTTATATTTTTTATATTCATTCCTCTCATCGCCCTTCTCATTTTATAATTTAGCAGCCTTTATCCTTAATCTTTTTATTTTGGTTGATTTTTGGCACATGAACTATAGGTGATGATGCATTAGAGAGATACGGAAATATCAGGGATCCATCTATCACTAGGGATTTTAAGTATTGGCTGTAATCAAAGGTGGCTCCTTTCTAGGATTTATTTCTCTTTTCAGTTTTTTTTTTTAAATTTGACTTTTATGTTGAGAAGTTGTTCAAGAACAAAGGATTGAAGGGTTGCACAGGTTTGTATATCTAATACTATTATAAAAGTGAGTTGTTATGTTAAAATATTTTTTTCCAAAATGCCCTCCAACACATCCATCCATACATACATGAAATGGACAAATACTCAATTTTTCATAACCTCACCGTTGACTACACATCTATCCATTTATACATACATGATGACACATGCATACTCAAGTTTTCATAACCTCCATATTTATGACTATTAAATTTTCATTTAACCACCCACTCATAACATTCATCCACTAACTCTTGACACTAAATATATATATATATATATATATATATATATATATATATATATATATATATATATATATATATATATATATATATATATATATATATATATATATATATATATATATATATATATATATATATATATATATATATATATATATATATATATATATATATATATATATATATATATATATATATATATATATATATATATATATATATATATATATATATATATATATATATATATATATATATATATATATATATATATATATATATATATATATATATATATATATATATATATATATATATATATATATATATATATATATATATATATATATATATATATATCCTGCTCTATATTGTAGGCCCTTTATCCTGTGATTCATGAACTACGCGTTCAACGCAATCTCCAATCATGATGAAGATAATCAAGTCGTAAAGATGAGGAAATTGACCTCCTAAATTGTTTTATCTTCATCTTAATCATAATTACATGCATTAATGGAGATGACTTTTATCATGATTTAAAAGCACATCTAGATGCTAGCTAGGGTTTATTAAATATGTTAGGTTAAAGATTAGACCAAATGTAAGTCTTCTACCTAATTATTCACTCTTAATTAGCTAGCCACTTGGAGGATACCTGCGACAAATAATAATCAAATATTAGAGATATTAAATTACACAAACATAGAAGGGCTAGCTAGGGAGCTCAAATGTTGTGAAAAAATAAACAAAAAACTTTATATATGTCAGATTTTTTTTCCTTTTCTTTGGTTATGGTCTTGCGAACTAGATTCAAAGGGGTGGGGACAAAGGTGATAAGGGTTGGTAGAGAAAGGAAGAAGTAGGAATTGGGATCATATGTTTATGAATATGGAACTAACTTCTTGGTACCGTTTTTAGGCGCCACGTAGGAGTTTGGGAGGGCGTGGGGAAAGCATGTTTGGGTAGGTAGCCGAATCAACATTAGAAAGAAATTGATGGGCGTAGGTGGGTGGATTGGAGAGCAAAATCACATAGAAGGCTCCTCTGCACTTAAATCATTCAGAAATATTGGGGATGAAGATAGCTGATGTAGTACGAATCTTAATCAATTATTAATATAATTAGATTGTTTATTAGTGCAGTTACTACCAAAACAATTGATAGTCTAATCGCATTATATTCGATAATAATGTGTATATCCATATTTATACTGGACGAGTTATTAATTCTCATCCCTTTCTTTCTATATAAATTTGTATATGGGGCTATCTAGAGAATTTCTTTTGCGAGGGTTGGGGGTTTGGTTTTGCTTGTAATTAGTTAGGGGCTGATCAGGATTTGCCATGTGTAGGTGAGAGTGTGGAAGTTGGTAGGTTGACAGTTGTACTACTCCGAAGGTTTGGTTTAATTTAATTTAATTTTCAAGGAGATATAGTTTGATATTGATCTTGTCTGGACCACACATCTGATGATCATGAAGACACGTGAAAATGGGTGATCAGCTCATGTGATTGAAACTTTAGCTCAAGTAGTTTGACCATGAGTTGAAGAGATGAGAATTAGCTACCACATATTTCATGAGATATTGAGCATTGATTTTTGTGCAATTTAATGATATTGTATATTTTTTATGAACATGTGTGAGGTTTTATTTTAGTTTTTGGGATCCATATCCTCTCCAATCTCTATATTACACATGTCACATTTTTAGAGCTTTGACCATTAATTTTTCATAACCTCACCGTTGACTACACATCTATCCATTTATACATACATGATGACACATGCATACTCAAGTTTTCATAACCTCCATATTTATGACTATTAAATTTTCATTTAACCACCCACTCATAACATTCATCCACTAACTCTTGACACTAAATATAACTTTATTCACACTAATGATGAAAAATATTACAACTATTCATCTCCTACCAATCACTATAAATAATAATAATATCTAATCAAATTTCACCGACCAAAATTCCATTCATAATCAAAATTTAGATGAGGAAGAAAGAAGTCAAGCCTACACGTCTCATAACCACAAGAATCAAGTCCATTTCTCTCCTGAATGGAAATCGACGCTTGAGAGTATATCAATTTTCCCCTCCAAATGTATATAAGCATCTTCGACTACCCCTTCTAGGACCTCAAAGACACTATCGTTCGTGTAAATTGCATAACTACTGATGTACTTTTTAGAAGCAAACTAAGCATATTAATGCACGGTTTTTTTTAAATTTATGTTTACCCTTAGTTTGGTTTGTATACATAAAATAAGAATATGAATGCATTTATCATGTATTATCAAATATGAATGCATTACATATGCATGATTAGTTCACTCATGCTGGTTTTGACTATAATTTTGAGAAATTTTGTTATTTCCTCTTCGATATGAATGCAAATATGAATATTTATGCATCCCTGGTTTGTATATTGTACTCGGTATAGAAGCTAATATGGTACATAATTACAATTAGAAGTTTTTTCCTTTGGGCATGTAAGCCCATTTTGAAATTCTCCTTTTAATCTCCAGAAAATAAAATTCCTAAATATGCATTAATTTTTCAAATTCTCTTAAATATGTTATACCTTTTATGCAACTATTGTTAAGTGGTTCAAACTAAGAAAAAAGGTATATAATTGGTAATGGAGGAAGAACGAATATGTTTTTATGAAGAAATTTGAGAGAAGAAAAATTTTAATGTTGGTACACCCTTCAAATTTGCATATCACCTATACTATAAGCTCAAACAATTATTTTATTTATTTCATGAAACGATCTCATCCACTCATTCTTTAGTATTTGGTTTTTAAATATATATCATCCAAAAGTAGCATTTTGCTTTAAATTGTTTAAAGTTATCACACTTTGTATCATTTTTATAAATAAAAGTTATAGATTTCTAGAAACTAGTGCAAAAAATCCCTAGCATGGTTAAAATGGCCAAATACTAAAAAATTACTAAGCCTTATTTCCATCCGAAATCGGTTAAACCTTGAATTTTAAAATTTGTTTTAATTTGTAGAAAAGTTCTATATGTTAAATGTATTGTGATCCTTTACTTTTATAATTTAGCAGCCTTTATCCTTAATCTTTTTATTTTGGTTGATTTTTGGCACATGAACTATAGGTGATGATGCATTAGAGAGATACGGAAATATCAGGGATCCATCTATCACTAGGGATTTTTAAGTATTGGCTATACTCAAAGGTGGCTCCTTTCTAGGATTTATTTCTCTTTTCAGTTTTTTTTTTAAATTTGACTTTTATGTTGAGAAGTTGTTCAAGAACAAAGGATTGAAGGGTTGCACAGGTTTGTATATCTAATACTATTATAAAAGTGAGTTGTTATGTTAAAATATTTTTTCCAAAATGCCTCCAACACATCCATCCATACATACATGAAATGGACAAATACTCAATTTTTCATAACCTCACCGTTGACTACACATCTATCCATTTATACATACATGATGACACATGCATACTCAAGTTTTCATAACCTCCATATTTATGACTATTAAATTTTCATTTAACCACCCACTCATAACATTCATCCACTAACTCTTGACACTAAATATAACTTTATTCACACTAATGATGAAAATATTACAACTATTCATCTCCTACCAATCACTATAAATAATAATAATATCTAATCAAATTTCACCGACCAAAATTCCATTCATAATCAAAATTTAGATGAGGAAGAAAGAAGTCAAGCCTACACGCCTCATAACCACAAGAATCAAGTCCATTTCTCTCCGAATGGAAATCGACGCTTGAGAGTATATCAATTTTCCTCCAAATGTATATAAGCATCTTCGACTACCCCTTCTAGGACCTCAAAGACACTATCGCTCGTGTAAATTGCATAACTCACGATGTACTTTTTAGAAGCAAACTAAGCATATTAATGCACGGTTTTTAAATTTATGTTTACCCTTAGTTTGGTTTGTATACATAAAATAAGAATATGAATGCATTTATCATGTATTATCAAATATGAATGCATTACATATGCATGATTAGTTCACTCATGCTGGTTTTGACTATAATTTTGAGAAATTTTGTTATTTCCTCTTCAGATATGAATGCAAATATGAATATTTATGCATCCTCGGTTTGTATATTGTACTCTCGGATAGAAGCTAATATGGTACATAATTACAATTAGAAGTTTTTTCCTTTGGGCATGTAAGCCCATTTTGAAATTCTCCTTTTAATCTCCAAAATTCCTAAATATGCATTAATTTTTCAAATTCTCTTAAATATGTTATACCTTTTATGCAACTATTGTTAAGTGGTTCAAACTAAGAAAAAAGGTATATAATTGGTAATGGAGGAAGAACGAATATGTTTTTATGAAGAAATTTGAGAGAAGAAAAATTTTAATGTTGGTACACCCTTCAAATTTGCATATCACCTATACTATAAGCTCAAACAATTATTTTATTTATTTCATGAAACGATCTCATCCACTCATTCTTTAGTATTTGGTTTTTAAATATATATCATCCAAAAGTAGCATTTTGCTTTAAATTGTTTAAAGTTATCACACTTTGTATCATTTTTATAAATAAAAGTTATAGATTTCTAGAAACTAGTGCAAAAAATCCCTAGCATGGTTAAAATGGCCAAATACTAAAAAATTACTAAGCCTTATTTCCATCCGAAATCGGTTAAACCTTGAATTTTAAAATTTGTTTTAATTTGTAGAAAAGTTCTATATGTTAAATGTATTGTGATCCTTTACTTTTAAAAATCATGGAACACCTTTCTTTTTCTTTCTTGAATACTTTGGATGACACCTTTGAGTTAAAAAGATGACAAGTATGACTACGTGCAATGCACATACACTATACTAGTGAGATACATATATGCCGATGAATCGCATGAAGCTGTGGGTAAATTTGAGGTCGATACTATTTTGTTTCTTTGTGATGCGCTTTCTTGATATTTATTTTTATTTCATGTTTGTTTTGGTGTACGGATTGCTAATTTGTCTGTGTTCCTATTGAATGCATATTCAACAATTTACACATGTTCCCTCCTTAATTCTTGATATGTTTGCTGCATATACATAGTTTGTATCTACAATATTGAACTTGGCTAGATGAATTTTATTTTGGATTTATGATTTTAATAGTAATTAATTAATTGACTTACTCTTGATTTTATAATGATAACCAAACTTGTATACCCTCTTATTAGCACAAATACATACTATTAGAAGATTTTTAATTCTTAACTCAAAAAAAGAATTTTAATTCATGAAGTACACATTTTGTTCCTATAAAATAGATATGCCCAACGACATCATTTATTTTCTAATGTCCAATTCTTAACTTGGTAATTTTACAATAAAAATAATTACTGGTACTCTTTTAATAACTAGTTATATTTTAAATCCATTTTAGAATTTTGTTAAAAGATATAAAAAACTACCCCGCAAAGAAGACGCTGGTATAACACTAGTTAGTTAATAATTGGGAAGAGTTCAATTACCGTAATCTTGACATTCCATTCAAATTCAAAGGCTAAGATCATGCCACATAAGATTTGCAAAGGAGAAAATTTTAAAATAGATATTTTCACAAAAATAATTATCATTTTTGACTTATTCTTAATGTATTCAATTATTATTTTTGACTTATTCTGAATGTATTTATTAAAATCAACCTTGTCTCAGCCAAGTCAGCATCGGGCACTAAAACGAGATCGATAAAAAAATTATTTACAAACTCTACGGGATTGGGAATCCCATAGAGTTTAATTGATAATTAATCTCAACTGGATTCACAATCCCGTGTAATTAGCAAAAGTTATTAATTATAAGGGATTGGCAATTCGGTACATAATATTTCTTATCACATTTTAACAAATATCACACTAGGTCAAGTTGTTTTAGCTTACATTTGTTTAGCCTTCTCTTTGGAAGGTACTGCATTGAAATATCACATTTGTCAAATTAATTTATACTTACTTTTTAAAATTTTCCTTTCTAGGTTGATAAAATTTCAAAATCTAGTATGAGATTTCCAAAAGTTTACTAAAATAAAATAGAAAAGGGCAAAACCAAATGATAAACATGGGATTTGAACCAACACTCATTTAAAACAAATCTTAAGACTAGCTAGCACTAAAGACCACTAGACTAAACTATCTTATTTGTTTGAAATTATATAAATGTAGTATATATGGGATTCACAATCCTAGTGACTTTTATTAAACTCTACGGGATTCCCAATCTCAGAAAGTTTGTAAACTAATAATTTCAAAATTGACCTAGTTTTAGCGACGATGCTAATGTGGTGAAACTAGGTTGATTTTGATAAATACTTTTAGAATGGATCGAAAATAAAATTTTATTGTTGTGAAAGGGTCTATTTCAAAAATCCATAGAGTTATTGAGTAATTAGACTCTACGAGATCCCCAACTCAGAGTTTAATTCAAGAATTAATCTCTACGAGATTTCCAATGACGTAAAGTTTGTAAACTAATAATTTCAAAATTGACCTAGTTTTAGCGACGATGCTAATGTGGTGAAACTAGGTTGATTTTGATAAATACTTTTAAATGGATCGAAAATAAAATTTTATTGTTGTGAAAGGGTCTATTTCAAAAATCCATAGAGTTATTGAGTAATTAGACTCTACGAGATCCCCAACTCGTAGAGTTTAATTCAAGAATTAATCTCTACGAGATTTCCAATGACGAAAGTTTGTAAACTAATAATTTCAAAATTGACCTAGTTTTAGCGACGATGCTAATGTGGTGAAACTAGGTCGATTTTGATAAATAAGTTTAGAATAGATCGAAAATAAAAGTTATTTTTGTGAAAGGGTCTATTTCAAAAATCCATAGAGTTATTGAGTAATTAGACTCTACGAGATCCCCAACTCGTAGAGTTTAATTCAAGAATTAATCTCTACGAGATTTCCAATGACGAAAGTTTGTAAACTAATAATTTCAAAATTGACCTAGTTTTAGCGACGATGCTAATGTGGTGAAACTAGGTCGATTTTGATAAATAAGTTTAGAATAGATCGAAAATAAAAGTTATTTTTGTGAAAGGGTCTATTTCAAAAATCCATAGAGTTATTGAGTAATTAGACTCTACGAGATCCCCAATCTGTAGAGTTTAATTGATAATTAATCTCAAGCTGGATTCACAATCCCGTAATTAGCAAAAGTTCTTAACTATAAGGGATTGGCAATTCGGTACATAATATTTCTTATCACATTTTAACAAATATCACACTAGGTCAAGTTGTTTTAGCTTACATTTGTTTAGCCTTCTCTTTGGAAGGTACTGCATTGAAATATCACATTTGTCAAATTAATTTAAACTTACTTTTTAAAATTTTCCTTTCTAGGTTGATAAAATTTCAAAATCTAGTATGAGATTTCCAAAAGTTTACTAAAATAAAATAGAAAAGGGCAAAACCAAATGATAAACATGGGATTTGAACTAACACTCATTTAAAACAAATCTTAAGACTAGCTAGCACTAAAGACCACTAGACTAAACTATCTTATTTGTTTGAAATTATATAAATGTAGTATATATGGGATTCACAATCCTAGTGACTTTTATTAAACTCTACGGGATTGGGAATCCCATAGAGTTTAATTGATAATTAATCTCAACTGGATTCACAATCCGTGTAATTAGCAAAAGTTCTTAACTATAAGGGATTGGCAATTCGGTACATAATATTTCTTATCACATTTTAACAAATATCACACTAGGTCAAGTTGTTTTAGCTTACATTTGTTTAGCCTTCTCTTTGGAAGGTACTGCATTGAAATATCACATTTGTCAAATTAATTTATACTTACTTTTTAAAATTTTCCTTTCTAGGTTGATAAAATTTCAAAATCTAGTATGAGATTTCCAAAAGTTTACTAAAATAAAATAGAAAAGGGCAAAACCAAATGATAAACATGGGATTTGAACCAACACTCATTTAAAACAAATCTTAAGACTAGCTAGCTCTAAAGACCACTAGACTAAACTATCTTATTTGTTTGAAATTATATAAATGTAGTATATATGGGATTCACAATCCTAGTGACTTTTATTAAACTCTACGGGATTGGGAATCCCATAGAGTTTAATTGATAATTAATCTCAACTGGATTCCCAATCTCGTAAAGTTTGTAAACTAATAATTTCAAAATCGACCTAGTTTTAGCGCACGATGCTAATGTGGCTGAAACTAGGTCGATTTTGATAAATAAGTTTAGAATAGATCGAAAATAAAAGTTATTTTTGTGAAAGGGTCTATTTCAAAAAATCCATAGAGTTATTGAGTAATTAGACTCTACGAGATCCCCAATCCTGTAGAGTTTAATTCAGTAATTAATCTCTACGAGATTTCCAATGACGTAAAGTTTGTAAACTAATGTTTTCAAAATCGATCTAGTTTCAGCGCATGATACTGACGTGGCTGAAACTAGGTTGATTTTGATAAATACTTTTAAAATGGATCGAAAATAAAATTTTATTGTTGTGAAAGGGTCTATTTTGAAAATTTCTCCTTTGCAATACTATCTTGAAACCACCATTATCTTTAAAGCCACTGTTTTGAAAATGATTATTGTGAATGTGGTAATCCTACTTTTGGTGTTTGTTGTCTTAACTTTTCATTTGGATCCAAAACAAAACGATTGAACTTTCTTCCAATCTTTATTGAATAGTTCATATATTCCATTTTGTATTACCATGAAAAAGAAAATAGACATGAGAAGTCTTTCTATATATGAGTGTGTATGTATGCGTATATACGAACACAAATACCCACACGTACGCATGTGTGTAACTATTCTAAAGTAAAGAAATAAATATTGACTTACAACTTATATGGTTGCAATTGAAACATGACATAAAAGCATGAAATTTGGGATTTAAATTTCATTTTGACGAAGGTACGGCCTGTTAGAAAGAGGAAAGAAACAAAAAAGAAAAACATTAATGATCCAAAATGCATGTAGATGTAGTGATAAGATTTTTAACTAGATGAATGTACCGATTGTTGCATATTGGTTTGATGTAGAACACATTGCGGATACTTTCATGGAGAAATGGGATCGTGAATAAACCCAAACGCGGACCGGTCGAGGAAAATAGGTTGCAACGAAGAACGGGTTGTAACTTTCAACCGTAAGTCGGATTTGGACGATTTTTTTTAAAATCGCGTATTTTTTTGAGACGGAGCCAACCAAACCCACCTACATTTGGTTTGCTCGCCATTCGTTTTACCAAATTCCTTCCGGATTGAGAGATATCAGCATTTTCATCGATTTTTTACTATTTTTAGTAATGTTTTAGGAGTCTGTTTGGATTAGAAAGCAAATCCGGTTTGATTCTAAATTTGACCGAATTACTTTCCTAATCATAGGGAGTCTTTTGAGGGTAGTTTTTTTTATTTCTATTTTTGGTAAAGTTCGGATCAATTAGAATTCTTGTTTTTATTTTTAGTAAGAGTTTGAGTTATAGTAGGAGTCTTGTTTATTTTCTATTTAAACAGAGTATTGTAAGCCCTAGAGGCATATCTTTTCATCAAAAAAATTTCATTTATTATATTTTCTTTGTGGATTCGAAGCTCTTCGTGGATTCGGAGATCAACCCTCGGTGGATTTTGAGATTTCAACGTCCGCGCTGCGTTACTATGGGATTCCCAATCTCGTAAAGTTTGTAAACTAATAATTTCAAAATTGACCTAGTTTTAGCGCACGATGCTAATGTGGCTGAAACTAGGTCGATTTTGATAAATAAGTTTAGAATAGATCGAAAATAAAAGTTATTTTTGTGAAAGGGTCTATTTCAAAAATCCATAGAGTTATTGAGTAATTAGACTCTACGAGATCCCCAACTCAGAGTTTAATTCAAGAATTAATCTCTAGATTTCCAATGACGAAAGTTTGTAAACTAATGTTTTCAAATCGATCTAGTTTCAACAAGATGATCGACGTATGAAACTAGGTTGATTTTGATAAATACTTTTAGAATGGATCGAAAATAAAATTTTATTGTTGTGAAAGGGTCTATTTTGAAAATTTCTCCTTTGCAATACTATCTTGAAACCACCATTATCTTTAAAGCCACCTGCTTTGAAAATGATTATTGTGAATGTGGTAATCCTACTTTTGGTGTTTGTTGTCTTAACTTTTCATTTGGATCCAAAACAAAACGATTGAACTTTCTTCCAATCTTTATTGAATAGTTCATATATTCCATTTTGTATTACCATGAAAAAGAAAATAGACATGAGAAGTCTTTCTATATATGAGTGTGTATGTATGCGTATATACGAACACAAATACCCACACGTACGCATGTGTGTAACTATTCTAAAGTAAAGAAATAAATATTGACTTACAACTTATATGGTTGCAATTGAAACATGACATAAAAGCATGAAATTTGGGATTTAAATTTCATTTTGACGAAGGTACGGCCTGTTAGAAAGAGGAAAGAAACAAAAAAGAAAAACATTAATGATCCAAAATGCATGTAGATGTAGTGATAAGATTTTTAACTAGATGAATGTACCGATTGTTGCATATTGGTTTGATGTAGAACACATTGCGGATACTTTCATGGAGAAATGGGATCGTAACAAACCCAAACGCGGACCCGGTCGAGGAAAATAGGTTGCAACGAAGAACGGTTGTAACTTTCAATCCGTAAGTCGGATTTGGACGATTTTTTTTAAAATCGCGTATTTTTTTGAGACGGAGCCAACCAAACCCACCTACATTTGGTTTGCTCGCCATTCATTTTACCAAATTCCTTCCGGATTGAGAGATATCAGCATTTTCATCGATTTTTTACTATTTTTAGTAATGTTTTAGGAGTCTGTTTGGATTAGAAGCAAATCCAGTTTGATTCCAAATTTGACCGATTTACTTTCCTAATCGTAGGGAGTCTTTTGAGGATAATTTTCTTATTTACTATGAAGCCCCACGCCGCGGTTATGATCGCAGAGACCACCATCGACGGGACAATTATGATGCTGGAGGATTCAAGATAAAGATGGATCTGCCATCTTTCAATGGGCAACTTTATATTGAAGAATTTATTGACTGGATTGCAGAAGTGGAGAGATTTTTCGAGTATATGGAGATCCCAGATGAACGGAAGGTTAAGTTGGTGGCCTACCGACTTAAGGGTGGAGCATCTGCTTGGTGGGAATCAGTATGCATGAATCGATCTCGCCAAGGAAAGCCGAAGGTCGATACGTGGGAGAAGATGAAGAAGTTGCTGAAAGCCCGTTTCCTACCTGGTGACTATGAACAAGTCTTGTTCGGACAATATCAGAATTGCAAACAAGGTGGAAGAACAGTTGATGAGTACACGCAGGAGTTTTATCGGTTGTCCTCCCGCAAAAATTTAAACGAGAACGAGTCGCAATAGATGTCTCGTTACACTGGGGGATTGAGGTTAGCAATTCAGGATCGTGTGTCTTTACAGCAAATATATACTTTGGCAGACACAGTTAGCCTGGCCCAAAAGGTGGAGCGGCAACTTGGACGAAATAATAAAGGATAGTGGGAAGCTTCCGACGGGTCGCGCACGAGTTTCAATCGTGACGGTAATAAACAGTCTCAAACCGCTCCTACTCAAGATTCTACAGCTGAGAAGAGTACAAGGCCGACGACAACAGCAGCAAAGAAGACTACACCACCGAACTCATATGCCAAACCCGATCCAATCAAGTGCTATAGATGCGGTGAACCTAGTCATCGATCCAATCAGTGCCCTAAACGAGGTGCTGTGCATATGGTGGATCATGAAGAGGAGGATGTAGATGAAGACAACGATGAAGACTATGACGGTGAAGGGGTGAGTGCTGATGATGGGAATCAGCTCTCATGCGTTGTGCGGCGATTATTATTGGCTCTAAAGACAGAAGAACTACCCCAGAGGCATAATATCTTTCGCACGAGGTGCACGGTAAAACAGAGGACTTGTGATGTTATCATTGATAGTGGCAGTAGTGAGAATATTGTCTCTCGGCGTATGGTGGAGAAATTAGGACTGAAAACAGAGAAACATCCTGCTCCCTACAAGATCGGTTAGATTCGCAAGGGTAATGATGTACAAGTCGATGAGGTGTGTCGGGTGTCTTTTTCCATTGGCCGTGATTATGTTGATGATGTTATATGCGATGTAGTTGAAATGGACGCTTGTCATATGCTACTAGGCAGGCCATGGCAGTTTGATGTTGATGCCACGCACAGAGGGAAGGACGATGTTTACATCTTTAAGAAGGATGGTCGCCGAGTTGTGCTTTTGCCTCTTACTGAGAAGGGGTCAATCAAAACAGATGTTGCTGAAAAGAAGGCGTTCTTGGTTAACAATGAAGATTTCATGAAAGATGTGAAACAGTCTGATGAGATTTATACTCTTGTTGTTTCAGGAAAAGAGGATTCTGCCTCCACCGAAATTCCACCTGAAGTTCAGACCTTTTTGCAACAATTTGATGCAGTTATGCCTGACGAGCTTCCTTCTGAATTACCAATGCTTCGAGACGTCCAACATCAGATCGATTTCATCCCTGGATCACGCTTACCAAACCTGCCACACTATCGAATGAGCCCGAAGGAAGGAGAGATATTGCAAAAATAAGTGGACGAACTCATACAGAAAGGCCTTATCCGAGCTAGCATGAGTCCGTATGCCGTGCCAGCGTTACTTGTCCCAAAGAAGAACGGAGAGTGGCGCATGTGTGTGGATAGTAGAGCTATCAATAAGATTACCGTGAAGTATCGATTTCCTATCCCACGCCTAGATGACATGCTGGATATGTTATCTGGATCAAAAGTATTCTCTAAAATTGATTTCAGGAGTGGCTATCATCAGATTCGGATTAGAGAAGGAGATGAGTGGAAGACTGCATTCAAGACAAAAGAAGGCTTGTATGAATGGTTAGTCATGCCTTTTGGCCTTTCCAATGCTCCTAGCACGTTCATGCGGTTGATGAATCAGGTATTAAAATCCTTTATCGGCAAGTTCGTTATAGTTTATTTTGATGATATCCTGATTTATAGCCAGACTGAGTCCATGCACCTGGACCACTTGAGGGAGGTACTAACAGTTTTGCAGGAGAACAAGTTGTACATCAATCTGAAGAAGTGTAACTTTATGACCAGTAGCTTATTGTTCTTGGGCTTTGTCGTTAGTGCAGAGGGCATCACGTTGATGAAGAGAAGGTGCGTGCTATTCGAGATTGGCCTACGCTGAAGATCGTCAGCGAAATTCGTAGTTTTCATGGCCTAGCCACTTTCTACAGGAGATTTGTTAAAAATTTCAGCAGCATTGTGGCACCTATTACTGAGTACATGAAGAAAGGCAAGTTTAATTGGGGAGAAGATGCGGACCGTAGCTTTGTAGGATCGTTGATCTGATCACACTTAAACACTAGAGGGGGGGGTGAATAGTGTTTTATAAAATTTTATGCAAAGTAGATAATAAATTGCAAATATGATAGCACAAACACGAAATTTCACAATCACAAACAGAGATTATACTGTTCCACCTCCCGTGTACATCCAGTCCCAAGCAAATCCCTCTTGAGAGTTTCCACTATGATTTTGAAATACCCTTACAAAATCAAAGACAAACTGACCAATTTGCAAGACCATGCAAATTGCAACAATCTCAAACTCGAGATCCACAATTCTCACACGAGAATTCCTTTTGAAGAAGCAAAGTACAAAGTCCTAGAAGCCTTGAAGTGTTGGTGATGTGCGCAGTTGGCTTAAGAACTTTTCAATTGCAAAATAATGTTTAACTCTTTTGAATCTTGCAATTGTATCAAAGAATAGTTTTTCACTTGTGAACTTTTGAACTCTCTTTTTAATCTCAAAATTCAAGATCAATTCATATGAATGTTGTATCTCTTTTTCGATGTTTTGTCTATATATCCCTTGATTAGACACAAGTTAAAACCTATAAACGGATATAAATCAAAACATTCAAACATTCAAATTCGAAACGCCGAAAACTTACTTCTATAGTCGACTATTATATCAGATTAGTCGACTAATGCATGTTCTGATTACGTATAAGCAGTTCAAGCATTAGTAGTCGACTACTATATGTATTAGTCGACTAATGCATGTGAAAGTCGGGTGTATGTTTTAACTGAGTAGTCGACTACTATATATGAATTAGTCGACTAATCAAACTCACAGCTCGAAAATTGTTTGTTATCATTAGTCGACTATTATTGTGATTAGGCTAATCAATAATTCTGAGAAACTTGTATATTTATTAAATTAAGTAATTAGTCGACTATAGTTTGAATTGGTCGACTACTATTGACTGAAAAGTTATAAATGAAGTGTTTTAAACTTTAAAACTCTAATGGTTAATATAGGGATTTCTATAATTAACCAACACACTAAGCATGTGTTAGTGTGTTCTAAAAGTGTGTGTGTGTGTGATCAAGGCTTGTACAATTTGTTCTAAGTAAAGAAGAGAAAATTACATTTATTTTGATCTTGCTTCTCATCTTCAATACTTCATTATGCCTTGAACTCATTTTGTACTTGTCCAAATTTGATATAATATCTGCATCAACAAGTTATAAAACACACAAAAAACACACATATATATATAACATATGTTGTTATCATCAAAATATTAATTTGAGAATATGAAAATCAACATGCTTTGCATTGATCAAAGAGAAATTATCCACCGCACCAGTACTTGCCCTTCCAGATTTTTAAAAGGTGTTTGAAGTTGATTGTGATGCGTCCATCGTAGGAATTGGTGGTGTTCTATCTCAAGAAGGGCGTCCAGTTACTTTCTATAGTGAGAAACTCAGCGAAGCTCGACAGAAGTGGACTACGTATGAACTGGAGTTGTATGCCATAGTTCAGTCTTTGAATCATTGGGAGCACTATTTAATCTTGCGGGAGTTTCTACTTAATACTGATCATCAGGCTTTGAAGTCCATTAATAGTCAGACTACCATCAACCGTATGCATGATCGTTGGATAGCGTTTCGTAGCGTTTCACCTTTGTTTTGAAGCACAAGTCAGGGCAGCAGAATAAAGTTGCAGATGCACTCAGTCGGAGAGCTGGTTTGTTGGTGACTTTGTAAGCAGAGGTGACTGGATTTGAATACTTGAAGGAGTTGTATGAAGAAGATAAAGACTTTAAGGAGAATTGGAACGGCTGTCAACAAAATCAATTAGTCCGGGGTTTTCATATTCAGGATGGCTATTTATTTCATGAAGATCAGTTGTGCATACCCCAGAGTTCATTGAGAGAACAGATAATACGAGACCTACATGCTGGCGGACTAGGAGGACACTTGGGGCGTGACAAGACGATTACTTCCATTGAGGAGCCGATATTACGGCCTCGTTGAAGAAGGGATAGAAAATACGCGGCGGCGTTGTCCAGTGTGTCAAGTTGCCAAGGGGCAATCCCAAAATACGGGATTGTATACACCTTTACATGTTCCTGATGCGCCATGGCATGATATATCGATGGATTTTGTGTTAGGCCTTCCTCGAACCCAACGAGGCATGGATTCTTTTTGTTGTTGTTGATGTGTTTCAAAGATGTCACACTTTATTCCTTGCAAGAAGGCTGCAGATGCTAGCAACATTGCTAATCTTTTCTTTCGGAGATAGTTAGCCTTCATGGAGTGCCAAAATCCATCACATCGATCATTGATTCTAAGTTCTTATCCCACTTTTGGAAGATTTTGTGGTAGCGATTCAATACTTCACTTAAATTCAAGATCGCCACCACCCTCAAAAGGACGGACAAACTGAAGTGATCAATCGTACTCGGTAACCTTCTTAGATCCATCTCGGTGATCGTCGAAATAGTGGGATCTTGCTCGGCACATCTTGAATTTGTTTATAAGCGTATGGAGAGTCGAACTACGGGCAAGGCTCCTTTGTGATTGTGTATGGAAGGCTTAGAACCATTATCTTGATCTAGCCCCACTACCTAAGTTTCGTGACGAGTATTGCTGCAGATCATGTGGTTGAAAAGATCGTGCTATCTGACAAGAAGTGAAAGAGAAGATAGAAGTCTAATGCTAAATACAAGGCGGATCTTGTCGGTCTGAGGAGGAAGAAGGTGTTTGAGGAGGGAGACATGGTGATGGTATTTCGCAAAGGAGCGTTTTCCAGTGGGCACCTGCAACAAGCTGAAGAATAAAAAGTATGGTCCATGTAAAATATTGAAGAAGATTAATGACAATGCTTATGTTGTTGACCTTCCTGCAAGTTTGGGGATTTCTCCTAGTTTCAATGTTGCATTTGTTTGAGTATTATCCGCGGAGAATAACTCTTCATGCAGTATAAGCTCGGGGTCGAGCTCTTTTCAAGCAGGGGAGACTGATGTAGAACACATTGCGGATACCTTCATGGAGAAACGGGATCGTAACAAACCCAAACGCGGACCCGGTCGAGGAAAATAGATTGCAACGAAGAATGGGTCGTAACTTTCAATCTGTAAGTCGGATTTGGACGATTTTTTTTAAAACCGCGTATTTTTTCGAGACGGACCCAACCAAACCCACCTACGTTCAGTTTGCTCGCCGTTCATTTCACCAAATTCCTTCGGATTGAGAGATATCAGCGTTTTCGTCGATTTTTTACTATTTTTAGTAATGTTTTAGGAGTCTGTTTGGATTAGGAAGCAAATCCGGTTTGATTCTAAATTTGACCAATTTACTTCCCTTATCGTAGGGAGTCTTTTGAGGATAGTTTTCTTATTTCTATTTTTGGCAAAGTTCGGGTCAATTAGAGTTCTTATTTCTATTTTTAGTAGGAGCTCGAGTCCTTGTAGGATTCTTATTTGTTTTCTATTTAAACAGAGTGTTGTAAGCCCAAGAGGCATATCTTTTCATCAATAAAATTTTCGTTTAATATATTTTTTTAGTGGAATCGAAGCTCTTCGTGGATTAGATCAACCCTCGGTGGATTAGATTTCAACTTCATGACTGCGTCATGGTTGGATGGTGCGGTCAATCCATAGAGATGCTGTCGAGTCCGAGTGCATGGATTATTTGATTGTGGCCTAAAATAGCTTCTCACCAACTCCTTTGCATTTATGGTTACCGTAGCATATATAGAAGAAATCTATTCAAGAAATAACTTAAAATATAAGCGGATAAAACAATCCTTTTGAGGCTTGGTATACCGTATACGACTACATTTTCTCGCTTGTAATTTTTTAATTGAATTGAATGCATTTTCTTGTATCTTTTGTCTTTGGCACTTGTACGATTTAACTAACTGTGGATTTGAATCAATTATACTACGACATATTAGAAAAACTTCACATATATTGATAAAAGAATTTGGGCACAGAAAAATGTCATTACTTAGTGGCATACCTCAAACAACAACACTAATAATGATTTAAATTATCGTGTACATTAATATTTCAAAAATTGTCTTTTACAATAAAAGGAGATAGGATTAAATTAATATTGCAGCAGATGAAATACAACGATTAATTTCCTAAGCTTCCAAAAATCATTTGGGGTTATGCAAAAATACTATAAATTGGAAAAGTTAATTTAGTGCTATGTGAAGTTATACACTAAAAATTGATCATTAACATGTCGTAAAAGGAAATATTTTTAAAAAAGACCATTTTTGAAACAATATTAGCAAAACCGACCTAGTCATAGTAAAATTAGCAAAATCGACCATTTTCTATCCACGTCGTACACACAGCGAATTGATCGATTTTGTTGGGAAATGTTGGGGATTATACGGGACTCTTGGTCGTATAATTAATCTAATTTCACGTTGGATGAGCCTGCGGGAATTTCATTTACACGGAAAAACCCAAAAGCGGCGCACAAAAGAAATCACCTCCATCATCATCCAAACCCACCTCAAACTCAAAGCCTAAGCCCACCAAGCCTAGAAGAAGTCCCGCCCACTCACGAATCCCAAGGCCTAGACTCCAAATCCGCATCCCTAAAAGCCATCTCAGTCCTCCAATCCCTCCCGCCCGGCTCCTCCGCCGTGCCGAGTCCACGAACGACCCCGCCCGGCCTCGCCCACAAGCTCGACAACCTCAGCGCTGCCTGCGCCGTCCTCGATATGTTTGGACTCCAAGCACGGGTTTGCCCGGTCGGTGCCATTGAACCCCATCTAAAACCCTGATTTGAATACTTGAAGGAGTTGTATGCAGAAGATAAAGACTTTAAGGAGAATTGGAACGGCTGTCAACAAAATCAATTAGTCCGGGGTTTTCATATTCAGGATGGCTATTTATTTCATGAAGATCAGTTGGGCATACCCCAGAGTTCATTGAGAGAACAGATAATACGAGACCTACATGCTGGCGGACTAGGAGGACACTTGGGGCGTGACAAGACGATTACTTCCATTGAGGAGCGATATTACTGGCCTCAGTTGAAGAAGGGGATAGAAAAATACGTGCGGCATTGTCCAGTGTGTCAAGTTGCCAAGGGGCAATCCCAAAATACGGGATTGTATACACCTTTACATGTTCCTGATGCGCCATGGCATGATATATCGATGGATTTTGTGTTAGGCCTTCCTCGAACCCAACGAGGCATGGATTCTGTTTTTGTTGTTGTTGACAGGTTTCAAAGATGTCACACTTTATTCCTTGCAAGAAGACTGCAGATGCTAGCAACATTGCTAATCTTTTCTTTCGGGAGATAGTTCGCCTTCATGGAGTGCCAAAATCCATCACATCTGATCGTGATTCTAAGTTCTTATCCCACTTTTGGAAGATTTTGTGGCAGCGATTCAATACTTCACTTAAATTCAGTACTGCCTACCACCCTCAAAAGGACGGACAAACTGAAGTGATCAATCGTACTCTCGGTAACCTTCTTAGATCCATCTCTGGTGATCGTCCGAAATAGTGGGATCTTGCTCTGGCACATGCTGAATTTGTTTATAACTGTATGGAGAGTCGAACTACGGGCAAGGCTCCCTTTGTGATTGTGTATGGAAGGCTTCCGAACCATTATCTTGATCTAGCCCCACTACCTAAGTTTCAGGACAGAGTATTGCTGCAGATCATGTGGTTGAAAAGATACGTGCTATACAGCAAGAAGTGAAAGAGAAGATAGAGAAGTCTAATGCTAAATACAAGGCGGATGCTGATCAGCACAGGAGGAAGAAGGTGTTTGAGGAGGGAGACATGGTGATGGTATTTCTGCGAAAGGAGCGTTTTCCAGTGGGCACCTGCAACAAGCTGAAGAATAAAAAGTATGGTCCATGTAAAATATTGAAGAAGATTAATGACAATGCTTATGTTGTTGACCTTCCTGCAAGTTTGGGGATTTCTCCTAGTTTCAATGTTGCAGATTTGTTTGAGTATTATCCGCCAGAGGGAATAACTCTTCATGCGAGTATAAGCTCGGGGTCGAGCTCTTTCGCTGTGGGAGACTGATGTAGAACACATTGCGGATACCTTCATGGAGAAACGGATCGTAACAAACCCAAACGCGGACCCGGTCGAGGAAAATAGATTGCAACGAAGAATGGGTCGTAACTTTCAATCTGTAAGTCGGATTTGGACGATTTTTTTTAAAACCGCGTATTTTTTCGAGACGGACCCAACCAAACCCACCTACGTTCAGTTTGCTCGCCGTTCATTTCACCAAATTCCTTCCAGATTGAGAGATATCACTTTACGATTTTTACTATTTTTAGTAATGTTTTAGGAGTTCTGTTTGGATTAGGAAGCAAATCCGGTTTGATTCTAAATTTGACCAATTTACTTCCCTTATCGTAGGGAGTCTTTTGAGGATAGTTTTCTTATTTCTATTTTTGGCAAAGTTCGGGTCAATTAGAGTTCTTATTTCTATTTTTAGTAGGAGCTCAAGTCCTTGTAGGATTCTTATTTGTTTTCTATTTAAACAGAGTGTTGTAAGCCCAAGAGGCATATCTTTTCATCAATAAAATTTTCGTTTAATATATTTTTTCGTGGAATCGAAGCTCTTCGTGGATTCGGAGATCAACCCTCGGTGGATTCCAAGATTTCAACTTCCGCGCTGCGTCATGGTTGGATGGTCTGGTCAATCCATAGAGATGCCTGTCAGTCCAGTGCATGGATTATTTGATTGTGGCCTAAAAATAGCTTCTCACCAACTCCTTTGCATTTATGGTTACCGTAGCATATATAGAAGAAATCTATTCAAGAAATAACTTAAAATATAAGCGGATAAAACAATCCTTTTGAGGCTTGGTATACCGTATACGACTACATTTTCTCGCTTGTAATTTTTTTTAATTGAATTGAATGCATTTTCTTGTATCTTTTTGTCTTTGGCACTTGTACGATTTAACTAACTGTGGATTTGAATCAATTATACTACGACATATTAGAAAAACTTCACATATATTGATAAAAAGAATTTGGGCACAGAAAAATGTCATTACTTAGTGGCATACCTCAAACAACAACACTAATAATGATTTAAATTATCGTGTACATTAATATTTCAAAAAATTGTCTTTACAATAAAAGGAGATAGGATTAAATTAATATTGCAGCAGATGAAATACAACGATTAATTTCCTAAGCTTCCAAAAATCATTTGGGGTTATGCAAAAAATACTATAAATTGGAAAAGTTAATTTAGTGCTATGTGAAGTTATACACTAAAAAATTGATCATTAACATGTCGTAAAAAGGAAATATTTTTAAAAAAGACCATTTTTGAAACAATATTAGCAAAACCGACCTAGTTATGGTAAAATTAGCAAAATCGACCATTTTCTATCCACGTCAGCACACCTGAACAGAAAACAGTCGATTTTGTTGGGAAATGTTTGGGGATTATACGGGACTACTGGTCCCGTATAATTAGTCTAATTTCACGTTGGACAGAGCCTTTGCAGGCCCAATTTCATTTACACGGGAAAAACCCAAAAGCGGCGCACAAAAGAAATCACCTCCATCATCATCCAAACCCACCTCAAACTCAAAGCCTCGCCCACCAAGCCTAGAAGAAGTCCCGGCCCACTACGAATCCCAAGGCCTAGACTCCAAATCCGCATCCCTAAAAGCCATCTCCGACCTCCAATCCCTCCCACTTCGCTCCTCCGCCGCTGCCAGGTCCAAGAACAGCCACCCTGCCAGCATCGCCCACAAGCTCGACAACCTCAACGCTCGCCTCGCCGTCCTCGATATGAAGCTGGACTCCAAGCCTGGGTTTGCCCAGTCGGTCGCCATTGAACCCCATCTAAAACCCTAACTTGTGTTAATTTTGGTATTAGTTCTTGTTTGTGTTAAATTTGGTAGTGAATCTTGGAGAGAATCAATGCGGAGTGAGATTGTGGAAAACCCCCCTAATTACACGGGACTAGTAGTCCCGTGTAACTTTTAAAAACTTCAGTTTTGCAAAATCTAATTTTATTATAAAATGGTCGATTTTGCTTATATTGTTTTAAAAACGGTCTATTTTAAAAATTTCTCCTAAAAAAAAGGGTAAATATCACAATACTCTCTGAACTTTGGAGATTTCCATAAAACCCTGAACTTTTTTTCACAAATCCTCTGAACTTTGGGCCATCTCACAACCCCTAAAAGTTTTCTAATGAACCAAACCAGCGGTGTTAATGACGTCACCAGTCATTACTTTGATTGTGTAGGTAATAAGTGTCTGCTGATCAATGCATTAACATGATTAGGAGGTGTGTTAAACTCGAAAGTTTAGGGAGGTTTTGTGAGACACCCTCTAGAGTGGAAAAAGATTTCAGGGGATCACAGTAACCCTCCAAAGTTGAGGGGAATTTGGCGAAATCTACCCTAAAAATAACTACCTCTGATAAAATAAAATAAAAAAATATATCAAAGCAGGTGCTATTAGTACCAAATGACACACAACCCATCTAGATCCCAAGTACAGTCAGTATCCAGGTTAATTTAGTTTCTTGAAGCACTCTCTCACCTATGGGCCAAGAGTTGCAAGTCTAATAATGTGAAATAATGATAGGTAGCCTGTAATGCTCTGTTCTACATAGTCGTTGAGGCCGCGTAAAATTATTTTTTTGATTTAATGGGGTTAAGATCTATTATAGAAAGAAGTAATATTGATAATTAGTATTAATGTAGTGTGCCGACTCAATAATGTGTGGATTTAAAAAAAATTAAAATAAAATCATCCAAGTGTTCTAATCTTGTCACCTTGTGCCTACCAATGATGCAGGGAAGGGGCCCATAGTGAAAACCGTAGCTCTCCACCAACTTGATCAGATGATGTTTCCTTTGTTGGATTTGAACAAAGTTCAGGAAGTAGACTTGAGAGGTGGTAGTTGGTGGTTGGTAGCAAGATGACATCGCATACTAATTACAGCACAAACCATTCCCAACCTTACATTTTCTCCCACTGTTACTATGTGTCTCTTCTATAAAGTTTGATGGTATGAAAAAAGATTTTAAAACTAAAGGAATGGTGTAGATTCAGCTTCTAGAAGGCCACCCACAAAGCCCTTCTCCTAACTACTCAGGCTTATCTCTGTGGTTGTTTTTGCACTAATTAAGGTGAGGACAGAGACTATCAACATCAAGAGAGAGAAAGGATGTAATATTGTTAGTTCAATTTATTTAAGTAATATTCGTTTATGTGCCCAATTAAGGATGGTCTGGTATTGTATTTATATTATAGTTGTATATAATATAAATAATATGGTAGATGTCACCTCCACCTTCTTTCCCTATATATCTTAGGGAACATCATCATCATTTATTTACTTTTCTAACTGAAAATATAGGTAGACCGAAGAGCAACAAAAATAATAATGTGCTCTCAAAGAAGGATCTATGGTTGCATAATTAAGCATTTGTTAAGAGTTTTTTTTCTTCCCTAATTAAGTAAGTAAATGGTTATATTACCAGATAGCAGTGGAGCAAAAACACTGGTCTGTACAAGAAAGAAGCAGTTCAAATCTAAATTGTTGAGCTCTCATCACAACAAAAGTCAACCTATGCATCACTGGTAAAACATGTAACTAGCCTCTCTTTAAACAAAGAACGAAAAACACTTTACTTTGGAGAAATCTTCATAGCCGAGCACCACCCTTCTATTAACTTTAGAGCCTTCAAGTTTGTAGATTTTGCTGGAGCAAATGTTCAACTCATATATAATCTGCTTCATGAGTTCCTCTTCGGTTTTTCTCTTGTGCTAAAAAATCATGAGAGTTCCTAACCATTCATAGAGATAGATGCTTGTAGCAGCGGCAACTTCCTTGACATTAACAATTGAAGAGCTCTATTTCCATCTCTTTTGCATCCACTCCAAAACATCGGACTATTTTCTGGGAAGGTCAGAAACCTGTATAAACTATATAGTGACTTTCCACAATTGGAAGAAAAAATCACACTCAAATAAAAGATGATCTCTGGTCTCCACATCAGAATCACAAATAGAACAAATATATTCATTCAAAATACCTATAAGCTTAAGCTTATGCTTGGCAGGAAGTTTATTTAGGCAAACAATCCAAAATAATAATGAATGCTTAGGCATTGTACATCTTGTCCACACCCATTTCATTTTCTCTCGAGCGAAGGCTAAATTTTTGTAAGTAGCAGCATAGCTAAATGCAGGCCTCTCACCACTCCACTCCAAAATAGAATTAGAGCATTCAACACATTTGAGCGCCTCCTCTCTGACTTTCAAAATTTTTATGAATTGCTGAGAGAAGTGGGCTTTGAGATTCAATCGTCCATAGACTTTGATTTTCAAAGAAGTATTAAGCACCCCCATAATATCAAGTCCAAGCCCTCCATAAATTTTTTTCCAAACAAATAGTAGACCAAGCTATCTTTGATTTCTTATGATTATTAAGCATTCCAACCCACAAGTAGTCTCCGCAATCTTCAAGAAGTATGAAAATACTACCCAAAATTTTTGCATACTATATAAGACAACCTTGATGAATTTGAGTCTTCCAACAAAAGATAATAATCTTGCGGTCCATGAAGTTACCACTAGTGCAGAACAACGCATCCTAGATGGCCAAAACCGTCAAGGATGCACCCCCAATCCGTCTACGATAGGCATCGTAGACGGACGGCCGTCTAGGATATGCCGTCGGCGATAAATCCGTCTAGGATGTCGCATCGCCGACGGCGTAGCCGTCTAGGGTCCACATCACGGATGGCCTCACATCCTAGACGGCATGGCCGTCTAGGATGTGCCGCCACAACCAAGACGGCATACCCATCTAGGATGTGCAAATACATCCTAGACGGCATGGCCGCCTAGGATGTCTAGGATGTATCCTAGACGGCCATGCCGTCTAGGATGTATTTGACATCCTAGACGGCTATGCCGTCGAGGATCACATCCTAGACGGCCATGCCGTCTAGGATGTAATATGCCCATTTTCAGCAACAGATTTGTATTTTCTCTGCCACCCTTTGTCCTGTATAAATATATATCGAATAATATCAAATCGCATTCATATCAAATATTTCCGGTATATCCATCGGATTCATAGAAAATGTTTCCATCCACAACCAAATTTAACATTATACACATTCAAATCGAATAATATCCACATTCAAATCCAACAATATCCAAATCTAACAATATCCAAATCTAACAATATCGAATAATATCAATTTTAACATCCCACATATTCACAATCTCACACATAGTCTCATCATCCACACATAGATAATATAAGTCATGAAATAAGAAATCCATCATAGTCAAGCAAATGTAATATCCCGTACACACAAGATAGATAAGAAAGAAAATAAACACTTAGATACCGAGCTCAACCTCCTCTTCCTGATCATCTTCGCCGGGTGCGTGCCTCTCATTCATGCCACTATTGCTCCCTATAGCATCGGTAGCCTTAACATAAAATAGTTAACGTATTAGAAGCACACAAAATTTAGCAAAATATTATGATATATAATATTTTTTAAGAAAGACCTTTTTTTTGTGTTTTACCCGTGTTAAACAACCTCACTAAAAAATCAATCAAACCCGTGTTATTCATGCTTTTATACAGTCATCCTATATGTTAAATATGGAAACTATACTTAGTTTTTTAAATTTGAAGCTAATATATCCATTGTGTACGTTCTTTAATAAAGAATAGTGACCTACACTAAAGCAATTACCAAACTCAACGAAGGCTTATGTAAACATACCTGTGCACCAGTCTGCATAAATCCGGATCCCATGCTCAACTGAGGTACAATCTCCATAAATAAATCATCGGGAATCGTGCCAGACAAGGAAGATATGATGTGAGGTAGAACAATCTCTAACTGTGACTGAGGCAAAATAGAAAATAGCTTCGTCGTCACCTGGCGATAAAGTGTCGGATCAACCTTACCAACTAAATAGCATGTGACACGATTAATGAGATCCAAGCTTGGAGACACGACAGGTGGCTGCACAACTGTAGGTGGTGCTGATGTCGGTGTCATAGGTCCCATCAAAGTCGAAGGTGCCGCCGTAGATGCTGTGGAGGATGAAGTGTAATAGCACAGTCGAGCCCCAACCCCACGTAATGGATATCTACTCTTATGCTTATTTTCGGTAATAGTTGTGACGATCCTGTCATTGTCCTCCATAGATAGAATGTGTAGGTCTGGATCACCTTCCACTTCACCCTGTGTCACTTGTAGTTTTGTCCGAGTTGTCTCCATGTTAAAGCTCGCCTAAAATCACAACCAATAATAAGAAATTTTAATATCAAGAAAAAAAATTTAAACTAAGAAGTTGCCCAACCAAAGTTAGTTAGTGATTAGCCAAAAAAAACTAAAGGAAGGACTGATTGAAAAAAAATAATAAGATTTTAGGGACTAAATACAAATTTCATATGTGGAATAGAATCATTACCACAAACTCGAGGTTGTCCTTCTTCTTGACTTCCTTATCATATGTACTCTTGAACTTGCCATAAGCGACCTTCACCAATTCATTGACCGGCATGAAGGCTTTGCCCTGCGAAATTACAAAGCTATTAGAAGTGGTTGTAATAAATATTTCGAGAATACTAAAATTTAAATATTCTATACCGTTTCCCGGCAATAACCACCCTCGACGGTAGCATACGATCGTGAACCCGTGTGGTGGTCGTACTTGCGGCATCTTCGATTAGTATGTCCATTGAAAGTTGCTGTCTGCACAAAAAAAATTTAGAAATACATATAATCTAAATACAATGTCAAAATTAACAAAATTAATATCTTACTTCTGCTGTCTTAGTATCCCAATAGATGAGAAGCGCTGTGAAATGTTCTTGATCCACCCTAGGATCGAGAACATAAAACCGTTCCCAACCATGCTTATATTTCTTGTATACATTATGCTTCAGTTCATGTCTTTACTGTTTGAATGTAGTTGGAGCCTTCCCATCGGGCCCAAAAACATAGTTCCATCCATTGGAATGGTCCTCAAGGCAATAGCATTTTTACAAATTTACATATATGTAACTAAAATACACAACAGAAATATCAATGAAAGAGTAAATTACTAAGAATATACCATGAGCTTTTTTCATATTTCAGTAAAGGCTGACCATAGAAGCTCGGGGTAGGTAAAGAAAGGGTTGCAAATATTTGCTCTCCGGACTAAAACTCCAATATACTTATTGAGTTTAGTGGCCCAAGTACCCCTTTGGCACCCCTGCTGCACTGCAGTCAAGAACAACTCTTTGACCATTCGGTGTTTCCTTTGTGTGAGGCTTGTTCGCACCGCATCCCTTCTTCTTTGGTGGAAGCTCACTACCTGCTAGGACAACAAGAAAAATATATTAATAACTTTAAATTTAAAACTATAAAAAAATAGAATTATCTAATTTACCCATTGCAATCTCTCGATCTTTCGTTGCAAGTGGATTATCTTTCCTAGTCTTTATCAACTCATCCATCTCCAATAATTTTCTTGCTGCAAGTGGATTGAGCTTGTCAGATCTAGCCTTATATTGAAATGCATCTGGCGGTAATAGGAGATGGCGGATATCAGGTGTAAGTGGCCGAAAATTAGTAGGGGGCTCATCAAAAGTAAAAGATGGCGTCTAGGAACCACCTGCAAAATTAAAGATAATAATCAATACAAAATATTACATTACTAAAAACTATGAAATATTAACAAATAATTACCAATATGAGGAGATGGTGTTGATGGTTCCGCAGAGGAACCTGGTGCATGATGACCAGACCTTGGAGTCACCAACCGTGATGTATCACCTGAACAATTGAAGATATTAAAGCATTCAAATATCATGAATAATAAAACATAAAAAATTTAAAAAAATTTACCTATGTGAGGAGGTTGAGGTGGCAATGTCTCCTTAAATCCGGCACCTGGGGTCGTGGCTCGTGATCGATCCCCTAAAAAATTAAAAATATTAAATCATTCAAATATCATGAATAATAAAACATAAAAAATAATAATATAATTTACCTATGTGAGGAGACTGTAGTGGCAATGTCTCCTCAAATTCGGCACCTGGGGTCATGGCTCGTGATCGATCACCTGAACAATTGAAGATATAAAAGCATTCAAATATCATGAATAATAAAACATAAAAATCAAAAAAATACCTATGTGAGGAGGCTGTGGTGGCAATGTCTCCTCAAATCCGGCACCTCGGGTCGTGGCTCATGATTGATCACGCCCCTCCCAAAAAAGTCTCTTACCTCTCATCTGTAATTTTAACTCACTTGTTAAAATGCATAACAAGAAATGTGTAAATGCTTATAACAAACGTTTGTTACCAATTTAATAACACTTCTCATATTCTAACTTTAAAAGAATTTAATATTACATACCTACTACATCTTGCTCTTTATGTCTTGTACGGGATTGCAACTGTATCATTTTGGCTAAATTTGCTATGTGCTTTTGTTTTTTTTCTTTTACTCCTAGACTTTGAGCCAGAGTTATTGCTTTTAATTAAAATTGGAATGTTAGTCCGAGTCTCAGAATCAGACAGTTTAAGTGTGACATTTTGCGGATAGGAGTAGTTTTGCCAAACATCACCAAATGAATCAGTAGGTTCATTGCTATTGTCTTCTTCTGTCTCATCAGCATCTTTGTTATCAATAGGATGAACAACAGACCTTGGCTCTTTGTACAGAGCAACCCAGTTAGTTGCAACCTTAGGATCTTTCACAAAGAAACACTGATCCGCTTGTTCTGTAAAGATGAATTTTTCATCTAGATAGACTTCTTTATGAAGATTAACCAGGTGCGGCTTTGCAGGAGACCACCGAACCTTAAACATCACGTAACTACATTGGCTTTCTTTACCATATCCGTAAAATATCTCCACAATATCTTCCAATTGCCCATAATATAGTATGTCAGCTTCAACAGGATTTTGATCTCTTGTGTTTGAAAAATAATCTTGAGCGAAGCATCCCATGATACCACAGTTCTGAGTCACCCTATTCTCATCATTTTCGAGTGTTCTAAATTTATATCCATTAACACAGTATTCTTTGTATTGTCTTACTTTATAGTAAGGACGTTGTGTGTGAATCTGAATTTCTTCTGATACTGCGGTACCGACGAGAAGCTCTTTTTCGACCTAAACCAAACATGCATCAATTACATTTAATAGTTTAACTAGACTATAAAATATTTAGAAAAATTAAATTTAAAAACACTTACTTCATTCCTAACCCAATCCGAGAAATCCTTCCTATGTTTTTTTTATATCATGTGCTGCTTTTCTACCAGTTATTTCATTCTTAAGCTTCTGTAGATGTCGGCTAATATTAACAAAAACAGAGATTAGATTGACAAATTAAAATTAAATAATTAGGTAATTGCATATCACAAATTTTATGTTACCTTCGATAGACTTCGAAGATTTCAAGATTTTCTAGTATAAATACATGAGCCTGATCCAATTGAGATCTGGGATAAACAACAGTTTTATTCTCCTTCGCCGGGGCTTGACATGTTGTTTTTCCACTGCGCATGTAACAAGATGCAAATTGTAGGCATTCATTGGTTATATAACTTTCAGCAATTGAACCCTCTGGACGAGCTCGATTACACACAAGGCTTTTCATGAAACCTAAATACCTATAAAATGAAAAGGATACTATCAACAATGCCGTTTAGATTTTAAAAGTACATCTATATTTAATAAAGTTAATCAAATGTCTAACCTCTCTATCGGATACATCCAACGGTACATTACGGGTCCTGCAATTATATCCTCACTTGCTAGATGTTGTGTAAGATGGACCATAACCGTAAAAAATGAGGCAGGAAATATCGCTTCCATATTGCACATAGTTTCAGCCACTTCTACTTTAAGATTTTTAAATTGAGACACATCTATAACTTTTGAGCATAATTTTCTGAAAATTCCACAATACTCAATTATAATTTTGGAGGCTTCTTTATCCATATTGTTACGAAGTGCAACCGGGAGCAACTGATGACGAAGGATGTGATAATCATGAGTTTTCAGACCTAAGAGTTTCCTCTCTTGCACTTGAACATTATTTGATATATTAGCAGAATATCCATCAGGCGACTTCACTGATTTGAGTACTTCACAAAATCTCTGCATCTGCTCTTTTGACATCGTAATACGAGAAGAAGGCAACTCATATTTGTTAGGTCCAATTACACGTGGCTATAAATCTTCCCGGATATTCAATGCAACTAGGTCGCGATGAGCCGGAAGGTCATCCTTCGATTTGTTGGCATCTTGTAGGAGTGTTGACACTAGATTGTTGTAAATATTTTTCTCAATATGCATGACATCTAAGTTGTGTTGGATTTTAAGCTTTTGCCAATAAGGTAGCTGGAAGAAGATACTAAATTTCATCCAACTTGTGGGTAATTTTTCGGTTTCATCTTCAACCCTCTGAACTGATCTCTTACGCTTCAAAGTCTTTCTATTATTTTCTCCCAATAGAATAGTCTTTGAATACCGATTCTTTTCGAACCTGACATTTTGAAACTTCTCAAGCAATTTCACAACATCATCCCCTTTCAATATACGTGGCGCCTTCCTCTTCTCCACCGTACCATCAAACTTATTAGGAAATTTTCTGTATCTTTGTCCCAAGGGCAACCATTGTCTATTAAAATAATAGCAACACTTTCGGCTATGCGGTAAGTGAATCGCTTCGAATTCTGGACCACATACTGGACAAGCATATGTGCCTTTTGTAGACCATCCGGACAGATTACCATAAGCTGGAAAATTATTAATTGTCCACATAAGAATAGCACGTAGTCTAAATGACTCCTTAGAATAGGCATCATAGGTCAATACACCCTCTGACGATAACTATTTTAGCTCATCAATAAGTGGCTCCAAGTAAACATCAATATCATTTCCCGGGGTGTGCTTGCCTGGTATCAATAATGAGAGTATCATATATGGTTATTTCATGCAGAGCAATGGAGGTAAATTATAAGGCATTAATACAACTGGCCACGTAGACCAACACGAACTCATAAGCCCAAACGGATTAAAACCGTCACTAGACAGACCCAATCTGATATTTCTGCATTCACGCGAAAACCAAGGAAACATTTTATCAACATGCTTCTGTAGGCGTTGAAGCTTGTGATAAGGAGTTGACGATCGGCAAGCCATCCGACGACATAACGGCGAACCGTCAATGATACAACAACAAATCACCGCGACGCCAACGCATAAAGCGAGTCGAAGAAGCGTCCAACTCAATAAACCGAGTCGACGAAGTGCATAAAGCAAGTCGACAAAGCGCGCAAGGCTAATGAAGCAACGAATCGTGCGAGCGAAGGGATAAACCCAACTTTGAAGCTCCGGATCAGCGAAAACCGATAAACCTGAATCGAATCGAGCTCGAAACACTGGAGGACGGCGAAAAAGACCGAAAGACAAGCCGTTTGGGGGACTCGGCCAAAACCGAGCCACTTCTAAGTGGCTTCGGTGGCAACCACTCTCAGTGGCTCGGTGGCGAGCCACTCTCAATTAACCGGCCAAGCGAACCACTTGCAAACTTTCGATGGCGAGCCACTTTGGCCAAGGTAAGGCCAAGCTACCTCGGTGGCTAGCAGGCTTTTGGGCCCAGTTTCGACCCGTTATCCGCTTTGAGGCTATAAATATGAGGTGCAAGGCTCATTTGCACAGATCCGGAATTTTAGAGAGAGGAGGAGACTCTGCCGGATCAAGATCTGACTTTTTGGCGATAAATGCGAGGCTTTTGAAGATCAAGATCTGACTTTTGGCAATCAAGGCGAGGCTTTTGAAGATCCAGATCTAGCTTTTTGGGGAGGCGATCAACTTCGACATCAGATCTATATCGTTTCCTCGAGATTAAACCTCGTTTTGATCTCGAGAAGAGCTTTGATTTCGCTTAGTCGATCTCATTTGCTTGGGCTCTTGTTTCCATTGAGAAATAACTCCTCTTGATCGTAGATCTCGCGACCGATCTCGATTACGCGGTGGTCCACGGACGGAAAAGAAGTCCCCGGCACAGTCAAAGACACCCACGCAAGCGAGGATCTGATAAACGGGTCCCGCGTTTGTTCAAAAAGGAAAAAAAGTTGTAATCTTTTTTGATTGTTTTTTGTAAAGCCTTATAAAAAGACGATCTTTTTTCTGAATCTCGTTTGTAAACCCATAAAGGTGTAACAGATTCAAGCAATGACAATCATACCGACTTTTCCCGCGAATAAGCTGGTGACCACAGTGGGAGCCAACGATCTCAGATTTGAGATCGTCGTGTCGCAACCGCAGATCGAGATCTTTCCTCCAAAGAAAGCTTTCTCATGGAGGAGGACGCAAGAAGACAACCCTCGCTCAACCATTGCCGAGATCTCCCCTCACAACTTCATTACGGTAATCCAACAAGCCGGGGGTTTAGATCACAATTTGTCGACTTCGTCGAAGAGGGCACATCAAAGGCGACGCCAACGCCAAGCTCGTCAACTTGCAAAGGCCTTGGAACAGGTTGATAGAATCCGCTACTATGCAAACTTAGAGTCCAGGAAGCATCAGCCGCCTCCTTATCCAACCGCGGACAATCCCTCCAGGCCATCGACAGACGAATGGGTTCTCGTCAAGAGAACTCGTTCGACCCTAAAGGAGCGTGATTCAGAGGCCGCACGCAAGCCGCTCAAGCCGGGCGCCTGCAAAAGGACACAGAACTTGAACAAGAAGGAAGTGGTTAAAAAATCATAAAAATCCCGTCAAGTCTGGGTGCCAAAGTCCAAGACAGCGCAAAAATCAGAGCGCAAGACGGCCGAATCCTCCTTCCAAAGCCGACACAGCCCAAACCGCTTCGACCCCAAGATTGGGGGTCGCGTATGCACTCCCGTCAAGCCGATCACTACTCAAAGGTGTCCTGTCACATCTAAACAAACCAGAACACCTCAATGTACATGTTCGTGTGCCGTGCATAAGAGAATTCCAGTCGCGTCTAGACTGGGGGTTCATGACGAAGCCAAGGAGCCCGTTAAGACTCCATGCTCGCAAGGAGGTGGTCTTAAACGAGCGACTCCTGATGCGACCTTGGATCATTTAAAGGTGACAACAAATAAGCCCGAGAATATCAGCAAGGTTCTTCATCCCCAAAAAGACGTGTCCGTCAAAAGACAACGTTATACTTGGGGTACCGCACCAACAAGCGATGGATTGCTCTAATGAGCTGCACCATCAGGCTGGGGTGTGAAGAAATCCCAAAAGGAGAGTGTTCAAGTAACCAGCTCTCACTCTCCATACGGGAGACCTATCGGGGCAGTATCGTTAAAATGTAGCTACCCCAGGACCGTTTCACAAAAGGTCTCAATGTTCGAGAAACTTACCGCTGAAGCGTTGAAGCCCAAGCCAAAACACTTCCACCAGAGAAAATTCGCCCTCCAGGATGATGAATTCCTTGAAGTCACCATCAACATGGTTGGTAAAGAAAAGTCGGCAATTACTTTAAAAGTCTCTAATCCTGACTTTTCTCCTATAAGAAAAATTGATTCAGGGATAGCTCAACGGATGTCTCAGCTCCAACTAGAAGCCGTCGGACATAGGGATTACCCAGAGATCCATGAAGGACTATCCTCGAGTGATGAATTTTCGGATACTTGCTCCGCAATCGCCTCTGATGATACAATGTCCAGCACGGGACAAGCTCGGGAGGCGTTCATGGTCACTCCTGACCAGGTGACCCAAAAAATTCAGGACGCTCTAGCCAGGCAGAAAGAGAACTTCAAGTTCGAAATGGAGATGGCTATGCAGTAGATGAGAGAGATGCATGACCAACAAATCCGAGCTCTGACGAATCATCAGGGTGAAACGAGTCGTCACAATAACGCCGACCAAGAGGAAAGCGACTCAGACAGGGATGAAGATCGCAACGAAAATAGCCAAAACTCTGGGGGTGGTCCCGTTGTTCTTCCTCAAAATCGTCTGAAGGAAAATGCAGGCGAGGATGAGATGATGAAAGAGCTGGAGGATAAGGTCAACACCTTGATTTTCGCTCAAGACGTAAAGAAGACTGGGATGCCATGTCCGTACCTAAGAGAGTGGGAGTCGATCCCATATCCGTCAAAATTTAATTTGATTAACTTCATACCGTTCGACGGAAAGGGGTCCCCCACTCAGCATTTGATCTATTTCAAATCCCACTTGGGCGTTATTTCTGGTAACGAGCCCTTGATGGTTCGGTCATTCGTTGGCACTCTTCGAGGAGCTGCCTTCGATTGGTACCGCCGTCTCAAGCTAGGAAGCATTAATAGTTGGGATGACATAAAAAGCTCGTTCCTCAATAATTTCTTCGACGACCACACCGAAGTATCAATCGAACCCTTTGGACGAAGCGAAGGATGGGGAGTCCGCTGACGCCTTTGTTAAACGCCCGCAATAAGGCTATGAACTTTGTCCCAAGGGCAACCATCGCCTATTAAAATAATAGCAACACTTTCGGCGCGAAGTGAATCGCCAATTCTGGACCACATACCGACAAGCATATGTGCCTTTGTAGACCATCCCAGATTACCATAAGTCGGAAAATTATTAATTGTCCACATAAGAATAGCACGTAGTCTAAATGACTCCTTAGAATAGGCATCATAGGTCAATACACCCTCGACGATAACTATTTTAGCTCATCAATAAGTGGCTCCAAGTAAACATCAATATCATTTCCTGGGTGTGCTTGCCCGGTATCAATAATGAGAGTATCATATATGGTTATTTCATGCAGCAATGGAGGTAAATTATAAGGCATTAATACAACCGCCACGAGACCAACACGAACTCATAAGCCCAAACGGATTAAAACCGCCACTAGACGCATCTAACTGATATTTTCGCATTCACGCCGAAACCAAGGAAACATTTTATCAACATGCTTCTCAGGGCGGAAGCTTGTGATAAGGAGTTGACGATCTAAGCCATCCGACGACATAACGGCGAACCGCCAATGATACAACAACAAATCACCGCGACGCCAACGCGCAAAAGCGAGTCAAGAAGCGCCCAACTCAATAAACCGAAGCCGACGGCGCATAAAGCAAGTCGACAAAGCGCCAAGGCTAATGAAGCAACGAATCGCGGCGAGCCGGGGATAAACCCAACTTTGAAGCCCGGATCAATAAAACCGATAAACCTGAATCGAATCGAAGCTCAAACACCGGAGGACGGCGAAAAAGACCGAAGACAAGCCGCTTGGGGACTCGGCCAAACCGAGCCATTTGGCGCGGGCTCGAAGCCATCGCGGGCTGTGGCCGAGCTAATTTCGCGGCAAGCCCAGCCACTTCTGCAAGTGGCTCCGCCACGGCCACTGGCCAAGGTAAGGCCAAGCTACCTCGGTGGCTAGCGTGCTTTGGGCCCGCCAACCAAGTATCCGCTTTGAGGCTATAAATATGAGTGCAAGGCTCATTTGCACAGATCCGAATTTTAGAGAGAGGAGGAGACTCACGGATCAAGATCTTGATGGCGATAAATGCGAGGCTTTTGAAGATCAAGATCTGACTTTGGCAATCAAGGCGCAGGCTTTGAAGATCCGTGATCTAGCTTTTGGGGAGGCGATCAACTTCGACATCAGATCTATATCGCTTCCTCGAGATTAAACCTCGCTTTGATCTCGAAGAGCTTTGATTTCGCTTTTAGTCGATCTCATTTGCTTGGGCTCTTGTTTCCATTGAGAAATAACCCTCTTGATCGTGTAGATCTCGCGACCGATCCGATTACGCTGGTCCACTGGACGGAAAAGAAGTCCCCAAGACAGTAAAGACACCCACGCAAGCGAGGATCCGATAAACGGTCCCGCTTGTTCAAAAAGGAAAAAAGTTGTAATCTTTTTGATTGTTTGTTGTAAAGCCTTATAAAAGACGATCTTTTTCTCAATCTCGCTTGTAAACCCATAAAGGTGTAAATGATTCAAGCAATGACAATCATACCGACTTTTCCCGCTAATTGGTGACACAATGGGAGCCAACGATCTCAGATTTGAGATCGTCGTGGTCGCAACCGCAGATCGAGATCTTTCCTCCAAAGAAAGCTCTCATGGAGGAGGACAAGAAGACAACCCTCGCCAACCATTGCCGAGATCTCCTCACAACTTCATTACCGGAATCCAACAAGCCGGGTTTAGATCACAATTTGTTTACTTTCGCCAAGAGGGCACATCAGCACGCCAACGCCAAGCTCGCCAACTTGCAAAGGCCTTGGAACAGTTGATAGAATCCGCTACTATGCAAACTTAGAGTCCAGAAGCCAGCCCCTTATCCAACCGCGGACAATCCCTCCGTGCCATCGACAGATCTAATGGGTTCTCGCCAAGAGAACTCGCCGACCCTAAAGGAGCGTGATTCAGAGGCCGCGGCACGCGTCAGCTCAAGCGCTTGCAAAAGGACACGTAACTTGAACAAGAAGGAAGTGGTTAAAAATCATAAAAATCCCGCCAAGTCCGGGTGCCAAAGTCCAAGACACGCAAAAATCGAGCGCAGACGGCTAATCCTCCTTCCAAAGCCGACATGTTTAAACCGCCGACCCCAAGATGGGGTCGCAGATGCACTCGGCAAGCCGATCACTACTCAAAGGTGTCGTCACATCTAAACAAACCGTAACACCTCAATGTATGTTCGTGGTGCCGTGCATAAGAGAATTCCAAAGGCCTAGACCGGGGTTCATGACGGCCAAGGAGCTCGCAAGACTCCATGCTCGCAAGGAGGTGGTCTTAAACGAAGCACTCGATGCACCTTGGATCATTTAAAGGTGACAACAAATAAGCCCGAGAATATCGCAAGAAGGTTCTTCATCCCCAAAAAAACGGTCCGCCAAAAGACAACGTTATACTTGGGTACCGCGACCAACAAGCGATGGATTGCTCTAATGAGCCGCACCATCAGCCGGGGTGTGAAGAAATCCCAAAAGGAGAGTGTTCAGTAACCAGCTCTCACTCTCCATACGGAGACCATCGCAAGATCGCAAATGTAGCTACCCCGTGACCGCTTCACAAAAGGTCTCAATGTTCGAGAACTTCATCACGCTGAAGCCCAAGCCAAAACACTTCCACCGAGAAAATTCGCCTCCGTGATGATGAATTTCTTGAAGTCACCATCAACATGGTTGGTAAAGAAAAGTCGGCAATTACTTTAAAAGTCTCTAACTCGACTTTTCTCCTATAAGAAAAATTGATTCGTGGATAGCTCAACGGATGTCTCACCCAACTAGAAGCCGCTGACATAGGGATTACCAGATCCATGAAGGACTATCCTCGAGTGATGAACTTCTGATACTTGTTCCGCGAATCGATGATACAATGTCCAAAGACGGACAAGCTCGAGGCGTTCATGGTCACTCCGACTGTGTGACCCAAAAATTCGTGACGCCTAGCCAGCGTAAAGAGAACTTCAAGTTCAAATGGAGATGGCTATGCAAGAGATGAGAGAGATGCATGACCAACAAACCGAAGCTCGATTTAATCATCGTGGTGAAACGAGTCGCCACAATAACGCCGACCAAGAGGAAAGCGACTGCATGTGGATGAAGATCGCAACGAAAATAGCCAAAACTCTGGGGGTGGTCCCGTTGTTCTTCCTCAAAATCGTCTGAAGGAAAATGCAGGCGAGGATGAGATGATGAAAGAGCTGGAGGATAAGGTCAACACCTTGATTTTCGCTCAAGACGTAAAGAAGACTGGGATGCCATGTCCGTACCTAAGAGAGTGGGAGTCGATCCCATATCCGTCAAAATTTAATTTGATTAACTTCATACCGTTCGACGGAAAGGGGTCCCCCACTCAGCATTTGATCTATTTCAAATCCCACTTGGGCGTTATTTCTGGTAACGAGCCCTTGATGGTTCGGTCATTCGTTGGCACTCTTCGAGGAGCTGCCTTCGATTGGTACCGCCGTCTCAAGCTAGGAAGCATTAATAGTTGGGATGACATAAAAAGCTCGTTCCTCAATAATTTCTTCGACGCATTTACACCAAGTATCAATCGAACCCTTTGGACGAAGCGAAGGATGGGGAGTCTCTGATGAGCCTTTGTTAAACGCCCGCAATAAGGCTATGAACTACGGGATCCTCGCCAGGAATTCATTCCGCGAACGTACACAATAATCTTTCCATCAATGTCTTGGAAGTCCGGGGTTGTACCATTCAAAACCCGGAAAGAGCCGAAGAGCTGGGAGCAAGTCAACGCTTCCTCAAAAGGAAAAGGCCGAAGAGGCCAACCGATGGCAAAGCGCGCAATCGCCGATGACATTCATCAACAAAGAACCTTGGGGAAGCAAAGGACTCTAAGTTGAGATTCCGTGAGGAGTATTCTTTCGATGATGATGAAGTTCTAGCCATCTTCAAATATCTCCTTGCTAACAACAAAATCAAGCCGCCATCTATCATGAATCGAGGAAGCTAGCAATACTGATCCAAAGTACCGCGGCGCACTACGAGGGTCCATCACCCCACCAAGGCTTGTATTACTCTGAAGAATAACATCCAAGCCTTGGTTGACGCCGGCGTCATAACACCAAAATAGGCCAAATAAGAATGACAAACACTCCGATAGGTATATGAGTATAAACTGCTCCCTCTACACTCCGATAGGTATATGAGTATAAACTGCTCCCTCTCCTCCGATGAGTATAAGAGGTTAAATTGCTCCTCCGATACTCTAAAAAGGTATATGAGTCTAAACTATTTTCTATTTTGTCGGGAAGTTCCTGGGGAATAGTATACATATTATTCCTAAGGATAACCCGACTGTGTGGCTGAATATAATATATCCATCATTGGACCCAGTTGAGCAAAAAAGCTGGGGGTGGATATGAGAGGACAAGAAGTTCCTGGAGAATATTGTACATAATATTCTTAAGGATTACCTGAAATCGGCTTGATGACTCCTGATGAAAGCAGGTCATTTGAATTCTGAATGTTCCCAAAGATGAAGCATGTCATATCGTCTTCAACCCTCTTTGGAACAATCGCCGGGATCAATTTCACCAACCCCCACTGAGTGACTTGTACAAATCAACACCACCACTGTGATTTATACTCCCACTCCCATTGTCTATTCGGTCAAACCTTCCTACAGTTAGGACTAAAGCCAAATTCCTCTCTCGATTCCTTCCATGAACGAGAGGTCCACTTGCAAATCAAACGATCAAACCTTCCTACTATTAGGATCGTCTCAAAATTCCCATTTGGTCAAACCTTTAGGGCCAAAACCATAATTTCCTCTCGATAAACGAGAAGTCCGCCTTTAGATTAGGAACCAAACCTTCCGACAGTTAGGGTTATCCAAGTCTTTTTTGATTCTCGAAGTGGAGATCCCACTTTTAGTTTCCTTTTTTTCACCAGAGATAGAATATAAAATTCTTCCTCTGCAGCTCCTTTTTCAGGTCATGCCGACTGAAGGTGTAGGCCGGAATTGAAGTTTCATCTTTCCTCCGGTTTAGTCTTTTCTCCGATTGAAAAAGACACCAAGCTTCGTCTTGGGGAATTTTATCCCGAAGTCTAAGTAGGGATAAGTCTACGCCTAACAGGCATTGCCGGTTAGTTCTTAACCGTGAAAAGAACAAAAGCCCACATATTCAACATTATGGCAGGTAGTTATTAATAACACCACAATCCACGCTTTACATGTGTGGGGAATTTTATCCCGAATCCTAAGTAGGGATAAGCCAACGCCTACCACGCGTTGCCGGTTTAGTCTTTTCTCCGATTGAAGAAGACACCAGAAGCCAAGTTTGGGGAATTTTATCCCGAAGCCTAAGTAGGGATAAGTCTACGCCTAACAGGCGTTGCCGATTAGTCTCTTGTTCGTAAAAGATGACAAAGTCTACGTATTCGATATCGTAGCACTAAGCCTAAAAGAGTCTCATTCTTTTAGCACAACGTCACATGCGGAACGGGATCAGATAATCTACACGCTAGCCCGATTCAAATGGTAATCGGTAAAGGCACATCAAATCCGTTGATGGCTGAGGGTTTGCCAAAAATCCTATAGGTATTGTGATTGATTATTTCAAATGAGAAATCATAATTCAACCGATGAAGGGTCAAGTGTTTGAATTAGGAGATTACGGTTATCCAAAATTAGGTTCACGGCAAAAGATTGGTTGTTGAACGACTCATCGGCGTTGGAGCTTATTTTCCAACTCAACCTCGAAGGACTCCTCGCTGCCGTTCGATATTTTCGAAGCTACCTCCTCAACTTTAGCAGCTTTTGTTCCGAGAGTTACAATTTCTTGGACATGATGGTTAAGCGCTACCTCCTTCGCTGACAAGGTCATCACCAGTCAGGGCCCCGGATATTTATTCAATAGGGCTATCACCCATCAAGGGTCAATTTTCATCCGGTTTGGTTTGTGCGGGCCTCAATCATACTCCAACTAGGTGTATGAGTATAAACTGTTTCCTAATTTTTGTGGAGAAGTTCCTAGAGAAGTTTTATATTCTTAAGCATAACTCGACAACCCCCATTTTCCTCCCACGGGGAAACTCCAATAAGGTATACGAGTATAAACTATTTCCTATTTTGGCGAGAAGTTCCTTGAAAATATCTTAAGGATAACTCGACCACCTCCGAATGGGTATATGAGGATAAACTAATTCCCGAAACTCCAGTGAACGCATGAGTATAAACTATGTTGACACCGTCCAACATGTCGTAATGAAAAATCGCCGGTTGAAGGTTGAACGTCAAGAGGAAATTTCTGACGCCGATCAACGTGTCACATCTCAAGAAAATTCCTCCCGCTGTGGTCAGTCCTGCAATGAGCGTCACAACGGAGAGTCCACCGATTAAAGGGCGAACCCCCAATCTCCTCCCACTTTGGTTAGGCTCACGCCGTTTAATGAACGAGAATTCACCAATTCAAGGTTAAGCCTCACGAAATTGGATGGTCAGTTCGACGACAACTCACCAACGCAAGCTAAAATAAGAAAATTCATTCACCAGCTTTCGATTCAAGACTTCAACAGTGGTCAGACAATAAATGCAGCACCGTGATACTTTCAGTCATCCTACAAAGCACTTGATAGTCCGAAAAAATTAGAGAAGTCAAGATTCGAAGCCATTTTCAGGTCCCGTTATGCCGACTGAAGGTTGGGGCCTATCATATCCAAAGTATTTCGGCTTCTTCTATAAAAGAGTAAGACCGAAATACTTTGGAGGGGGTATCTGTAGGCATTGAAAATTGTCTATAATCTCCCGAACACAGCTTGTGATAAGGAGTTGACGATCGGCGAGCCATCCGACGACATAACGGCGAATCGTCGATAATACAACAACAAATCACCGCGACGCCAACGCATAAAGCGAGTCGACGCCAACGCATAAAGCGAGTCGACGAAGTCTCCAAGTCAATAAACCGAGTCGACGAAGTGCATAAAGCAAGTCGACAAAGTGCGCAAGGCTAATGAAGCGACGAATCGTGCGAGCGAAGGGATAAACCCAACTTTGAAGCTCGATCGTAAAACCGATAAACCCGAATCGAATCAGGCTCTAACACGGAGGACGCGAAAAAGACCGGAAGACAAGCCGCTTGAGCAACTCGACCAAAACCGAGCCACTTCTAAGTGGCTCGGTGGCCGAGCCACTTGCAAGTGGCTCGGTGGCCGAGCCACTTTGGCCGAGGTAAGGCCGAGCCACCTCGGTGGCTAGCGGGCTTTTGGGCCCAGTTTCGACCAGTTATCCGCTTTGAGGCTATAAATATGAGGTGCAAGGCTCATTTGCAATGCATCCAAAATTTTGAGAGAGGAGGACTCTCACGGATCAAGATCTGACTTTTGGCGATAAAGGCGAGGCTTTTGAAGATCAAGATCTGACTTTTAGCAATCAAGGCGAGGCTTTTGAAGATCCAGATCTAGCTTTTTGGGGAGGCGATCAACTTTGACATCAGATCTACATCGTTTCCTCGAGATTAAACCTCGTTTTGATCTCGAGAAGAGCTTTGATTTCGCTTAGTCGATCTCATTTACTTGGGCTCTTGTTTCCATTGAGAAATAACCCCTCTTGATCTGTAGATCTCGCACCGGATCCGAATTACGCGGTGGTTCACAGACAGAAAAGAAGTCCTCGGCACAGGTAAAGACACTCAAGCAAGCGAGGATCCGATAAACGGGTCTCGCGTTTGTTCAAAAAGGAGAAAAAGCTATAATCTTTTTTGATTGTTCGTTGTAAAGCCTTATAAAAAGGCGATCTTTTTTCTGAATCTCGTTTGTAAACCCATAAAGGTGTAACAGATTCAAGCAATGACAATCATACCGACTTTTCCCGCGAACAGCTTCCAAGCCTTTGCATCAGCAGGATGTCTTAGTTTACCATCATCGACGCGACCATCCTTGTGCCACCTCATGTTCTTAGCTGTGTCATTGTTCATATAAAGTCGCTACAATCTAGGGACCAAGGAAAAATGACGGCCGCCTTTGTCTAATCTTACTCTTCATGCCCTCGCTTCGCTGCATTTAGTGATGAAGTGTTTGTCTCCACAGAGAAATTCCACATGTCCGCATTTTGAGGTCTTTTATCCTTATAGTAAAGGATACAATCATTGGGGCACGACGATCCTACAGTAATCAAGACCTAAAGTGGAAACAATCTTCTTAGTCGCCTAGTTATTTCGTATGCTATCCTTTCCTCCTGAATTACCGTCCGTAAAAATCAAGTAGCATTTCAAAATATTCATTAGCCATTTTGCTTTTGTTTTAATATGCAAGAGTCGAATATAAAGGAGAACTTGGTGAACTCGTAACAACCGCCATACAAGTCCTTTTCATTATCTTCTATTAACTTCATTATTCGACTCAAATCCTCGGCGCGACATTTTGAAAATCTTCGCGACCTTGTACATCTTCTACCTCTTCAAAGATCGCCGGGCCATCTTCTAGATCATCTTCAATATCATCTTTAGTAGGAATGGCTAATATATTATTGAACATCATTTCTATATCATCTATCCTACCATGATCAGATGCACTTGCATGCGCATGCAATTCTTCTTCGATGTAGTCTTCCCCGTGAAATGACCAATATTTATAACTCTCATCAAATCCTGAATGTGCTAAGTGTTTCGGTATATCACTAGTATGCACCAACATCAGATTTCCACATGTACAACAAGGGCAATACATCGCACCATTACTTAAATTCTTCCGATTCATCATGGCAAACTACATGAAGGCCTCACATCCATCCTTATATTGATTGTCACGAAATCTCTGAACACGAGGAATATCTATCCATGTCTTATCTGGAATTATCCTCATCTATATACTATGTCAAATTATTAGCTTCTCATTATAATATACACATGCATCCATTATATGCATTCATAATTTATTAAGACAAATAAAATTCTAAATTAAAAAAATTTAGATTGATCTAAACACTCTAGCGGCTATCATAGGAAAGGCTTCTATCCCACGAAGTAGTAGCGTATATATCTATCTTTGTAAACTTTGTGCATTTTCATATCTAGAAATTTTAAAGACTTACCCATCGCTCTCCGAGTACACTGCGGATGTTATATTCAGCGGCGAGTTTGAGCGAGTACCGCGCCTCCGGCGCCCGGTTTGTTCCTGCCGATCGCCCGCCGAGCCATAAAGCGAATTTTGCGCCTCTCGATGAAGCCTCCCGCACCTTCGCTTTATGGTTTTGCGCGAGCAGCTGTTTTTCGAGCGCAACGGAGTTCGCGAGTTTCGATGAGCCGAGGCACCTCCAACGAAGCGGCGATATCCTGAGCAGGTCTGGCGGTGCTTTACCAGTTCGACGAGCGCCCAGTTTGCCGCAATTGCCTGCCGCCCCAGCTGCCGCCCTTTGAGCATGTTCGCTTTTACCCATCCAGCTTTGCCGCCGAGATACTTTTTGGCGAGCCAGCAATTCCGCCAGAGTTCGCGCCAGCATTTGGCCCGAGCGAGCCATCGGTCCCCGAAAACCTGGCATCTGAAGGTGTTCCCGGATCTTTAACGCTCTGTTTCAGCTTCCTGCTTCCCAGCGTTCCCGTGATCGAGATCTTGATGATGTGCCCCGAAGACTGGCACCCCAGCGCCGCTCCTCGGCGTTGCCCTCGCCTGAATTCTGAATCTGATGAGTCAGCCCAGCGGTTGATGTTTCCTGGCGTTCGAGCGAGTCCGCTGGCCCGCTGACGCGCCGTTTGTCGGTTCCGGCAGGAACAGCGCCTGCCCGGCGCCCCGAGAAGGATTGAGTTCCGCAGCCTTGTGATGAAGATCGTTCCATCGAAACGTGAAACCCAGATCTCCACTTTCAGTTGTCGGATCCTCCCTGGCACGCCCATCTTCAGCAGTCCATGGTCCTTCCCGCCTGATCCGAGCCTCCATCCCGCCGTTCCGCCTATCGCGAGTCGATCGAGGGCTTGGTGCTTCACTCCATCTCCAAAGATCTTCTGGCTCCCTGAGGCCCACGAAATTCACCCCTTGTCCTTCCCCACCACCACATCCCATCCATCTTATTATTGAGTCACAATTTTCAACACGGAATATCTATATGTCTTACTCAATTTATCATCTATATATTTCAAATTATTAGCAATTATACACATGATGTATATATGCATTCATAATATTAAGACAAATAAAATTCTAAATTAAAAAATTTAGATTGATCTAAACACTCTAGCTGCTATCATAGGAAAGGCTTCTATCCCACGAAGTAGTAGAGTATATATCTATCTTTGTAAACTTTGTGCATTTTCATATCTAGAAAATTTCGGCAAAGACTCTACCCACTGGCTCCGAGTATTAATCGTATGGATGTTATTATACTTAACGCATTGGACCAACTCAAAACAACATAATGCTTATTGTACACTGAGAACAACGAAAGTAAGTGTCGCCGAACTTTCTAGAAATGAAAATGCACAAAGTATACAAAGATTGATGACGCGCTACTATATTCCTAACCCGTCCGAACTGGACAGATCCAATAATTATGATTTCAAATGCCCATCATCTTCTACTTATAATGACATGATCCTTTTGGATAAAAACATAATTTCATATCCAAAATGAGTCGTATCTTATATTATAAGTCCAAATGATTGAAGAATTATTGATTGGAGTCTCATGATAACGCTTATTTTTATTCCCTACGCCGGATATATAACGATTGTTGTGTTATATATCACACTAATTTTGAAAAACATTGTTTGATTAAATCACGCTTTTACACATCACAAACAAATTTATAAAACACATTATAGCACATATAGTAGTGAGAAGTAGGGTTAATGTTAGTTTTATGTCGGTGTCATTAGTGCTATTAGAGTTATTAGGGTCAAAGTCGGTCTTAATAATATTATTAGTATTACTAGAGTAATTAGTCTAATGTTATAAGGATTGTTATGGTAATTAGTTTAATTTGATTAACTAGGACTAGAGTAATTATTGATGCTAGGTGTAGCAGGTAATTAGCATATTTTGGGTAATTAGGACTAATAGATTAGGCTAGGCTCATATTAGAGTTATAATCCTAATCGAAAATATATGTAATTAGTTAGACTTAGCTAGGTTAGGTTAGGTCCATGAAATGAATTAATATTTAAATTTGGAATTAAAATTTAATGTAACTATAGTGTTTCAATGATTAAGGGTAGGACTAGGTTAATTAGCCCAAGCCTAGGATAATTAGTGTTAGGTTTGTCGATTAATTACTGCTAGGTTTATTTGATTAATTAAGGTTATGTACATTGGATTAATTAGGGTTACGTTTATGTAATTAGTGTTTCCATGAATTAAAGTTTAAATTTAGAATTAAAAGATATGTAAATAGTTATTTAAGGTTTAGGGTAGGCTTTGGGTAATTAGCCCTATTGCAAGATACATAGGTTTATTAATTAGTGTTTAGTTAAGATTAACAAGATTTATTAATTAATGTTGCAATGTCTAAGGTTAGGACTTTTACATAATTATTCTAATTATGCTAATTACAATAATTAAAGCTAGGTTTATGACTTTTAAAAATTTAGAAGTAATTAATGTTAGGTTTAGATTTCGGCAAGGATTAGTCCATTTAGGGTTAGATTTAGTCAATAGCATTGATTAGGGTTAGATCTTGGTTAAGGATTAGTCCATTTAGGGTTAGATTTAGTCAATAGCATTGATTAGGGTTAGATCTTGGTTAAGGATTAGTCCATTTAGGGTTAGATTTAGTCAATAGCATTGATTAGGGTTAGATCTTGGTTAAGGATTAGTCCATTTAGGGTTAGATTTAGTCAATAGCATTGATTAGGGTTAGATCTTGGTTAAGGATTAGTCCATTTAGGGTTAGATTTAGTCAATAGCATTGATTAGGGTTAGATCTTGGTTAAGGATTAGTCCATTTAGGGTTAGATTTAGTCAATAGCATTGATTAGGGTTAGATCTTGGTTAAGGATTAGTCCATTTAGGGTTAGATTTAGTCAATAGCATTGATTAGGGTTAGATCTTGGTTAAGGATTAGTCCATTTAGGGTTAGATTTAGTCAATAGCATTGATTAGGGTTAGATCTTGGTTAAGGATTAGTCCATTTAGGGTTAGATTTAGTCAATAGCATTGATTAGGGTTAGATCTTGGTTAAGGATTAGTCCATTTAGGGTTAGATTTAGTCAATAGCATTGATTAGGGTTAGATCTTGGTTAAGGATTAGTCCATTTAGGGTTAGATTTAGTCAATAGCATTGATTAGGGTTAGATCTTGGTTAAGGATTAGTCCATTTAGGGTTAGATTTAGTCAATAGCATTGATTAGGGTTAGATCTTGGTTAAGGATTAGTCCATTTAGGGTTAGATTTAGTCAATAGCATTGATTAGGGTTAGATCTTGGTTAAGGATTAGTCCATTTAGGGTTAGATTTAGTCAATAGCATTGATTAGGGTTAGATCTTGGTTAAGGATTAGTCCATTTAGGGTTAGATTTAGTCAATAGCATTGATTAGGGTTAGATCTTGGTTAAGGATTAGTCCATTTAGGGTTAGATTTAGTCAATAGCATTGATTAGGGTTAGATCTTGGTTAAGGATTAGTCCATTTAGGGTTAGATTTAGTCAATAGCATTGATTAGGGTTAGATCTTGGTTAAGGATTAGTCCATTTAGGGTTAGATTTAGTCAATAGCATTGATTAGGGTTAGATCTTGGTTAAGGATTAGTCCATTTAGGGTTAGATTTAGTCAATAGCATTGATTAGGGTTAGATCTTGGTTAAGGATTAGTCCATTTAGGGTTAGATTTAGTCAATAGCATTGATTAGGGTTAGATCTTGGTTAAGGATTAGTCCATTTAGGGTTAGATTTAGTCAATAGCATTGATTAGGGTTAGATCTTGGTTAAGGATTAGTCCATTTAGGGTTAGATTTAGTCAATAGCATTGATTAGGGTTAGATCTTGGTTAAGGATTAGTCCATTTAGGGTTAGATTTAGTCAATAGCATTGATTAGGGTTAGATCTTGGTTAAGGATTAGTCCATTTAGGGTTAGATTTAGTCAATAGCATTGATTAGGGTTAGATCTTGGTTAAGGATTAGTCCATTTAGGGTTAGATTTAGTCAATAGCATTGATTAGGGTTAGATCTTGGTTAAGGATTAGTCCATTTAGGGTTAGATTTAGTCAATAGCATTGATTAGGGTTAGATCTTGGTTAAGGATTAGTCCATTTAGGGTTAGATTTAGTCAATAGCATTGATTAGGGTTAGATCTTGGTTAAGGATTAGTCCATTTAGGGTTAGATTTAGTCAATAGCATTGATTAGGGTTAGATCTTGGTTAAGGATTAGTCCATTTAGGGTTAGATTTAGTCAATAGCATTGATTAGGGTTAGATCTTGGTTAAGGATTAGTCCATTTAGGGTTAGATTTAGTCAATAGCATTGATTAGGGTTAGATCTTGGTTAAGGATTAGTCCATTTAGGGTTAGATTTAGTCAATAGCATTGATTAGGGTTAGATCTTGGTTAAGGATTAGTCCATTTAGGGTTAGATTTAGTCAATAGCATTGATTAGGGTTAGATCTTGGTTAAGGATTAGTCCATTTAGGGTTAGATTTAGTCAATAGCATTGATTAGGGTTAGATCTTGGTTAAGGATTAGTCCATTTAGGGTTAGATTTAGTCAATAGCATTGATTAGGGTTAGATCTTGGTTAAGGATTAGTCCATTTAGGGTTAGATTTAGTCAATAGCATTGATTAGGGTTAGATCTTGGTTAAGGATTAGTCCATTTAGGGTTAGATTTAGTCAATAGCATTGATTAGGGTTAGATCTTGGTTAAGGATTAGTCCATTTAGGGTTAGATTTAGTCAATAGCATTGATTAGGGTTAGATCTTGGTTAAGGATTAGTCCATTTAGGGTTAGATTTAGTCAATAGCATTGATTAGGGTTAGATCTTGGTTAAGGATTAGTCCATTTAGGGTTAGATTTAGTCAATAGCATTGATTAGGGTTAGATCTTGGTTAAGGATTAGTCCATTTAGGGTTAGATTTAGTCAATAGCATTGATTAGGGTGAGATCGGTGACGATGAGAACGGAGTGAGATCGGTGACGATGAGAACGGAGTGAGATCGGTGACGATGAGAACGGAGTGAGATCGGTGACGATGAGAACGGAGTGAGATCGGTGACGATGAGAACGGAGTGAGATCGGTGACGATGAGAACGGAGTGAGATCGGTGACGATGAGAACGGAGTGAGATCGGTGACGATGAGAACGGAGTGAGATCGGTGACGATGAGAACGGAGTGAGATCGGTGACGATGAGAACGGAGTGAGATCGGTGACGATGAGAACGGAGTGAGATCGGTGACGATGAGAACGGAGTGAGATCGGTGACGATGAGAACGGAGTGAGATCGGTGACGATGAGAACGGAGTGAGATCGGTGACGATGAGAACGGAGTGAGATCGGTGACGATGAGAACGGAGTGAGATCGGTGACGATGAGAACGGAGTGAGATCGGTGACGATGAGAACGGAGTGAGATCGGTGACGATGAGAACGGAGTGAGATCGGTGACGATGAGAACGGAGTGAGATCGGTGACGATGAGAACGGAGTGAGATCGGTGACGATGAGAACGGAGTGAGATCGGTGACGATGAGAACGGAGTGAGATCGGTGACGATGAGAACGGAGTGAGATCGGTGACGATGAGAACGGAGTGAGATCGGTGACGATGAGAACGGAGTGAGATCGGTGACGATGAGAACGGAGTGAGATCGGTGACGATGAGAACGGAGTGAGATCGGTGACGATGAGAACGGAGTGAGATCGGTGACGATGAGAACGGAGTGAGATCGGTGACGATGAGAACGGAGTGAGATCGGTGACGATGAGAACGGAGTGAGATCGGTGACGATGAGAACGGAGTGAGATCGGTGACGATGAGAACGGAGTGAGATCGGTGACGATGAGAACGGAGTGAGATCGGTGACGATGAGAACGGAGTGAGATCGGTGACGATGAGAACGGAGTGAGATCGGTGACGATGAGAACGGAGTGAGATCGGTGACGATGAGAACGGAGTGAGATCGGTGACGATGAGAACGGAGTGAGATCGGTGACGATGAGAACGGAGTGAGATCGGTGACGATGAGAACGGAGTGAGATCGGTGACGATGAGAACGGAGTGAGATCGGTGACGATGAGAACGGAGTGAGATCGGTGACGATGAGAACGGAGTGAGATCGGTGACGATGAGAACGGAGTGAGATCGGTGACGATGAGAACGGAGTGAGATCGGTGACGATGAGAACGGAGTGAGATCGGTGACGATGAGAACGGAGTGAGATCGGTGACGATGAGAACGGAGTGAGATCGGTGACGATGAGAACGGAGTGAGATCGGTGACGATGAGAACGGAGTGAGATCGGTGACGATGAGAACGGAGTGAGATCGGTGACGATGAGAACGGAGTGAGATCGGTGACGATGAGAACGGAGTGAGATCGGTGACGATGAGAACGGAGTGAGATCGGTGACGATGAGAACGGAGTGAGATCGGTGACGATGAGAACGGAGTGAGATCGGTGACGATGAGAACGGAGTGAGATCGGTGACGATGAGAACGGAGTGAGATCGGTGACGATGAGAACGGAGTGAGATCGGTGACGATGAGAACGGAGTGAGATCGGTGACGATGAGAACGGAGTTCGACGATGAGCTTCGACTACGATGAACGACGAGAAGATGCCTAGGTGAGCAGTGAATGGCGAGTTTTTACCAGATCTCGTGAAAAGGTAAAAGTAAAATTTTGGGGGGTAAAAAATGCGGGCTGTTTTCAATTTTCACTAATAAAAGACCGCCCATTTTTTCCTACCATCCTAGATGGATCAGCTGTCTAGGATGTGCAAAAAAAAAATTTAAAATAAACCCGTCTGGGATGACATCCCAGACGGTAATCCCGTCTATGATGTGCACAACCACGACGGCCATTCATAGACGGCTGTGATTCGTCTAGAATATCACATCCTAGACGGATATTCATCTGTCTAGGATGTTCCGTCTAAGATGGTCCGATCTCTACTAGTGTACTATATTGACCATTCTTTAAATAAGCACACCACATTCATGTGAAGAGCAACACCACAAAACACTACACTAAAAGTTGTATGTCTCTACACTTATTTAATGACACATATAAAAGTATCATTTTATTGGCAAAGAGTTAAACAATAGTGACACAAATAAAAAGTGTAGCAAATCACGATACATATTTGTGTTATTAGATATACAATTAAATATAATTGAAAAAGACTAATAGTCCAACATGGATTATGAGAGGATCTATTAATGCGCTTAAATAATAAATCTTAGATTTTAATTATGATAATGAATAAACATTTATGATAGCGTATAAGCTAAAAAAACACCATAGTTAAGTGTGCTTTAGTGAGAGTAATCCTAGGATGGGTGACCTTCTGGGAAGTTATAGTGTTAAATGATGATATTATTTATATTTTTATAGTATAGACATATATGTGTCATAGAGTTTTGTGACACATTTTCACATGTGTAGAAGAACGCTCTCCACACATGCTCTAACCACACTTTTGGTATGTATCGCGCTCTATTTGTGCGACATAAAAGTGTGTACTTTAGAGATAAAAAATATATCATAATTTATAATTTTTGTTGTAGTGAAAGAGGACATGGCTTTTTTTATTCTTTGGCTGAAAGTCCAAAAGCTAACAAGAAATGATGAAATCTTTGAGCAATTTGCTTAACATAAGAGATGTCCCTTTCACAAAATAGCATAAGTTCATCAGTAGCAAAGCACAGAGGGAGAGATTCATATTTTTGCTCTTGGAGTGGAAATGAAAATCTTTAATCTCCTTCAGAACACGAAGCTCTCTTCTAAAATACTCGATAGCAAGAATAAGTTGATAGGGAGACAATAGGTCTTCTTGCCTAACTTTACTAGCTCTGATAAATATAAGACTCATTTAAGGGGAACAAATTTGGTGCTCGGATGGCGCACCTTAGCAAACAATTTCTCTCTTGCTAAATTGTGCCTCCGTCGTGAAATTGATGGCAAAGAAGAATAATTTTAGGGGGATGAATGTGGCTTGTTTTGGATCGGTGTCATCTCACCCCTCCAGACTTTGAAGTGGCGAGAAAACCTAGTAGTGGAGGTTCATCGAGCTCGAATGCTATGCAGTACGGGTCCACATGGCGGCAAAGAAGAAATTATTAACCGAGGTGGTTTTAGCTCATCAAGTAGCTGCTGGTGGTGCCTATTTGAATTAAAATGGACCTCATTCTCAAGCTCCCTTGGATTCAAGTAGGTCACCTTCATCACTTTTGGGCTTTTCTTCTGGTAGGATTTCTATCAAAATTTGGGCTGATAATGTTGATTCTGAGGAGGAGGTGATTGATTCTCACGCTGATGAGGATGTTTGTGACGTTGAAAGAGTCTCTACTGTGCCTAAGGTTATCACCATTAAAAATGATCATACTAGAGGGAAAAAAATCTATTAGATACTTTGACATGTGGTCTACTCATTGTAATTTTCTTAATGTTGTACAAGGGTATTGGGAGGCTGTGTGTCCTGACTCTGCTATAGCTAGACTATTGATGCAGCATAAGAAAGTTTAGGGCCTGAAGATTCTCAACTGCAAACACTTTGCTCATACTTCTTAGCAGGTCTTTAATTGCAAGAACAAACTTGTTGAGGCGCAGATTGCTCTTCATCCTCTCGTACAACTTCTAATTTTATGACTAAAGAAAAGGAGTATTTTATAGCAATATGCTAGGCTTGCTTCTGCTCACCTAAGTTTTTATAAACAGAAGTCCGGAGTAGCATGGGTCTCTAAAGAAGATACAAACTCTCCCTTTTTTTCATTATTATATCATGCAAAAGAGGCATCATTCTAGCGTGCTTTGTCTTTATAATAATTTGGGTGATAAAATGAATGATCTTCCTCTAATTGTTAAAGAGATTTTATGCTTCTATAAACATCTTCTTGGGAAAGAGCTTTCTTGAGTACCTGAGATCAGCCCTGTTGTGGTTAATAGAGGTTAGGCGTTTTTCGTGCATATATTGATTACTGTCATAAAAGGGTAGTGTTTAAATTTCCTATCCAAAATTTATATTCTACGAGGGATGCAAATTAGTTAAACTACCAGAGTTTTGAGTTGTACCAAAAGTGTTGTTGATCCTTATGAGTTTAGATGAAGGAAATGTAATAATAGAGGAGGAGAAGCCAATTCCACAGGTTGTGCAAGAGTTTTAGATGTGTTTCTTAATGATCTTCCAAAATTAGCACCTCAATGTGAGATTAAGTTTACTCCTAATCTCGTACCAAGGACGACACTTATCTCAAAACCACTGTATCGTATGGTGCCTATTGAACTTGAAGAGCTAGAAATTTAGATTGAGGAGTTGTACAACAAAGGCTTCACAGACTGAGTGTTTCACTTTGGGGAGCCCCACTATTGCTAGTTCAAAAGAAGGACAGTAGTGGCAGAGTGTGCATCGATTATTATGAGTTAAACTAAGTCATCATAAAGAATAAATATCTGTTACCAAGAATTATTGAATTGTTTGATCAATTAGCAAGATAAGCTGTATTTTTTAAACTTGATCTTAGATCCGGTTATCACCAATTGAGGGTGAAGAAAGAAGACATTCTGAAGACAACGTTTAGGATGCATTATGGACATTTTGAATTTCTTGTTATTCCATTCCACGTGACGAACGCGTCATTAGTCTTCACTAGTCTTATGAACGATTTGTTTTAGTAATATTTGGATCAGTTTGTAGTTTTATTCATTAATGATATTCTGGTGTACTCAAAGTAGCTAGAAGAGCATCTCAGGATAGTTTTAGAGATTATGCAAAGAGAACGTCTATTTGGCAAGTTAAGCAAGTGTGAGTTGTGGCTAAAGAATGAGTCTTTTCTAGGCCATATTATATCTTCTAAATGTTTATCAGTTGATCCGAGGAAGATAGAAGTAGTTTTGAAGATAGCCACTGATGAAAGTGGGAGACATTCGTAGTTTCTTGAGAATGGTGGATTATTATCAGAGATTCATCAAAGATTACACAAGAATTGCAACACCAATGACAAAGTTACTTCGCAAGGGTGAGAAGTTCAATTGTACAACAGAATGTTAGAAGGCATTCCAAACTCTTAAGATTTGCCTAATGCTAGCACCAGTATTGAAAGTTACCCGAGAGGAGTGATAAATTCACAATTCTTTCTGACACTTTAGGAATCATATTAGGGTGTGTATTGATGCAAAACGGGATGGTGATTGCTTATGCTTCTTGACAACTAAGACCACACATGAAGAATTACCCTATTCATGATTTGGATTTAGCAGCAGTGATTCATGCATTGAATATTTGGTTGTACAATATTCTGGGAGAGAAAGTGGAAGTTTGCACCAAAGGAGATTGTTAGAACTCTTGGCAGACTATGATATCAACTTCAATGTCATTTGGGTAAAGTGAATATTGTACCCGACACACTCAATAGAACACTAAGCGCTATGATGCTCACGGAGTAGAAGAGGTTAATTGCAAAGATTGAGAATCATGATATTGAAGTTATTCTACCGGGTAATCGCGAGCAATTAATGGATTTACAAGTACAACGTTCATTGATCGACCATATTAAGGAGCAATAGTTGCTTGACAACGAGCTCATTGATATTAAAAAGAGAGTACTTGAAGGAAAGAGAATGAACATCTGGATTCACCGAGATGATTCCATGAGGAAAGATAATCGCTTGTGCATTCCAGTAGGCAAAGTTCGTAGAGAATTGCGTGATGAAGCTCATTGTTCAATGTTCTTGGTTCATCCGGGAGGAATGAAGATGTATATGCCTAAACATGAACTTTGGTCGGATAGTAAGAAAGGTGCCATTGCTTAATATGTATCCAAATGCTTTACGTATCAGCAAGTGAATGCGGAGCATCAAAAGACTGCCAGTCTAGTGTAACCATTATCGATACCGGAGTGAAAGTGAAAGCACAATAGTATGGACTTTATGACAGCATTGCCTAGGAGTCAGAAGAAGAATAATGCAGTTAGGTGATTGTTGATCGACTTACTAAGTGCGCTTATCTTATACCCTTCCAAGTTGGGCAAACTACTGAATGGTTCACAGAGCGTTATATATAAGAAATAGTACGACTTCATGAAATACCAGTATCCATTGTATTAGATTGAGATATTCGATCGTCTCTCAATTTTGGTAAAGTTTGCAAGAGAGGTTGGGCACTAGATTGAAATTTAGCACCGCTTATCATTAACAAACCGATGGCTTATCGGAGCTAACTATTCCGATATTGAAGGATATGCTTCGAGCGTGTGTATTAGACTTTAGAGGTTCGTAGGAAGATTACTTGCATCTTATAGAATTTTCTTACAAGTACTAAGCTAGCATTAAGATGTCTCCATTTGGAGTGTTATATGGGAGGAAATGCAGATCACCGTTATGCTGGGATGAATTATGAGAGAGGAAGTTACTAGATCCTGAACTCATCTAATTATCCAAGAGAAGATTAAGGTGGTTTGCAAACATCTTAAGATAGCTCAGGACAGATATCGCAGATGGGCAGATGCAGGTAGGAGACCTTTAGAATTCAAGGTCGAAGATCACATATTTATCTAGATTTCACCGACTCATGGAGTTATTCATTTTAGGACTCGTGGGAAGTTTAGTCCGCGGTATATAGGACCGTTTGACATTATAGAGCAAGTAGGCAAGGTAGCGTGCAAGCTAGCATTACCACCATCTTTGCATGGTATGCGCAATCCACGTATCATAGTTGAGGAAGTAAGTACCTGACGAGTGCCATATTTTAGATCATTCGGAACTGATAGCCAAAGTAGACTTGTCCAACACTCAATATCCAATTTCAATCGTTAACCAAAGGGAAAAGAACCTGAAGAATGATATCATTCCTTTATTACTTGTGCAATGGGATCCATACGCACCCGGTGAAGCTACTTGGGAACGAAAGAATTCGATGGTGGAGAAATATCTAGATTTGTTAGAGATACTTGTCTAACCAATTTAGAAATTTTGAGGGTAAAATTTATTTCAAAAGGGTAGGGTGCAAAGCCCTAGATTTTTTATTAAATTATATAAGTAATTAGGGGATTTTTACAAATTTTATAACTATTTCTACTCGATATGGCGTAATTCCCTAAGGTATAACTTTATTAGAATGAGATTCATGAATTAATCATGGAATGGACTTAATAGTAAAAGAGATTTTTATATATAACCCTGAGGTTATTAGAGTAAAAGAAATAATATTTGCAAATATGTCCAATGCCTATAGATGCCCATAACCTTAGGGCTTCTTTCCTTTTTTGAAATGTAATCTGAGGAGCAGAAGTTCTACAACAGAGATCGGCCAGAGAGTAAGGAGAATCGGTAGGAGAAAATGATCATCGATTTAGGTGAGTGATTTTCCACTTGCTTTCAATCTTTATGGGGATTTTTTTTGATCTTTATTTTTTGATTCTGATATAAAACACTATAAATTATTGCAAATCATGTTAGGGTTCTTAGATGTTGTTTTCCTGATGAGTTTTACAAGTTTATGTTAGGTCTAATAGGTTTTAATCTATGATTGATAGAATTGGAAAATATGTACAAAACCTACATGAAACCCTAGTCTTTCATATTTTATGCTTGTGCACTTGGAAAACATGTAAAAACATGATAGTTTAGTACTAATATCACTTTCAAGAAGTTACAAAGAGATTGGAGGCAAAACGGCGAAGAAACAACTTCATAGCAGATCAGATCATGCAGAAACAACAGGGACCAATAGTTTGGTCAAGCGCAGGTAGACATCTAGTCGAGTGACAGACATCTGGTTAATAATCACATTTTTATTATAATTTTATACCCTCATCATCTATTTTATATAAATAAATATACCACTAATAATTATTTTTATCTTAATTTGCAGGCTAATGAAAAAATAATGAATAAAAGCCCAAAAAACTCAAACTCCCTGATTTTCTACCATTTATTGAAGCCCAAATATGAAGATAAAAGAAGGCCCAAGAAAGCTCAATGATCCATGAAGAAATCGGGTCTAGAAATCAATAAAAATAAAAATCTGCTGCAAACCCCTTGGTCGGCCCCTTTGTTGGCCCCTTAGTTAGCCAATCGGTAGGCCCCTTGGTTGGTTCGCAGTAGATTTTAGATTTAGGGCTGGATTTTAATCCTTGATCTCCAAGTTTCACCTAAGGGTTCTCCTTCATTGCTGTAGGCTATAAATAGGGGCAGAGAGTGAGGGATTTGAGTGTGAAAAATTTTATAAAAACTCTATTTGGCGAGGAGGGTTACTCTTAATTGAGAAGACCTTCTAAAAGTGTAACTTTTTATTGCAATTAATAAAAAAAAAATTTCACCTCTTCATATTTTTTTCTTCTCTTTATTTGATCATGAAGATGAAGATAAGATGAAGATGAAGATCAAGATGAAGATTTTCCTTCATTAAGAGACTAGAACTCTCTTGGAATGTAAGTTTTCTTTTATCTTTTATTTTCTTGTAATATAGCTAGAACCCTCTTGGAATGTAAGTTTTCTTTTATCTTTTATTTTCTTATAATATTTTCTTTTTTTTTTCTTTTAGTAGATTAGATTTATTTTAATGTTTTGTAGAGTAGACTTATTTTCATGTCTTTATTTCCTTGCTTTAATTTCATGCCTTTATTTTGTAGTATAGATTTTGTTATGGTCATAACCGCTAACTCTTGATTAGAAGAGAAAACCCCATACGCTTTAGGCAATCCAAACTTGCCGGCCGAGCCGAATGAACGAGTCGGTTCCTCTACATGGTCTGACCATCCAAATTGACCGGCTAACTTCGTGGACGACGCAAAAGGCGGTGTTGGTCGTCCCTTCAGCTATCTATCTTCGTGGACGACGCGAAAGGCGGTGTTGGTCGTCCCTTCAGCTATCTATCTTCGTGGATGACGCGAAAGGCGGTGTTGGTCGTCCCTTCAGCTATCTAGATGACGTGAAAGGCAGTGTTGGTTGTTCCTTCAGCTATCTATCTTTGTGGACGACGCGAAAGGCGGTGTTGGTCGTCCCTTCAGCTATCTATATTTGTGGACGACGCGAGATGCGGCACGAGTTGACCCTCTGGCCTCAACTCCCCTTTTCTTCACCCAAGATGGCTCCCTCAACCTAAACGACGGTTACAAGAAATCTGATCCTGATAATGCGTCAATATCTCATTAAATGCATTGTCAGCCCATTAATACTCCATCTCTCACAGTATTTAAGGCATCTCGGACTAATCCGGCTGCGGACGTCGCCAATCCTATCTCATGAATGAACTCATTAATGACGAAGTAACAGCCCTAACTCTTAAGTCACCCCAACGCTTGACACCTGTAAAGGCAAGGCCACCGCGGCCGATAGCAAAAGACATCTGTCTAATCGTCAATCAACACATGAAAGGACGGGCTAACTAGATTGTTAGTTTTCTCACCAGTTGAAGAGACAAAAATACCCTCCTACCCTAGGTATAAATAGCAAACTGTTCAAAGAACCAAAGGTAATCTCTTTTTCTCTGGGAATTCCTACTCCTTCACTTTATCATCTTCTTCATATACTGACTTGACCGTCAAAGGGATCACCAGAGATCCCAACTCCACCCTTCCACAGGTCCTTCCTTTACCGTAGGTGAGCTTCCAGCCTGACACCATCACCGGATATTAGAAGGGAAGGCGGCCCCCATTCAATTAAAAAACTAACCCAGTAGAGTTTAGTGACTGTGTGATTTCATACGTCAACAATTTGGCGCCCACAGTGGGGCCTTCTTTCTTCTTCTAGCAACCATGTCCGGAGGTGATGATCTTACCAGGATGGGGAACCTACCCTTGGGCTACGTTACTCAAGCCCAGCTCCAGGAATCCACCGAGAAGATCACCCAAACCATGCAAGCCCACCAAAGCCTTTGTCGACGAAGCTCTTCAATGCTTTCGCTTCCCCGAAGACAAAGAAACCACTTCGTTGTACCAACCCTCCGCCACCATCATTCTACCGCCATGGCGCCCATCACCACAGACAAGAAGTATCGATTCCTCGAACTCCCTCATTGCCAAGCCAAGAAGATAACAAAGAAGAGCTGCTTTCAACCGCAGATGTACCGACCTCACAGACTAACCCAAGACGCCACCCTCAAATCTATGATGTTACTGACGAAAGCCCCGCCCCCAGTCGTCATGAGAAGGAACCAGACGTCGAAGCTCCGAGGCCTCCACGCTCAGGATGCGCCGCCCCAGCTCCCTCAGCCCATCAACCGACAGGCAGCTATGATCAAGTGTATCGACCTATTGTTGATGCCATCATAGGAAACACTCCATTCACCGACTCCATTATGAGGGCGCCAGCCGAGAAGTTCAAGATGCCACCGATGGACAAGTACAAAGGAGAAGGAGATCCAACTGAGCATGTGCACAACTACCACGACACTATGATCATAATGTAGGCACCAGAAGAGACCATCTGTCACTACTTTCCGGTTACCTTGACCAGTAGCGCCAAGCTTTAGTGGAACGCCTTGGAGAAGAAGTCCATCGGAAGCTTGGAGGAGCTCAGCCGGAAGTTCATCCATTATTTCCTAACTAACTCCAAACCCAAGCTACCACCCAGTGTACTCATCCAAACCAGGCAAGAGCCAGATGAGGATCTCCAAGCTTACATTAAAAGATTCCAAGCAAAGAGATTAGAAGTTGAAGATCCAGGGAACAAAGTCGCTATGGCGGCTCTAGTGGCGGGACTACGACCAGGCGACCTGTCCAAAGCCCTAAACAAGAAGCCGATCAAGAGCTATGAGCACCAGATGGCTAAGGCACATGCCTATATGAATATGAAAGAAGTCGGTTACAAGATAACAACAGGCAAATGAATCCAAATTAACAATCTTCTGCAACACTGGCCAAGATCTAGCTCCTGACTCTCAAATTTATTCAAATTGACTTCATCTCAGAGCCCTCATTTACTCCACCACCTTCCTAGCTGCCAAGTCAAAACCACCAAGAGAAGAGCCCAGCAATCCCCCAAGGAACTCCTTCCCTAAGAACAATAATCGGAATGGCCGGTTCGACAGGAGGGACGACAGAAGAACCGACACCCCTCCCCTAGTTTTCATGGTCCTCAACACATCACTCTCTGGGGCCCTTGATAGGGCCCAGAAGGAGGAACTCCTTACCACTCCCCCGCCGCCGATGAGATCAGATCCTCGCAGGAGGGATGAGCGACAGTTCTGTCGATACCATAGAGATCATGGCCATAACACTAGTGACTGCCGTGTCCTCCAGAGAGACATTGAGGACCTCATCAACAGGAGATTCTTGAAGAACTTAATCAGGAGAGACCCACATCCCAAGAGAGACGACCGGGGGTCCCGCTCTAGGTTGCCTCGACCTCGACCTGCATCGGACCACCGAGAGGCTAGGCAAGGCAGTCGGGGAGTCATTAACACTATCAGTGGTGGCCCTACTCTTGGAGGAGAGTCCAATAATGCTCACAAAAGACACGCCAAGCATGCTTTGCGAGTGAATAGTTGTGACAAGAAGCTACGATTGGATATGCCCATCTCTTTTAGTGATGCCAACTTAGAAGGGGTTGAGATGCCCCATGACGACGCCATTGTCATCTCGACCGACATTGATGGCTTTGAAGTGAAGAGAATCATGATAGACACGGGGAATTCTGTCGATATCTTATTCTTGGACGCATTCAACTGCATGGGCATTGACAAGACAAAGATGCAACCGTCTCTGGGTCCCCTCATCGGCTTCACAGGGCATTCTCAACTGCCAGAAGGATTGATCACTCTCCCCCTAACGGTCGAATGTCCCCCCTGCCAGTTGACTGTCAATGTCCAATTTGTGGTGATGGACATCAAGTCGGCACACAACGTCATTCTAGGCCGGACGTCCCTTAATCTCTTGCGGGCTATCCCGTCCACTTATCATCAGATGATCAAGTTCCCAACACCGGGTGGAGTCGGGATAGTCAGGAGCAACCAGCGGGATGCCAGAGCCTGCTACGTGTTCTCTACCAAAGGGAAAGGAGTAGCCACTGCCATGCCCATTGAGAAGACTAGCCAACAGTTCGAGAAAAAGATGGGGCGAGAGAGGACAACCCCGGTTGAAGACTTACATGAAATCCCTGTAGACGGCGAAGGCAAGAAGACAATCAAGATCGGCTCAAACCTTTCAGAGCCACTACGGGGAACACCAATTTCTTTCCTCCTAGCAAACCTCGATGTGTTCTCCTGGGGGCCAGAAGACATGCCAGGCATTTCTCCCGGTGTTATGTGCCATGAACTCTCTGTCGATCGACATAGCAAGCCGGTTCGATAGAAGAAGAGACACTTGGGCCCTGAATGACAAAAGGCAGCAGCTGAAGAAGTCGAGCGGCTCTTGAAAGTCGGCTTCATTCGAGAAGTCCAATATCCCGAATGGTTAGCCAATTTGGTGCTAGTGAAGAAAGCCAATGGCAAGTGGAGAATGTGTGTGGACTTTACGGACCTTAACAAAGCTTGCCCTAAAGATAGCTACCCCCTCCCACGCATTGATCAATTGGTGGATGAAAGTGCAGGACATCAACTACTAAGTTTCTTGGACGCTTTTTCTGGCTACAGCCAGATCCACATGGCGAAGCATGATCAAGAAAAGACAGCTTTTATCACTGACTAGGGAACATTCTGCTACAATGTCATGCCCTTTGGTCTCAAGAATGCTAGGGCCACTTATCAGAGACTTGTGAACAAGATTTTCAGGTCTCAAATCGGCCGCAATGTGGAAGTTTACGTAGACGACATCCTGGTAAAGTCAAAGTTAGATGCTGCTCACAAAGCCGATCTTGAAGAAACTTTTTCCACCCTTCGGCATTACCGCATGAAGCTTAATTCGGCAAAATGCGCTTTTGGAGTACAGTCGGGAAAGTTTCTAGGTTTCATGATTACCCAGTGAGGCGTTGAGATCAACCCGGAGAAGATAGATGCTATCGAGCGACTACCTGAACCACGCACCATGAAGGACATCCAGAAGCTCAACGGCAAGATAGCCGTCTTGGGACGTTTCCTCTCCAAGTCAGCTGAGAGGAGCCTCCCTTTCTTCAAGATACTCAGGGGAACCAAAGACCCCAAAAAGAAGTTGGAGTGGACCGAGGAATGCTACGCCGCCTTCAAAGAGCTCAAAGCATACCTGAGCACCAGGCCACTGTTGAGCCAACTAGTTGAAGGAGAAACACTGTATCTCTACTTAGCTGTCTCCCCAGAGGCGGTCAGCTCAGTCTTAGTTCGAGAGGAGGACCATATTTAAAAGCCGGTGTGCTATGTCAGCCAGATCCTCAGAGCAGGAGAGTTGAAGTACCCTCTGGTTGAAAAAGCATCCTTTGCCCTCATTACAACTGCTCGTAGGCTTTGTCCGTACTTTTAAGCACACTCCATCATTGTGCGGACAAGCCTACCCTTGAAGAAAGCTTTGGGGAGTCTGACCACCTCTGGAAGGATGGTCGTTTGGTCAATTGAGCTTAGTGAATATGATGTGATGTTTGAGCCACGCACCACCATCAAAGCTCAAGCTTTAGCGGACTTCCTCATCGAATCAACCTCACCAGATGGCGAACCAGCAAAACTTCCACCCACAGACTAGTCCTCCCTAGTAGAAAAAGAAGGCAAAGAGAAACAATCGGCAACTCCTCCTGCATCCTCCACTCCCGAGTCCAACTCACCAGAGTTTGCCACTTGGTGGCGGCTGAGGGTGGATGGATCATCGAATGAAGCCGGTAGCGGAGCAGGCGTAGTCTTGCACAGTCCAGACGGCACGGTTGCAAAACAATCCATCGCCTTCGACTTCCCGACCTCAAACAATGAGGCCGAATACGAAGCACTCATCGCCGGTCTAAAAGCCACCCTGGCAGTCAAAGCTGAAAGCCTCTACATATTAGCCGACTCTCAACTTGTAGTCCATCAAGTCAACGGCAAATATGCAGCCAGAGATAAAAGGATGGCCCAGTATTTGAAGATAGTCAAGGATTTGTTGGCTCAGTTCGCCAACTTCAAGATTGCTCAAGTCCCTCGTGCCCACAATGCCCGAGCGGACACCTTGTCGAAACTTGCATCAACCAGCTCCGCTAACAGTTCAGGATCCATCTACACCGACACACTTAAATGTCCCAGCATTACAGAAGCCTCTTCGGATGTCATGCAGACCGACGCAGTTCCAGAACCATGCTGGATGGACCCTCTCATCCAGTTCTTAACTAGTGGAGTCCTACCTGCCGATGTTGCCGAGGTGAGGAGCCTGCAGAGAAATGCCCGCCGCTACCTTGTGATCGACAATCAACTCTATCGGCTGTCGTATCACAGTAGTGCTGTAGGGCCTTATCTTCTGTGCCTCCGACCCGCTGAAGCTGACAATGTCCTAAGGGAGATTCATGAAGGTGTCTGTGGAAATCACCCAGGAGCAAGAACGCTCGCTCAGAAAATCATTCGGCAAGGATACTACTGGCCCACAATAATAGCCGACTCCAAAAAGCTTGTCTCAAAGTGCAAGAAGTGCCAGATTTTTGTCGAGATACCAAGAGCCGCTGCCACGGAGTTGACCCCCATCTCAAGCCCCATTCCTTTTGCCCAGTGGGGCCTGGACATACTGGGACCTCTCCTCCTTGCTCCAGGGCAACGCAAGTTCCTAATAGCCGCTATCAATTACTTCACCAAGTTGTTCAAAGCTGAACCCCTAGCGAAGATTGGAGAAAGCAACATCACTAGCTTTGCCTGGAAATCTATTGTATGCCGGTTCGGCGTTCCCCGCTCGTTCATCACAGACAACGGCACCCAATTCGCCAGCATGGGATTCCAAGGTTTTTGTGAAGAATGGGGGATTCGACTCAAGTTCGCCTCGGTAGCTCACCCTGAATGCAATGGACTAGCAGAAGCCACTAATAAGTGTATTCTCCAAGCCTTGAAGAAGAAAGTAGACAATGCAGTCGGAAATTGGGTCGAAGAATTGCCAAGCATCTTATGGTCGTATCGGACGACTCACAAAAACTCTACTGGTGAAACCCCCTTTAAGTTGGCCTACGGGGCGGAAGCAGTGACTCCAGTAGAAGTTAGCATGCCTACCATCCGCCCACGGCACTTCGACGAAGATGTGAATTCTACAAAACTTTGGGTAGAACTAGACCTCGTTGAGGAAGTCCGGGCAAAAGCATTGCGCCACCAAATTGCCAACCAGTAACGAGTCACCCGATACTACAATAGCAAAGTCCGACCAAGAAGGTTTAGCGTCGGCGATCTTGTTCTCAGAAAAGCAGCGTTCGACAAGGACACCAAGCATGGCAAGTTGGCGCCCAATTGGGAAGGACCATACACCGCCCTTGAAGAATTACACTGGTACCTATCGCTTAGAAGCCCGATGGAAGAATACTACAACATCCGTGGAACATCGAAAGCACCTTAGGAAGTTCTTTCAATAACTCTTGTATTGTAAATATTTTATTTTTTGATATTTATGGAATTTGTGAACACTTCATGGAGTCAAGGATCTCGTGTTCATCAAGGCTATAGACAAATAAGAAAACATGGATCAAATCATAACCCTCGGCTATGACTACGCTCAACCCACTCAAGACACCTAACTAATAGATTGAAAATCTTCCAAATCCATATGTCACTCTTTCATAAGATTACAATGCCAACTCTCATCCAATCAAATTTCTAAAAAAATTATCGTTACCCTCAAATTTCAGTTCTTAAGTTCAATTATTATAATCCATCAAATCTTACATCTCACTCTTGCATCATCACTCTCACTAACATACTCGACTTTTGGTCACACTCTACTTCCTTCCTGACTAACACCTTGACTTAGTTTCCAGGATATGCTCCTTACGTTCACTCTACACTCTCTGAGGTTACTACGGTAAAATATCATCCACTCGATCTGATCAAATGGTAAGGCTTAAAGAAATACATGCTCTAGGTCAAACTTATTCTATCCGACTTAGTAAGATACTACAATCAGCTAAAATCTATCCACCAAACATGACTATGGGTAAGGTCCGCTTGTCGAAACCTATGCTCTGATAACATAAAAATCTTGGTTTTATTCTCATAACAAGCTTGTCTATACCGCTGCAAAGCAAGGGTAAAATAGTAATTATACAGCTAAGGTAGGCAAGATTGACAAAAGATAACTTCTGGTCAAACTAGACAAATTAGGGTGAACCAACTATAGACTACATAGCCTGATGGGACTCTAAACTAACAAACTACACATATGGGCAAAACTATAAAAAAACAATCACCTACCAAATCCTAGGATGGAAAAACTGTCGAACCGCACAATCTGATCCAAGACTGATTACTCCCGCCATTTAGAGGAAGAAGGGAGAGAACAAATCTAGAGGAGGTTAGGCAAATGACCCGTAGCAAGCATCAAGTGAGGAAATAAACAAAGAGAAAAGGAAAAAATGAGGATATCTCAAAAGATATACTCATGAAGATTCAGCATTGAGAACAGATAAGGGAAGACAGACCAAACAACGGGAAGATATGCATGTATCAAAGATGTTGAAAATGTCCTTCTTGCTAAAAGCGAGTTGTATCAACCCAATCTCACTTGATAAATCGGGAAAATCTCTTTGTTGAATCGAGTTCGGGGAGACCCCATTAAGAGTCAAGGAACCCTTCTCGTCAAAACGAGTCAAGGAACCCTTCTCTCCGAGCCACGATAGGTAATCTAACTCGCTCAATTAAGAAGACACACCCCGCACGTTAAGTCGAATCAGATTGATCAACCTCGTTAAGCCAAGTGGAGACATTCGTATCTGCTCGCCACAACAGAACAACATTAAGGCGTCTCTCATCTTTCATCATAGCCGAATCGCCACACCCACTGGGGCCGACTCCCAAAAATAGGCTTACTCTTTGCCTAAAAATAGAGGTCGGCCATGCCGAAAAAGACCTAGGCGTCACGTAAGTCCTAGGCACCCAACCTACGGGTTGTCAATTGTCAGGTCGCCGCTCCCACTAGGGCCGACTCCCAAAAACAGGCTTACTCTTTGCCTAAAAAATAGAGGTTGGTCATGCCGAAAAAGACCTAGGCGCCACGTTGTAGGGTCGAAAAAATGTTTATTGATTGAATGAATGTATTACTATCAAATTCTCTCGATTACAGAGGAAGAGGAGGTTGATTTGACTCCTCTTTTGTATGGGTTCTTGGTGGCGAGAGGATGCTTCACTCGATGCTCGAGTCGAGGTTGCTTCCCTTTGACGATCAGATCGAGGCTGCGGGTGATCAAGAGGTTGTTGGAGAGGTTCCTGATCTCTCCTATGCGCACAAGTGTTGAGCTCCAAAAGTTCTCAAACCTCTTCTCTTTTGCCAGCCCCCAGCCCAGTTGGGCTTTTGGCTATTTAATGGAGCTGCCGCGTGTCGGGCTGCTCGATACTTACACTTCTGATGCCGGTACTCTGATTAAGCGGACACACTTCTGATGCTGGCTGTTGCGATAGCGGGTGGCGAACCTCGGTTGAGTGTCGAACTTCACCGCTGGCGAACCTCGGTTGAGTGTCGAACTTCACCGCTGGCGAACCTCGGTTGAATGTCGAGCCTCGCCGCAATGACGAACCTCGGTTGAGTGTCGAACTTCACCGCTGGCTTAACCTCGTTGAATGTCGAGCCTCGCCGCAATGACGAACCTCGGTTGAGTGTCGAACTTCACCGCTGGCGAACCTCGGTTGAGTGTCGAACTTCACCGCTGGCGAACCTCGGTTGAGTGTCGAACTTCACCGCTGGCTTAACCTCGTTGAATGTCGAGCCTCGCTGCAATGGCGAACCTCGGTTGAGTGTCGAACTTCACCGCTGGCGAACCTCGGTTGAGTGTCGAACTTCACCGCTGGCGAACCTCGGTTGAGTGTCGAACTTCACCGCTGGCGAACCTCGGTTGAATGTCGAGCCTCGCTGCAATGGCGAACCTCGGTTGAGTGTCGAACTTCACCGCTGGCGAACCTCGGTTGAGTGTCGAACTTCACCGCTGGCTTAACCTCGTTGAATGTCGAGCCTCGCTGCAATGGCGAACCTCGGTTGAGTGTCGAACTTCACCGCTGGCTTAACCTCGCTCAATGAAGGGTTTCACGCTTGGCGAACCTCGGTTGAATGTCGAGCCTCGCTGCAATGGCGAACCTCGGTTGAGTGTCGAACTTCACCGCTGGCTTAACCTCGCTCAATGAAGGGTTTCACGCTTGGCGAACCTCGGTTGAATGTCGAGCCTCGCCGCAATGACGAACCTCGGTTGAGTGTCGAACTTCACCGCTGGCGAACCTCGGTTGAGTGTCGAACTTCACCGCTGGCTTAACCTCGTTGAATGTCGAGCCTCGCCGCAATGACGAACCTCGTTGAATGTCGAGGTTCACCGCCGAGGCTAACCTCGTTGAGTGTCGAACTTCACCGCTGGCGAACCTCGGTTGAATGTCGAGGTTCACCGCTGTAGGCTTAACCTCGGTTGAATGTCGAGCCTCGCCGCAATGACGAACCTCGGTTGAGTGTCGAACTTCACCGCTGGCTTAACCTCGTTGAGTGTCGAACTTCACCGCTGGCTTAACCTCGCTCAATGAAGGGTTTCACGCTTGGCGAACCTCGGTTGAGTGTCGAACTTCACCGCTGGCTTAACCTCGCTCGAATGAAGGGTTTCACGCTTGACGAACCTCGGTTGAATGTCGAGCCTCGCCGCAATGACGAACCTCGGTTGAATGTCGAGCCTCGCCGCAATGACGAACCTCGGTTGAATGTCGAGCCTCGCCGCAATGACGAACCTCGGTTGAATGTCGAGCCTCGCCGCAATGACGAACCTCGTTGAATGTCGAGCCTCGCCGCAATGACGAACCTCGTTGAATGTCGAGGTTCACCGCCGTAGGCTAACCTTGTTTGAATGCCGAGGTCGAATGTCGAGGTTCACCGCCGTAGGCTAACCTCGCTGAATGTCGAGGTTCACCGCCGTAGGCTAACCTCGCTGAATGTCGAGGTTCACCGCCGTAGGCTAACCTTGTTTGAATGCCGAGGTCGAATGTCGAGGTTCACCGTAGGCTAACCTCGTTGAATGTCGAGCCTCGCCGCAATGACGAACCTCGTTGAATGTCGAGCTCGCCGCAATGACGAACCTCGTTGAATGTCGAGGTTCACCGCCGTAGGCTAACCTCGTTGAATGTCGAGGTTCACCGCCGTAGGCTAACCTTGTTTGAATGCCGAGGTCGAATGTCGAGGTTCACCGCTGTAGGCTAACCTCGTTGAATGTCGAGGTTCACCGCCGTAGGCTTAACCTCGTTGAATGTCGAGGTTCACCGCCGTAGGCTTAACCTCGTTGAATGTCGAGGTTCACCGCCGTAGGCTTAACCTCGTTGAATGTCGAGCTCGCCGCAATGACGAACCTCGTTGAATGTCGAGGTTCACCGCCGTAGGCTAACCTTGTTTGAATGCCGAGGTCGAATGTCGAGGTTCACCGCCGTAGGCTAACCTCGTTGAATGTCGAGCCTCGCCGCAATGACGAACCTCGGTTGAATGTCGAGCTCGCCGCAATGACGAACCTCGTTGAATGTCGAGCCCGCCGCAATGACGAACCTCGTTGAATGTCGAGGTTCACCGCCGTAGGCTAACCTCGCTGAATGTCGAGGTTCACCGTAGGCTAACCTCGTTGAATGTCGAGGTTCACCGTAGGCTAACCTCGTTGAATGTCGAGGTTCACCGCCGTAGGCTAACCTCGCTGAATGTCGAGGTTCACCGCCGTAGGCTTAACCTCGTTGAATGTCGAGGTTCACCGCCGTAGGCTAACCTCGGTTGAATGTCGAGCCTCGCCGCAATGACGAACCTCGGTTGAATGTCGAGCTCGCCGCAATGACGAACCTCGTTGAATGTCGAGGTTCACCGCCGTAGGCTAACCTTGTTTGAATGCCGAGGTTGAATGTCGAGGTTCACCGCCGTAGGCTTAACCTCGTTGAATGTCGAGGTTCACCGCCGTAGGCTTAACCTCGTTGAATGTCGAGGTTCACCGCCGTAGGCTTAACCTCGTTGAATGTCGAGGTTCACCGCTGTAGGCTAACCTCGCTGAATGTCGAGGTTCACCGCCGTAGGCTAACCTTGTTTGAATGCCGAGGTTGAATGTCGAGGTTCACCGCCGTAGGCTAACCTTGTTTGAATGCCGAGGTCGAATGTCGAGGTTCACCGCCGTAGGCTAACCTCGTTGAATGTCGAGGTTCACCGCCGTAGGCTAACCTCGGTTGAATGTCGAGCTCGCCGCAATGACGAACCTCGTTGAATGTCGAGGTTCACCGCCGTAGGCTAACCTTGTTTGAATGCCGAGGTCGAATGTCGAGGTTCACCGTAGGCTAACCTTGTTTGAATGCCGAGGTTGAATGTCGAGGTTCACCGCTGTAGGCTAACCTCGCTGAATGTCGAGGTTCACCGTAGGCTAACCTTGTTTGAATGCCGAGGTTGAATGTCGAGGTTCACCGCCGTAGGCTAACCTCGCTGAATGTCGAGCTCGCCGCAATGACGAACCTCGTTGAATGTCGAGGTTCACCGCCGTAGGCTAACCTTGTTTGAATGCCGAGGTTGAATGTCGAGGTTCACCGCCGTAGGCTAACCTTGTTTGAATGCCGAGGTCGAATGTCGAGGTTCACCGCCGTAGGCTAACCTCGTTGAATGTCGAGGTTCACCGCCGTAGGCTAACCTCGGTTGAATGTCGAGCTCGCCGCAATGACGAACCTCGGTTGAATGTCGAGGTTCACCGCCGTAGGCTAACCTTGTTTGAATGCCGAGGTCGAATGTCGAGGTTCACCGCCGTAGGCTAACCTTGTTTGAATGCCGAGGTTGAATGTCGAGGTTCACCGCCGTAGGCTAACCTCGCTGAATGTCGAGGTTCACCGCCGTAGGCTAACCTTGTTTGAATGCCGAGGTCGAATGTCGAGGTTCACCGCCGTAGGCTAACCTCGGTTGAATGTCGAGCCTCGCCGCAATGACGAACCTCGGTTGAATGTCGAGGTTCACCGCCGTAGGCTAACCTCGGTTGAATGTCGAGGTTCACCGCCGTAGGCTAACCTCGGTTGAATGTCGAGCTCGCCGCAATGACGAACCTCGGTTGAATGTCGAGCCTCGCCGCAATGACGAACCTCGGTTGAATGTCGAGCTCGCCGCAATGACGAACCTCGGTTGAATGTCGAGGTTCACCGCCGTAGGCTAACCTCGCTGAATGTCGAGGTTCACCGCCGTAGGCTAACCTCGTTGAATGTCGAGGTTCACCGCCGTAGGCTTAACCTCGTTGAATGTCGAGGTTCACCGCCGTAGGCTTAACCTCGTTGAATGTCGAGGTTCACCGCCGTAGGCTTAACCTCGTTGAATGTCGAGGTTCACCGCCGTAGGCTTAACCTCGGTTGAATGTCGAGCCTCGCCGCAATGACGAACCTCGTTGAATGTCGAGGTTCACCGCCGTAGGCTAACCTCGCTGAATGTCGAGGTTCACCGCCGTAGGCTAACCTCGGTTGAATGTCGAGGTTCACCGCCGTAGGCTAACCTCGTTGAATGTCGAGCCTCGCCGCAATGACGAACCTCGGTTGAATGTCGAGCTCGCCGCAATGACGAACCTCGCTGAATGTCGAGCCTCGCCGCAATGACGAACCTCGGTTGAATGTCGAGCTCGCCGCAATGACGAACCTCGTTGAATGTCGAGCCTCGCCGCAATGACGAACCTCGGTTGAATGTCGAGGTTCACCGCCGTAGGCTAACCTTGTTTGAATGCCGAGGTTGAATGTCGAGCTCGCCGCAATGACGAACCTCGGTTGAATGTCGAGCCTCGCCGCCATGACGCTGTAGGCGCAGCCTCGTAACATGCTACGAAGAGCGGTCGTAACTCTCAAACCGTATGTCGGAATTGGACGAATTATATATGAAAATCGACTATCTCGACGAGACGGAGCCAATTGTTGCGGTCATTTTGCCCAATTCCTTCCGGTTCGAGAGACATCAGCACTTTTGTCTATTTTGTAAAGTCAAGCATTCAGGTGAACTTAACCTTTAGGCGGCCTCGACTTCACTCGATGGACCCTTAAGCTCTTTTGCTCACCCCGAGTTGCTGTGCAGGGATTAAGGCAATTTTTATTGCCTACAAAACCCCCTCCAAAGTTTTCAGACTTGAATGTGGTTAAATGGAGTCCGAACACTTTGGATATGAAGACTTGTAAAATGGTCGCCGTGCGCATCGAGCGAGGAACCTTCTAACTAACACGGTAAATTTGAATTCTTCACTTGCAGCCTAATGATCGCCTCTCTAGGATTTTTAGCAAACCCCGCCTATCAACGGATTTGATGTGCCTTTACCGACACCGCTTGAATCGGCTAGCCATACTTTTCCCTCAAGATGGTGAGTTTGCGAGGAGTTTCTTTTAGGCTTAATGCTAAAATCTCCCTCTATCCTTAGCCGCTCAAGGCGCTGGATTAAAAGATAAGGGCAAATAGCCCGGTAGGCCATCATGTGGAAATGATCGAATCGCTCGCTGACATAAAAGTATAACGATCGCGATCAAAAAGCAATCAAGTTGTTCGCTGACGGAGAGTATAACAACAAGGATTGACGGAGGAAATCTTGAGGAACTATCGAGGTGATTGTTAACATGATAGTTTTAGGTCCCGCCATCCCGCTTGAGAGGATTGACGGAGGAAATCTTGAGGGAACTATCGAGGTGATTGTTAACATGATAGTTTTAGGTCCCGCCATCCCGCTTGAGAGGATTGACGAGGAAATCTTGAGGAACTATCGAGGTGATTGTTAACATGATAGTTTTAGGTCCCGCCATCCCGCTTGAGAGGATTGACGGAGGAAATCTTGAGGAACTATCGAGGTGATTGTTAACATGATAGTTTTAGGTCCCGCCATCCCGCTTGAGAGGATTGACGAGGAAATCTTGAGGAACTATCGAGGTGATTGTTAACATGATAGTTTTAGGTCCCGCCATCCCGCTTGAGAGGATTGACGAGGAAATCTTGAGGAACTATCGAGGTGATTGTTAACATGATAGTTTTAGGTCCCGCCATCCCGCTTGAGAGGATTGACGAGGAAATCTTGAGGGAACTATCGAGGTGATTGTTAACATGATAGTTTTAGGTCCCGCCATCCCGCTTGAGAGGATTGACGAGGAAATCTTGAGGGAACTATCGAGGTGATTGTTAACATGATAGTTTTAGGTCCCGCCATCCCGCTTGAGAGGATTGACGAGGAAATCTTGAGGAACTATCGAGGTGATTGTTAACATGATAGTTTTAGGTCCCGCCATCCCGCTTGAGAGGATTGACGAGGAAATCTTGAGGAACTATCGAGGTGATTGTTAACATGATAGTTTTAGGTCCCGCCATCCCGCTTGAGAGGATTGACGAGGAAATCTTGAGGAACTATCGAGGTGATTGTTAACATGATAGTTTTAGGTCCCGCCATCCCGCTTGAGAGGATTGACGAGGAAATCTTGAGGAACTATCGAGGTGATTGTTAACATGATAGTTTTAGGTCCCGCCATCCCGCTTGAGAGGATTGACGAGGAAATCTTGAGGAACTATCGAGGTGATTGTTAACATGATAGTTTTAGGTCCCGCCATCCCGCTTGAGAGGATTGACGAGGAAATCTTGAGGAACTATCGAGGTGATTGTTAACATGATAGTTTTAGGTCCCGCCATCCCGCTTGAGAGGATTGACGAGGAAATCTTGAGGAACTATCGAGGTGATTGTTAACATGATAGTTTTAGGTCCCGCCATCCCGCTTGAGAGGATTGACGAGGAAATCTTGAGGAACTATCGAGGTGATTGTTAACATGATAGTTTTAGGTCCCGCCATCCCGCTTGAGAGGATTGACGAGGAAATCTTGAGGGAACTATCGAGGTGATTGTTAACATGATAGTTTTAGGTCCCGCCATCCCGCTTGAGAGGATTGACGAGGAAATCTTGAGGAACTATCGAGGTGATTGTTAACATGATAGTTTTAGGTCCCGCCATCCCGCTTGAGAGGATTGACGGAGGAAATCTTGAGGAACTATCGAGGTGATTGTTAACATGATAGTTTTAGGTCCCGCCATCCCGCTTGAGAGGATTGACGGAGGAAATCTTGAGGAACTATCGAGGTGATTGTTAACATGATAGTTTTAGGTCCCGCCATCCCGCTTGAGAGGATTGACGAGGAAATCTTGAGGAACTATCGAGGTGATTGTTAACATGATAGTTTTAGGTCCCGCCATCCCGCTTGAGAGGATTGACGAGGAAATCTTGAGGAACTATCGAGGTGATTGTTAACATGATAGTTTTAGGTCCCGCCATCCCGCTTGAGAGGATTGACGGAGGAAATCTTGAGGAACTATCGAGGTGATTGTTAACATGATAGTTTTAGGTCCCGCCATCCCGCTTGAGAGGATTGACGAGGAAATCTTGAGGAACTATCGAGGTGATTGTTAACATGATAGTTTTAGGTCCCGCCATCCCGCTTGAGAGGATTGACGAGGAAATCTTGAGGAACTATCGAGGTGATTGTTAACATGATAGTTTTAGGTCCCGCCATCCCGCTTGAGAGGATTGACGAGGAAATCTTGAGGAACTATCGAGGTGATTGTTAACATGATAGTTTTAGGTCCCGCCATCCCGCTTGAGAGGATTGACGAGGAAATCTTGAGGAACTATCGAGGTGATTGTTAACATGATAGTTTTAGGTCCCGCCATCCCGCTTGAGAGGATTGACGAGGAAATCTTGAGGAACTATCGAGGTGATTGTTAACATGATAGTTTTAGGTCCCGCCATCCCGCTTGAGAGGATTGACGAGGAAATCTTGAGGAACTATCGAGGTGATTGTTAACATGATAGTTTTAGGTCCCGCCATCCCGCTTGAGAGGATTGACGAGGAAATCTTGAGGAACTATCGAGGTGATTGTTAACATGATAGTTTTAGGTCCCGCCATCCCGCTTGAGAGGATTGACGAGGAAATCTTGAGGGAACTATCGAGGTGATTGTTAACATGATAGTTTTAGGTCCCGCCATCCCGCTTGAGAGGATTGACGAGGAAATCTTGAGGAACTATCGAGGTGATTGTTAACATGATAGTTTTAGGTCCCGCCATCCCGCTTGAGAGGATTGACGAGGAAATCTTGAGGAACTATCGAGGTGATTGTTAACATGATAGTTTTAGGTCCCGCCATCCCGCTTGAGAGGATTGACGAGGAAATCTTGAGGAACTATCGAGGTGATTGTTAACATGATAGTTTTAGGTCCCGCCATCCCGCTTGAGAGGATTGACGAGGAAATCTTGAGGAACTATCGAGGTGATTGTTAACATGATAGTTTTAGGTCCCGCCATCCCGCTTGAGAGGATTGACGAGGAAATCTTGAGGAACTATCGAGGTGATTGTTAACATGATAGTTTTAGGTCCCGCCATCCCGCTTGAGAGGATTGACGAGGAAATCTTGAGGAACTATCGAGGTGATTGTTAACATGATAGTTTTAGGTCCCGCCATCCCGCTTGAGAGGATTGACGAGGAAATCTTGAGGAACTATCGAGGTGATTGTTAACATGATAGTTTTAGGTCCCGCCATCCCGCTTGAGAGGATTGACGAGGAAATCTTGAGGAACTATCGAGGTGATTGTTAACATGATAGTTTTAGGTCCCGCCATCCCGCTTGAGAGGATTGACGAGGAAATCTTGAGGAACTATCGAGGTGATTGTTAACATGATAGTTTTAGGTCCCGCCATCCCGCTTGAGAGGATTGACGAGGAAATCTTGAGGAACTATCGAGGTGATTGTTAACATGATAGTTTTAGGTCCCGCCATCCCGCTTGAGAGGATTGACGAGGAAATCTTGAGGAACTATCGAGGTGATTGTTAACATGATAGTTTTAGGTCCCGCCATCCCGCTTGAGAGGATTGACGAGGAAATCTTGAGGAACTATCGAGGTGATTGTTAACATGATAGTTTTAGGTCCCGCCATCCCGCTTGAGAGGATTGACGAGGAAATCTTGAGGAACTATCGAGGTGATTGTTAACATGATAGTTTTAGGTCCCGCCATCCCGCTTGAGAGGATTGACGAGGAAATCTTGAGGGAACTATCGAGGTGATTGTTAACATGATAGTTTTAGGTCCCGCCATCCCGCTTGAGAGGATTGACGAGGAAATCTTGAGGAACTATCGAGGTGATTGTTAACATGATAGTTTTAGGTCCCGCCATCCCGCTTGAGAGGATTGACGAGGAAATCTTGAGGAACTATCGAGGTGATTGTTAACATGATAGTTTTAGGTCCCGCCATCCTATTGACGAGGATTGGCAGAGAATTTGGAGGAAATTGGTTATCCGATGTGATTGTTAACATGATAACTTAATGGGAGTTTGAAAGAAGACTACGGTAGTACTTTTCGTAAACTTACCATTAATAGGCATCATGATTTTGTCGCCTTCTTGATTGGTTAGGCGGTATGCTCCATTCGAGTAAACAGACTCCACCACCTAATGGTCCTTCCCATTTTGGTTCGAACTTCCCTTCTTTTGGAGTTCAAAATCATCGGGCGCCGGACAATGAGAACGAGGTCGCCTTCCTTGAAAATACGACATCGGACTTTCTTGTCAAATGCTTTAGAAACTGGTCCGTAAAGCTCGATATGCCGTTGAGCCCGTAATCGCCATCCAAAGATTTCAAGTTCCTCAAGGCCGGGCGATGATTTTCCTCGGTTGTCATTCCGTGGATAACGCCATTCAAGCGATGGGATTTGAATCTCTAACGGTAAAATGGCTTCACAACCATAAACCGTAGAATATGGGTGGTACCGTTTGCAGCGAACCGTTGTACGGTAAGCCCACGTGCTTTGCCCCAGCCTTGTCGCTCCAATCCTTCTTGTTTGAAGAGACCATTTTAGTAAGGATCTTGATGATCGCCTTGTTAAAAGCTTCAGCTTGTCCATTCGCGCGGGTAGTAAGTCGTTGACGCTAGATTCTGATTCAAATTTATCGCAGAATCGCGGAAGGCATGACCGACAAATTGCGGACCATTATCGTGGACACCGCTTCAAGACACCGCATCGGTATATGACATGATGTTTAACAAACTTGATCACATCACTTGTTTTGACCAATCTCAACGGAACGGCTTCAACCCACTTTGAGAAATACTCGCTATCGCCAATATGAAGCGATGTCCTTTGAAGAAGGTGGAGAAATTGGACCGACGATGTCCATTCCCCACGCTTCAAATGGCCGTGACGGGCGGTAGGATGCAAGTGTTCCGAGGTTGGTGAAGGTAATTAGCATGTATTTGGCACGCATGGCATCGCTTAGCGAAGCCGCATCCCTTACCATCGCCGCCAATAATAACCGAAGCCCACGCACCGTCCCATAACTTAGGTCCAGTTGGTGTGCTCCACAAACACCGCCATGAGCTTTTTCAAGACTTGCTCGCTTCCTTAGTTGACGACATCGGGCAAGAACCCATCATATGACCTTCTATACAAAGTCCAGAATTGGGAATCATAGTAAAATCTTGATGCTCGCCGACGAATCGACTTTCTTTTATGTCTTCGCAATATCCCATGCAAGACATAGTCGATGATCGGAACCGCCAGCCTCGCTTCAAGTGACTTAGGCTCGCCTTCGACCGCATCTAACTGTAATGCATATTTTGGCCGAAATAGTTGCCGACTAGTCACACTAACTTGCCGAGTAGCATTCTCGTGCGTATAGCGAAGCCGCAAGAGACGCCAACAAGATTCAGATAAGTGTTCCGCAAACGGGCACATGATCGATGTAAAAGCTTTCAAAGGAGTCGCCTAAAGTTATGGTCGCCGCATGATGAGGGATAAGGTCCTCGCCCGACTTCAGATTCTCCTCTTAGTTGTTTTACGACTAGCCGTGAATCCCCAAATGCTTCAAGGTGCTTCACGCCTAAATGTTTGGCTATGTCGAGACCAATCAATAACGCATTATACTCGCTACGCTATTGGTGCATGGTTCTCGATAACCATACGTACCGTGGTATCACGTGGTTTTGCGGAGATATCAATACTACCCCACTCCGCTACAACGGGCCGCCGTGGGTCGCCTCGAGGTTCACAAAGAACAACCGCCATACCGCTCCTTAGAGACCAGATTAGCTTCATAAGGTTCATCGTGCATGTCTTGATACAATTCGACTTTCCCTTTCAATGGATGATTAGCCATAAGATCACACACGCCTTGACCCTTCATCGCCTTCGAGGTTTGAAGTGAATGTCGCATCGAGATAATAACAATGCCCATCTAGCCGCTCGACCATTCAACGTGCAGCCGAGTCATGAATACCCGTGATAGGGTCAATTTTGAGATGACGGTATGGTCCGTCCCACTAGATAGTGCCGCATCTTTGGATGGCGAAGACCAAAGCCAAACATTCCTTCGAATGGGAGGGTATCGATATCGCCCCGGCTGTCCTACCGAGGTAATAGATTGCCTGCTCGTGGCCATTGTCATCGCCCCGCTAAAAGACTCGCTAACGATACTCAGAGCGGATGTAAATCGAAGGGCTTTCCGATTTAGGTGCAACTAACACGGGGATTAGAAAGATATGTTTTGATCTCTTCAATGCCTTCCGCAATCTTCGCCCCAAACTAACGATACACCTTTCTTCATGAGCTTCGAGAATGGTTGACATTTCCCATAAATTGGAAATGAATCGCGAATGTAAGCCAAACGCCTTGGAGACCACGGCTCTCGAGGCTTCTAGGAGGTGGAAGTTCTTGGATAGCTTTGACTTTATCCGGTCGAGGCGATACCGCCTCACCGTGACCACTAACCCTAGGAATTTGCCACTAGACATCCCTGTGAAAGACTTAGTTGGGTTCATCTTCACCGATGTGCCCGATTATCTCAAATGCCGCCCTCAAGTCGTAAATGATCACTTTTGTGACGACTCTTGACCACTAAATCGCCTACGTAGCATTCTATTGTCTTCCGTGAAATGTTTTCGAAGATAGTGGTCATGGCACGCCGGTATGTAGCCCCCGCTTTTCAAGCCGAAGGCATAATCAGATAACAAGATATTCCCGACGGTGTTCGAAAGCAAGGTGCTTTTCATCATCGGGTGCATTTTGATTTGATTGTACCGAAAAGCCATCCATAAAGACATCCTTTCAAACCCACACGCAGTTATCGACGATAATATCCGCGGATTGGTAAAGGAAAATCATCTTTCTGACATGCCAATTTAAGTCTCGATAGTCAACGACGGCCGGATCTCGTCCGCTTTTCTTCAAAACAGTACTATATTGGCTACCCAATCGGGTGTTGAACCTCCGAATGAACCTCGCTTTGATCGCCTTCTCGATTTCTTTCTCAATGGCCTTCATGACCGAGGGGCAAATCGCCGTTGTCGTTGTTTAACAGCTTAGCTACCGTTCGATATTAAGGCAATGCATAGCCACTGAGGGTCTAAGCCGCATATCTTCATAACTCCAAGCCAAGACATCGATATATTCCCGCACTCAAAGCGATAAGGCTCTCCTTTCTTCACCACAAACTATCGCTATGAATATGGGCTTCGATTAGCTTCATCCCCATATCAACTCTGACTATTTTGTCATCGGGCGGTTCTCGTTGTTCAAAACGATGTTCCCATTGCATTCCAAGCCGTTGACTCGCTGGATCCTCGAATAGCGTAAGAGATCATCTTCTTGAATCTCTATTGATCAACTGAGGTCATATTGGCCATCGTGGACCTAATTTCGCCCTATACCGGGCCGTAATCCCGTGAAGCCGCCGTAAGATGAGTGATCCGACTCACCTCGCCGTAACGTACACGAGTACGGCGGCGACTCATAACCCAACCCTTTACGAGTTTTATGATAGTAATCATCAGGCTGGCCTTCCGGGACATAAGCAGATCGGATCGGTGTCCTGATGCCTTTTCCGTAGCTTAGTCCTTCTTTGCGAAGGAAATCATACCCCATTTTCTTCATCAAATTTCGCGCCGTTGGCGAGAAGTATGAGAATTGGGGTTCCTTTTCCTCTGTTTTGGGCTGCTCTAGCTCGTTTTGTGACGGCTGATTGACCTTCCCAAGGATAATGTCTTTCTGATCGCTATTCCTGGCTGGTATCACAAAAACCGCTCGCGAAGAGTCATTATGCCTTTGGGTCATCATGAACGACGACCGAGTTGGCATGTGCAAGTAGGTTCAAAGATACAACCGTATGCATTTCGACATTAAGTCAGTATGACTTTTAACACCCGGTGCGTAAGCTAAATCATAATCTTCATTGAAAACGACGATATCGTCATCGGATCATTCAGATCGATTACAAAGGGTTTTACATCATTGAACACAACTCCTTGTTCTGACTCTATGTCACCTCATTTCCGCCATAGTCCTCGACCGTGGTTCATCGGTTTGGCCCTCCTCAAGGTAGTGGACGTAATCAAGAAAATAATTCTCCACACCTTTGAATGGTTGCCTTCCGCGACCAATGTTTTAACCATCCCCTTCATCTACATACTTCATGCATTGATGCAATGTAGACGGACGATCAAGTTTTCATGGATCCGTGGTCACCCAATAGCAAATTATAGGATGTATCAAAGATCAATGACGAAAGGTGACGCCTGCCTTCAAGTCTCCTATCCGCATCCGAGTTTGATTTTGCCCAAGGGACGAGAATTGGTGGCATTGAAACCGTAGATGGTAGTCCCGCTGTCGCTAAACGATGCAAATGTATCCCGAGATGTTGTATAATTCTCAATGGGATGATACTCAATGCGCATCCCGGATCAACTTGAGCTCGGTTGATCCGACAGAGCCAATGTAACCGTAAAGTATAATGGCCTATCATGCTTCGGTTCTTCACTTGCATGTCCTCCGAGGAAAAGGTAATGCAAGGTATTGGCCCCTCAAGACCTGGTGACATTGGGCGAAACTTCGCTGAGCTTTCGGGAAATGAGCGAAAGGCTTCGTTGTCCGCCAATGCTTCTCGCAGAGCTCGTAGATTGAGAAAGCCGAAGAGTTCAAACAAAGTGATCCTCGCCGATGTTGGAGAGTTGGGCTAAAACATCGAACCGAAAGGGCCTTCAAAGTTTCCTGTGTCCTTCCCGAAGCTTTGTTGTACCGGACCTCCCTTGTTTTGGGCTCACCAACTGGCGCCTTTGCTGCTATGTCGGGTGTTGCCTCGGGATACTCCCTTAAGAACTCCTTTCCACCGCGGGTGGCCAACGCCGGTATTGTGTCGCGGGTCGGACGATTTGCTCCTTTTCCTACAAGCAGCAGAGGTGGCGCATAAGTCTTCCCTTTAGACTTTGAAGAAGTCCATTGCTCATCTGATAGCAAGTCAGGGTGAACCCACATAATTTCGCCTTTCGGCGTGGTGTAAGGGACCATACCTTGTTCCTCCCGTTGCTGGAGGTCAAAGTTCACAACTCTGGCTTCCGCTTGAGGGATCGGCTTTACTCCATCTTGCACTTGGAATTCCGAAAAATCACCAAATTGAGGGCTTACCATGTTTGCAGACACCTTCTTCTCGATCCTCTCAAGCAGGTTCGCCACTTGCCTTGATGACACCCCATGTCGGGTTCATGATGACGCAGGTTCATCATTTTGAAGCTTGTTATGACGCAGGTTCGCCACTTGCCTTGATGACACCCCATGTCGGGTTCATGATGACGAGGTTCATCATTTTGACGCTTGTTATGACGAGGTTCGCCATTCGACGCTTCCTACGACGCAGGTTCGCCACTTGCCTTGATGACACCCCATGTCGGGTTCATGATGACGCAGGTTCATCATTTTGAAGCTTGTTATGACGCAGGTTCGCCACTTGCCTTGATGACACCCCATGTCGAGGTTCATGATGACGAGGTTCATCATTTTGAAGCTTGTTATGACGCAGGTTCGCCACTTGCCTTGATGACACCCCATGTCGGGTTCATGATGACGCAGGTTCGCCACTTGCCTTGATGACACCCCATGTCGGGTTCATGATGACGAGGTTCATCATTTTGAAGCTTGTTATGACGCAGGTTCGCCACTTGCCTTGATGACACCCCATGTCGAGGTTCATGATGACGAGGTTCATCATTTTGACGCTTGTTATGACGCAGGTTCGCCACTTGCCTTGATGACACCCCATGTCGGGTTCATGATGACGAGGTTCGCCATTCGACGCTTCCTACGACGCAGGTTCGGCCCACTTGCCTTGATGACACCCCATGTCGGGTTCATGATGACGCAGGTTCATCATTTTGACGCTTGTTATGACGCAGGTTCATCATTTTGACGCTTGTTATGACGCAGGTTCATCATTTTGAAGCTTGTTATGACGCAGGTTCATCATTTTGAAGCTTGTTATGACGCAGGTTCATCATTTTGACGCTTGTTATGACGCAGGTTCGCCACTTGCCTTGATGACACCCCATGTCGAGGTTCATGATGACGAGGTTCGCCATTCGACGCTTCCTACGACGCAGGTTCGCCACTTGCCTTGATGACACCCCATGTCGAGGTTCATGATGACGCAGGTTCGCCACTTGCCTTGATGACACCCCATGTCGGGTTCATGATGACGCAGGTTCGCCACTTGCCTTGATGACACCCCATGTCGAGGTTCATGATGACGAGGTTCATCATTTTGACGCTTGTTATGACGCAGGTTCATCATTTTGAAGCTTGTTATGACGAGGTTCGCCATTCGACGCTTCCTACGACGCAGGTTCGCCACTTGCCTTGATGACACCCCATGTCGAGGTTCATGATGACGCAGGTTCATCATTTTGAAGCTTGTTATGACGCAGGTTCATCATTTTGAAGCTTGTTATGACGCAGGTTCATCATTTTGAAGCTTGTTATGACGCAGGTTCATCATTTTGACGCTTGTTATGACGCAGGTTCATCATTTTGACGCTTGTTATGACGCAGGTTCGCCACTTGCCTTGATGACACCCCATGTCGGGTTCATGATGACGCAGGTTCGCCACTTGCCTTGATGACACCCCATGTCGAGGTTCATGATGACGAGGTTCATCATTTTGAAGCTTGTTATGACGCAGGTTCGCCACTTGCCTTGATGACACCCCATGTCGAGGTTCATGATGACGCAGGTTCGCCACTTGCCTTGATGACACCCCATGTCGAGGTTCATGATGACGAGGTTCATCATTTTGAAGCTTGTTATGACGCAGGTTCATCATTTTGACGCTTGTTATGACGCAGGTTCGCCACTTGCCTTGATGACACCCCATGTCGAGGTTCATGATGACGCAGGTTCGCCACTTGCCTTGATGACACCCCATGTCGGGTTCATGATGACGCAGGTTCGCCACTTGCCTTGATGACACCCCATGTCGGGTTCATGATGACGCAGGTTCATCATTTTGACGCTTGTTATGACGAGGTTCGCCATTCGACGCTTCCTACGACGCAGGTTCGCCACTTGCCTTGATGACACCCCATGTCGGGTTCATGATGACGAGGTTCATCATTTTGACGCTTGTTATGACGCAGGTTCATCATTTTGAAGCTTGTTATGACGCAGGTTCATCATTTTGAAGCTTGTTATGACGCAGGTTCATCATTTTGACGCTTGTTATGACGCAGGTTCGCCACTTGCCTTGATGACACCCCATGTCGAGGTTCATGATGACGCAGGTTCGCCACTTGCCTTGATGACACCCCATGTCGAGGTTCATGATGACGAGGTTCGCCATTCGACGCTTCCTACGACGCAGGTTCGCCACTTGCCTTGATGACACCCCATGTCGGGTTCATGATGACGCAGGTTCGCCACTTGCCTTGATGACACCCCATGTCGGGTTCATGATGACGAGGTTCATCATTTTGACGCTTGTTATGACGAGGTTCGCCATTCTCGACGCTTCCTACGACGCAGGTTCGGCCCACTTGCCTTGATGACACCCCATGTCGGGTTCATGATGACGAGGTTCATCATTTTGAAGCTTGTTATGACGAGGTTCGCCAACGAGCGATGTTCGCCATGTTGTTGGCGAAATTCGCCAGCGCACGAGGCTCACCTCTTTCAAGGGGACCTCACATTGTTGGCGCAGGTTCGCCACTTGCCTTGATGACACCCCATGTCGAGGTTCATGATGACGCAGGTTCATCATTTTGAAGCTTGTTATGACGCAGGTTCGCCACTTGGACGAGGCTCGCAGCAGGGCGACGCTCGCCATGTAGACGAGGTTCGCACCGGGCGACGCTCGCCATGTAGACGCAGGTTCGCCACTTGCCTTGATGACACCCCATGTCGGGTTCATGATGACGAGGTTCGCCAACGAGCGATGTTCGCCATGTTGTTGGCTAAATTCGCCAGCGCACGAGGCTCACCTCTTTCAAGGGGACCTCACATTGTTGGCGAGGTTCGCCATTCGACGCTTCCTACGACGCAGGTTCGGCCCACTTGCCTTGATGACACCCCATGTCGGGTTCATGATGACGCAGGTTCGCACTGGGCGACGCTCGCCATGTAGACGAGGTTCGCACCGGGCGACGCTCGCCATGTAGACGCAGGTTCGCCACTTGCCTTGATGACACCCCATGTCGGGTTCATGATGACGAGGTTCGCCAACGAGCGATGTTCGCCATGTTGTTGGCGAAATTCGCCAGCGCACGAGGCTCACCTCTTTCAAGGGGACCTCACATTGTTGGCGCAGGTTCGCCACTTGACGAGGCTCGCAGCAGGGCGACGCTCGCCATGTAGACGCAGGTTCGCACTGGGCGACGCTCGCCATGTAGACGCAGGTTCGCACTGGGCGACGCTCGCCATGTAGACGCAGGTTCGCCACTTGCCTTGATGACACCCCATGTCGGGTTCATGATGACGAGGTTCGCCATTCGACGCTTCCTACGACGCAGGTTCGGCCGAGGCTTACATTCGCTTTGTCCCGAACGAACCCTTTGATGATAACGAGGTTCGCTGATTTTCTCTCGGTCGATAGTGGAATCCGCCCAACGAGACCGAGCTCGAGCACGCCGGGCGAAGCTTGGTTCTCGCCGATGTTGTCCGCACGCCTCGAGAGTGGACCGCCGAAGGTTCGTTCTTCCCATAGGCGAGCGAGGCTCACCTCTTTCAAGGGGACCTCACATTGTTGGCGAGGTTCGCCATTCGACGCTTCCTACGACGCAGGTTCGGCCCACTTGCCTTGATGACACCCCATGTCGAGGTTCATGATGACGCAGGTTCGCCACTTGCCTTGATGACACCCCATGTCGGGTTCATGATGACGAGGTTCGCCATTCGACGCTTCCTACGACGCAGGTTCGCCACTTGCCTTGATGACACCCCATGTCGGGTTCATGATGACGAGGTTCGCCATTCGACGCTTCCTACGACGCAGGTTCGCCACTTGCCTTGATGACACCCCATGTCGAGGTTCACCGCCGTAGGCTAACCTCGGTTGAATGTCGAGGTTCATGATGACGCAGGTTCGCCACTTGCCTTGATGACACCCCATGTCGAGGTTCATGATGACGCAGGTTCATCATTTTGAAGCTTGTTATGACGCAGGTTCATCATTTTGACGCTTGTTATGACGCAGGTTCGCCACTTGCCTTGATGACACCCCATGTCGAGGTTCATGATGACGAGGTTCATCATTTTGAAGCTTGTTATGACGCAGGTTCGCCACTTGCCTTGATGACACCCCATGTCGAGGTTCACCGCCGTAGGCTAACCTCGGTTGAATGTCGAGCCTCGCCGCAATGACGAACCTCGGTTGAATGTCGAGCCTCGCCGCAATGACGAACCTCGGTTGAATGTCGAGCCTCGCCGCAATGACGAACCTCGGTTGAATGTCGAGGTTCATGATGACGAGGTTCATCATTTTGAAGCTTGTTATGACGCAGGTTCATCATTTTGACGCTTGTTATGACGAGGTTCGCCATTCGACGCTTCCTACGACGCAGGTTCGCCACTTGCCTTGATGACACCCCATGTCGAGGTTCATGATGACGAGGTTCATCATTTTGACGCTTGTTATGACGAGGTTCGCCATTCGACGCTTCCTACGACGCAGGTTCGCCACTTGCCTTGATGACACCCCATGTCGAGGTTCACCGCCGTAGGCTAACCTCGGTTGAATGTCGAGGTTCACCGCCGTAGGCTAACCTCGGTTGAATGTCGAGGTTCACCGCCGTAGGCTAACCTCGGTTGAATGTCGAGCCTCGCCGCAATGACGAACCTCGGTTGAATGTCGAGCCTCGCCGCAATGACGAACCTCGGTTGAATGTCGAGCCTCGCCGCAATGACGAACCTCGGTTGAATGTCGAGCCTCGCCGCAATGACGAACCTCGGTTGAATGTCGAGCCTCGCCGCAATGACGAACCTCGGTTGAATGTCGAGGTTCACCGCCGTAGGCTAACCTCGTTGAATGTCGAGGTTCACCGCCGTAGACGAACCTCGTTGAATGTCGAGGTTCACCGCCGTAGGCTAACCTCGTTGAATGTCGAGGTTCACCGCCGTAGGCTAACCTCGTTGAATGTCGAGCTCGCCGCAATGACGAACCTCGGTTGAATGTCGAGGTTCACCGCCGTAGGCTAACCTCGGTTGAATGTCGAGCTCGCCGCAATGACGAACCTCGTTGAATGTCGAGGTTCACCGCCGTAGGCTAACCTCGTTGAATGTCGAGCTCGCCGCAATGACGAACCTCGTTGAATGTCGAGCTCGCCGCAATGACGAACCTCGTTGAATGTCGAGCTCGCCGCAATGACGAACCTCGTTGAATGTCGAGGTTCACCGCCGTAGGCTAACCTCGTTGAATGTCGAGGTTCACCGCCGTAGGCTAACCTCGTTGAATGTCGAGCTCGCCGCAATGACGAACCTCGGTTGAATGTCGAGCCTCGCCGCAATGACGAACCTCGGTTGAATGTCGAGCCTCGCCGCAATGACGAACCTCGTTGAATGTCGAGGTTCACCGCCGTAGGCTAACCTCGTTGAATGTCGAGGTTCACCGCCGTAGGCTAACCTCGTTGAATGTCGAGGTTCACCGCCGTAGGCTAACCTCGTTGAATGTCGAGCTCGCCGCAATGACGAACCTCGTTGAATGTCGAGCTCGCCGCAATGACGAACCTCGTTGAATGTCGAGCTCGCCGCAATGACGAACCTCGTTGAATGTCGAGGTTCACCGCCGTAGGCTAACCTCGTTGAATGTCGAGGTTCACCGCCGTAGGCTAACCTCGTTGAATGTCGAGCCTCGCCGCAATGACGAACCTCGTTGAATGTCGAGCTCGCCGCAATGACGAACCTCGTTGAATGTCGAGCTCGCCGCAATGACGAACCTCGTTGAATGTCGAGCTCGCCGCAATGACGAACCTCGTTGAATGTCGAGCTCGCCGCAATGACGAACCTCGGTTGAATGTCGAGGTTCACCGCCGTAGGCTAACCTCGTTGAATGTCGAGGTTCACCGCCGTAGGCTAACCTCGTTGAATGTCGAGGTTCACCGCCGTAGGCTAACCTCGCTGAATGTCGAGGTTCACCGCCGTAGGCTAACCTCGGTTGAATGTCGAGGTTCACCGCCGTAGGCTAACCTCGGTTGAATGTCGAGCCTCGCCGCAATGACGAACCTCGGTTGAATGTCGAGGTTCACCGCTGTAGGCTTAACCTCGGTTGAATGTCGAGGTTCACCGCCGTAGGCTAACCTCGGTTGAGTGTCGAACTTCACCGCTGGCTTAACCTCGGTTGAATGTCGAGGTTCACCGCCGTAGGCTAACCTCGGTTGAATGTCGAGCCTCGCCGCAATGACGAACCTCGGTTGAATGTCGAGCTCGCCGCAATGACGAACCTCGTTGAATGTCGAGCTCGCCGCAATGACGAACCTCGTTGAATGTCGAGCCTCGCCGCAATGACGAACCTCGTTGAATGTCGAGCCTCGCCGCAATGACGAACCTCGTTGAATGTCGAGGTTCACCGCCGTAGGCTAACCTCGTTGAATGTCGAGCCTCGCCGCAATGACGAACCTCGTTGAATGTCGAGGTTCACCGCCGTAGGCTAACCTCGTTGAATGTCGAGCCTCGCCGCCATGACGCTGTAGGCGCAGCCTCGTAACATGCTACTAAGAGCGGTCGTAACTCTCAAACCGTATGTCGGAATTGGACGAATTATATATGAAAATCGACTATCTCGACGAGACGGAGCCAATTGTTGCGGTCGTTTTTCCCAATTCCTTCCGGTTCGAGAGACATCAGCACTTTTGTCTATTTTGTAAAGTCAAGCATTCAGGTGAACTTAACCTTTAGGCGGGCCTGACTTCACTCAGATGGACCCTTAAGCTCTTTTGCTCACCCCGAGTTGCTGTGCAGGGATTAAGGCAATTTTATTGCCTACACACGTAAGTCCTAGGCACCCAACCTACGGGTTGTCAATTATCAGGTCGTCGCTCCCACTGGGGCTGACTCCCAAAAATAGGCTTACACTTTGCCTAAAAAATAAAGGTCGGCCATGCCGAAAAAGACCTAGGCGCCACGTAAATCCTAGGCACCCAACCTACGGGTTGTCAATTGCCAGGTCGCCGCTCCCACTGGGGCCGACTCCTAAAAACAGGCTTGCTCTTTACTTAAAAAATAGAGGTCGGTCATGTCGAAAAAGACCTAGGCACCACGTAAGTCCTAGGCACCAAATCTACGGGTTGTCAATTGCCAGGTCGCTGTTCCCACTGGGGCCGACTCCCAAAAACAGGCTTACTCTTTACCCAAAAAATAGAGGTCGGTCATGCCGAAAAAGACCCAGGCGCCACGTAAGTCCTAAGTACCTAACCTACAGGTCATCTTAACATCCACAAAAAAAAGACCGACTCAATTTATTTGGCCCTTTGGCCGACACGGATTCAAGTACTCGGTAAAAGCGAAATCGTTTATTATTTCCCATATTATGGTGAATAATACGCATGAATCTGAGTCGCAATTGACACTACATGCTAATCAGATGAAAGAAAACAAGCTGAATAAAGTTTGGAGTGCTCGACACAAAGAAGTGTAAAATAAAAATTTTCATTTATAAGTTATCAATGTCGACAAATATACAACGGTCTTTTTGACCAAACAAAAGTACAAAAGAACTAGACACCTAAAAAGTGCCTAAGTAACCCTAACTACGACCACCACCATTGCCGCTGTCCCCCTCATCATCATTACCGTCCTCATCCTCATTGCCGTCTTCACCCTCATCCTCATCATCGTCATTGCCGCTCTCCTCGACGTCTAGCTTCACTCCTGCTCCCCTCTCCTCAAGACCCAGCAGGATGGGCAGACAACTCTGTACTTGGGGGGGGAGGTAGATAGGGCCCGAAGGTGGAGGAACATCGAGGGGAAGCTGGGCCTTCAGGTAATCAAAGCCGGCCTTGACGGCCAGCGACAACTCGACCTTCCCCATTGGCCCATGCCGATAGGCCTCAATAGTCTCCCTCTTTCCCTCCTATGACATAACGAAGTCGAGACGGGTCTCAATGGATCGGACATCAGCTAAGGCAGCTTGATGAGCCATCTTCGACTCCTCTAGCTCGACCTTCAAGCTTTGGAGGGCGAGTTGTTCGGAGTGGAGACTCTCCTCAGCCGACAACTTTTCACGCTTTTCGGCCTCAACTTGATTCTCCAACTGCTCCACTTGCTCCTTCCACTCCGAAATCTCCCTTTTGGAGCCCTCGACCGTCTTCTCAAGTTTGGCCACCTCGTCTTTCAGTTCTTTATGGTGGCCGTCTGCTTTGAGATGTGAGTCTGAAGATTAACAATCACATATTGCTTCACCTCCAACTCACTACGCCACTTGGCGTCTACCCCTTCCTTCTCCGCCTCGAGAATGACTACCCTCTTCTCAGCCTCTTCTCAACCTTCCTTCTCTTGAGCGAGCTTCTTCGACAGCTCATCGTTAACTCACATCAGATAGGCGAGACGGTTGAAAAGCTCCTCCCAATCGTGGCCCTCAATTTGGTAACTCGAGGGCCACCTCGCCGCTGAAGGCACCTCCTCGTAACTCCGCCCCTCTGAGTGAAAACTATTTGGCAGCGGCAAGTTGAGGCCTTCTCGACAGAAACACTGAGTCTTCCTTATCAAGGAAGCGGCAGGGGACAAACCTATCGTCCTCGGGGGGCTCCTCCTTGGACGCATACCCCTCCCATAACTGACCGATGAGGAAAGCTCGAAGTTCTTTCCACTTTGAACAGCCAATCTCGGCAACCCGGTGAAAGAAAGGAAGCTGAAAGCCTGAACTCTCAAGCGAACATGGAGGAGATACCCCCGGTGCGGATTCGTCTGAGACGGCCGACTCTTTCCCCGACCTTCGAGTCGACTCGGGGATAACAGCGACCCCGGCCTGTTCTAAAGGGATCTCCGTGTCGGCGGGGGGACCTCCTGTTCCCGATGACCAAAATCTTCTCCTGGGCCAGGAGAAGACTCATCTACATTGCCGGCTCCAGTCGGCGTGACAGGGCCAGCTTCGGTCGGTGCGAGAGGCAGCTTCTCTAAAACCAACCCGGCTAACTCGGGGAAGAACCCTTCAGGCGTCTCCTTAAGGGCCAACTTCTTCATTTTCCTCTTCTTCTGCTTCGGCTTGTCGGCTTGAGGAGCAGAGGCCTTCCTCTTCAACATTGAGGCCACCTGGTCAAAGTTTTGTTTAACATGTCGCTCCTCTTCGGCCGACAATCCTCCTCCCCTCGCCTTCTTTTGGGGCAGCTGCGACTCCATAGTTTTTGTCGAACTAGGAGCCCCACCTTTATGATCCTTAGTCTGCTTCGGAACAGCCTTAAGCAGCTCTTTTTCCTCTTCCCCGTCGGCCTCTGTCGGTTGAACAAATGACAACCCTGCCGTCCTCAAGGAGGCGTTGTCGAACAAATTGTGGATCTCCCGAGACCCAGAATATTGTCGGATCTTCTCTAGATCCTATTTTTCATTGGCCGAGAGTGGGAGAGATTTTAACTTTTCCTTTTCGATCTCCGGCCACGATCGACAAGCCAGAATTGGGTCGGCTTCGAAGACCCAAACAAATCTCTCCTTCCAATCCTTATTGGAGTCGGGGATGTTGACTAGCTTGCTGCCCACATACCCAAAGAAGAAGTGAGCGTCTTTCTTGGTCGCCTTCACTGTGACCAAGTGGCTGAACAGCTGCAAGGTTGGTTTAACCCCTACTCAGTGGCATATCACCAAAAATGCCATAATTGTTGCTATGGCGTTGGGTGCGAGCTGCATTGGCGAGATCCCCAACCGCTCGCAAACCCTTCTCACGAACTGAGGAAGGGGAAGCCGTAACCCATACTCCATATGGACTATATACAACAACGCTTTATCGGCGCCATGCTCATGAACAACGCTGCTCCTCTCCGGCAAGGACAGCTTGAACTCTGCTGGAACATCATACCTCTCGTATAGACCCTCCAATTCTTCTTCCTTCATCTTCGTGTGCCAAGAATTAAGCAAACCGATCCTGTCAACTGGAGCAGAAGAAGAAGCAGCCATGGCGATGAGTTTGAAATTTGAAAAGATGGAAAAAGAGGAAATAAATTTTTCAGGAGGCGTAAAGAGAGTTCTCAATAGAGAATAAGTATATATATATGCATCCAGAGGGCCCACGTGGCGACTTTTAGATGAACTATCAATTCCAAGATCGGCGGTCAAGATTGATTTCTTGACTCGAACCGCCTTACGGAAATCGAAACGCCAACCGCCTTTAATACCCCACGTCGTTTCGCTCAGAAATCGAAGCGACGCTAACGGCAAAAGTACTGCTGATGTCATACCCTTTCTCCTACAGTGACTCCTTCCAACCACGTCTTGGAAATCAAGCTTACCTATGGCTTGGGGGCCGACCGACCTTGACTGGTCGACCCAACGAACAAACAAATAGGAAAAAACCGAAGTCCTTGGGAAATCGACTCCAAATTAATGAACCACTTCTATGAATTCATTCAAACTAGAAAAGCTAGAAAACCCACCGAGCAATGAAACCATGTCGCTCAACTCGTCGAGTTTTCAAGCTACTAGCATACCACAGATAATAAAAAAGAAAATCTTAAAATCAATTCAGATGGCGAAAAGGACTTTTATTTATATCTTTGAAAATTAATATAAGAAAAGACACATGTTATATAGTGTAGCTGATATCGTAAACCTAAACTACGAGAGATCCATGTCGGCTCCAGGAGTAAGAGGCAACGAGACGTTCGTAGTCGGAGGAGGAGTCGAAGGGAGGCCACGCACTATCTCATCGCTTTTCTCCCACTCGAACCCTCACCAACACTCTGGCCGGTCCCATCAGACAAGCAGTCGGTCGATAACTCTGCCTCTTGCCCTGATCCCTCCTCGGCTTCGTCCCCACCTACATCATAACCTGCTCCCGCTTCCTCAAACTTGGTGAGGAGGCTTACATTATTAGCTATCCTCGGAGGATACTTGAGCCGACCAGGAAAGCCTTGTTATTCAGCAGGAAGTTGCTTCACCACAAAGTCACTACCCGCCTTGCAGGCCAATGCCACCTCGATCTTCCCCATCAAGCTATGGCAGAACACCTCAATGATGACAGGCCGACTCTTTGTGATGACTGCTGACCGGTAATCATCGGATTCCAAGTATCCGACTTTGCCTCTCGCTTCACAGAAGACTCCTTGAGCCGAGCATATTCGCTTCAATGCCTTCGCTTAGCCGACAACTCTTCTTCTAATCGCGCCTTAGCATGCTGAGCGACTTGCTTCTCGAGAGCCGCTTGCATCACAGCCAAGTCTCGCTCTCTCAAAGCCTCGTTGAGGGATCCCATGCCCTCATTATCGCTTCAGGCTTCTCTTAATCAGTTTGACTACGACAATCAGACATTGACCGACTTAAGCTCCGCAATTGTGTGCTCCTTCACTTCCATCTCTCGACGCCAATCATCGAGCTCGGCCTGCTTGGAAGAAAGTTCCCTGACAACGTGGTCGAGCTCATCATCTTCGCTGACCCCTGAGGCTACGTGCTTCTTACAGAGTTGTTCATAAGCGCGATGACCCTCAGCCAGCCGACTATATATTTCCTCCTCTACTAAGCACCCTCGAGTCAAATAACTTCGAAGAATTACATGTAGACCCACATCTGGAATTCTCTTCAAAAACTTCTTATCTTCAGGAAGGCTAAACCGCCTGGCCTCAAGATATATCGGGATTGGAGCACCGACGAGCGAACATCCAAATGATTAGCAAGATCATACCGGTACTCTGTGTCGGGTTCTCCCTCATAGCGGTCAATAGGAGGGTGCGTCCCTATTAACGAGTCACTCGCCTTGTCCCAAACCCTAACCTAGGACTCCGCCATGTAATATGGAGAGGGCCATCCCGCTGGGACAAAACCCGTCTTTTGACCTCCCACCGGCTCCTTGCCATGTTCCGCTTCTGGCCGCCGACCAAGACCGTAAACTTGCACTCCCCTCGACCGCCACCAGCCTTCACCAAGAGTCGCCTCTGCAGTAACGTTAGACACATTCTCAGTCGACCGGAAGTCATCCCTCTCCTCTGACTTGGATGATCCGGCTCCATGGGGTTCGCCTCACTTTCCCTAACCGCCACGCCTCGGTCCGTGGACTCGCTTCTTCGCTGAAGTCCTTCAAAGCTGAGCGACCGCTGAGGGGCGCGTGGTTGCTCCCTCATGACTCATGATCGGCACTCAACTCGCCTTTGAACCGGGCGCAGCCCCATTGGGGCCGACTCGCCATTGCCGCTTAGCTTGCCGAAGTCGCCATTCTCTCAAGGATCTCCTCATCGAAGCTCTTCATCAAGCCACGCAAGACAGCCTATCGCGACCGAAAGCACGCCCAAAGTTATGTTATGAGCTCTCAACCGTCACAAGTACCGTGGAGAACGGATGAAATCCCAAAACTCGCAAGACCGAAGTTATTAAGCGAGCATACATTGTCCTTGGTCCTGTATTTGAGAATTTGCCCCACTCGTTGATCTTCCGCCGACAGAGGCATCGGCTCCAAAGCCTCTTCTTATCTCGGGCCACCAACACCACTAATTAGAGTCATCCCCGCTATCCGCATCGAATCGGTCCTTCCACCTTTATTCGATTTAGGGAGCTCGAGAACAATCTTAAATTCTCTTGTCACCGCAGTGGTAATGAGGCGATTTCTCAACAAGCATTTAACTGATGACTTAGCATACCAACTTGGGCCAATCCCCGACCAAGACCGTAAACTTGCACTCCCCGATCAGGCCAGCCTTCACCAAGAGTCGCCTCAGTAACGGGACACATTCTCGCCGACCGAAGTCATCCCTCTCCTCGACTTGGATGATCCGGCTCCATGGGGTTCGCCTCACTTTCCCTAACCGTCCGCTCCCGGGGTCCGTGACTTCGTCTTCTTCGCTGAAGTCCTTCAAAGCTGAGCGACTGCTGAGGGGGCGCGCGTGGTTGCTCCCTCATGACTCATGATCGGCACCTCAACCTGCCCTTGAACTGGCGCAGCTCCCATTGGGGCCGACTCCTGCCGCTGTCGCTTAGCTTGCCGAGTCGTCATTCTCTCAAGGATCTCCTCATCGAGCTCTTAATCTGAAGCCGACCGCGCGACAGCTATCGCACTGAGCACGCCTCCAAAAGTTATGTTATGAGCTCTCAACTGGTCACAAGTACCAGGGAGAACGGATGAAATCCCAAAAACTCGCAAGACCGAGTTATTAAGCAGAGCATACATTGTCCTTGGTCCTGTGTATTTGAGAATTTGCCCCAATTCTCGTTGATCTTCCGCCGACAGAGGCATCGGCTCCAAAGCCTCTCTTCTTATCTCGGGCCAGCTCGAACACCACTAATTAGAGTCATCCCCCGTTATCCAGACGAATCGGTCCTTCCAGCCTTTATTCGATTTAGGGAGCTCGAGAACAATCTTAAATTCTCTTGTCGCCTGCAGGTGGTAATGAGGCGATTAACAAGCAATGACCGTGATGACTTAGCATACCAACTTGGGCCGAATCCCCAACCAACAACAAATGACGATGAAGCTTACCAATGTGGCGATGGAGTTGGGCTTCATCTGCATAGGGGACACACACAAGGCCTCGAACACCCTACAGAGAAAAGGGTGCAGCGGTAGCCACAGACCGCATTCCAGATGTTTAATGTAGAGGGGGCTCTCCCCTCGCCATGACAGTACACCGGCGTTGACACCGCCGGCGCTACCAGTTTGAATCCCTTGGGGATATCAAACTTTGAATGAAGAAGATGCATCTGAGCCTGCGTCACTTTGGAGCGAAACTCATCTAGTTGCTTTCGACGATCGGAATCCATGGAGAATGCTTGTATAGATGGCCGAGAGATCACCAGAGATTCCTTCAGAGAGATGTAGAGAACAGAGCTTATCCTCTCTTCGTTTCTTGTACTTATAGAGGGGCCCACAAGCGATGGATCAGCCTGCGATCAACGGCCAAGATTAAAACTCAGAATCCGAAGCGTCGTCTCGAAAATTGAGAAACTGCCCATTTCGCCTCCAACGGGCCGGATATCGGGCCCGTGAAAATAAAACGCCAAGAGCCCAAAACGTTCACGACATCGCCACGTCCCATCACCAGAACCGTCGAGACTTTTCCCGAATTCACTCCTGCCTGACCAGAACCAGGATATTTATTTCATTTGCACTCGTTTCCAACCGACTCCAAATAAAAGGGGCCAACTGTTATGGTCATAACCGCTAACTCCTGATTAGAAGAGAAAACCCCATAGGCTTTAGGCAATCCAAACTTGCCGGCCGAGCCTAATGAACGAGTCGCTTCCTCTACATGGTCCGGCAATCCAAATTGACCGGCTAACTTCATGGATGACGCGAAAGGCGGTGTTGGTCATCCCTTAAGCTATCTATCTTCGTGGACGACGCGAAAGGCGGTGTTGGTCGTCCCTTTAGCTATCTATCTTCGTGGACGACGTGAAAGGCGGTGTTGGTCGTCCCTTCAGCTATCTATCTTCGTGGATGACGCGAGAGGCGGTACGAGTTGACCCTCTAGCCTCAACTCCCCTTTTCTTCACCCAAGATGGCTCCCTCAACCTAAACGATGATTACAAGAAATCTGATCCTGATAACGCGTCAATATCTCATTAAATGCATTGTCAGCCCCTTAATATCTCCATCTCTCACAGTATTTAAGGCACCTCGGACTAATCCGGCTACGGACGTCGCCAATCCAATCTCATGAATGAACTCATTAATGACGAAGTAACAGCCCTAACCTTAAGTCACCCCAACGCTTGACACCTGTAAAGGCAAGGCCACCGCGGCCGACAACAAAAGACATCTGTCTAATCGTCAATCAACACGTGGAAGGACGGGCTGACTCGATTGTTAGTTTTCTCACCAGTTGAAGAGACAAAAATACCCTCCTACCCTAGGTATAAATAGCAAACTGTTCAAAGAACCAAAGGTAATTTCTTTTTCTCTGGGAATTCCTGCTCCTTCACTTTATCATTTTCTTCATATACTGCCTTGACCGTCGGAGGGACCACCGGAGATCCCAACTCCACCCTTCCACAGGTCCTTCCTTTGCCGTAGGTGAGCTTCCAGCCTGACACCATCACCGGATATTAGAAGGGAAGGCGACCCCCATTCAATTAAAAAACTAACCCAACAGAGTTTAGTGACTGTGTGATTTCATACGTCAACAGACTTATTTCTTTGCATAGCTTAGATTTTATTTTCTTGCACTTTTCACCTTGAGGCTAGAACCCTCTTGGGATTAGTTTTTATTTTTATTTTTTTTATTCACCTTGAGGCTAGAACTCTCTAGGAAATTATTTTTGTTTAGTTTCCTTTTTCTTTTATTCACCTTGAGGCTAGAACCCTCTAGGGAATTTTTTATTTCTCTTCCTTTCATTTACTAATTCTTGCAGAACTCTAGAAGTTGTATGAAACTAGTTTAATTTCTTTTATATTTTGTGAATCATTATCTTGTGCTTAAAATGACCATGTTTAGGATAATCAACTAAAGAACTAATCGGTAGAAAAAATTCTAGAATTACTATTAGTTGTTGTTCTTTTCATCAAGATTAATTTTACTTGAATAATAATTTGATAGGTTATACTTTTCTTGAGTGGTTTGATAGTCTATGTTTTATAAATGTAAAGTAGAATGTGATAAAAAGAGAATAGTTCATAATTTATAAGTGAAATTATTAGTGGATTCAATTCTAGATTCCTCGTGATCTTTAATTGAATCATCCATCTTTTACTTTCTTATTTTTCCCTTTTATTCTTGATTTTCATTTTTTATTTTATTTTCTTCTATTTTCTCCATCATTCTTTCTCCTCACTTAATCTAGTTTTGTTTTATTTTTCACAAATTCACAACCACTCTTTTATTCCCACCACATCCACTTTTTATCACTCCTAATTGTCACAAACACAACTTATAAACCGATTTTGATTAATTCCTACAACACCTTCCCCGTGGGGTCGATAACATTTTATACTATAACTTGAAAGTTGTGCACTTACAACTTAGGTACATATTTATTCCCCTATCAAGTTTTTGGCGCCGTTGCCGGGGAAGGTGCTTGTTATTAGAATTTTTCTATTTTAGTTCTTTGATTTGTGTATTTTATTGTGAAGGAAATACTTTGAAACTTGAAGATCAAGGATTGAAGATTGAAGATTGAAGAATTGCCTTCAAAGAGGCTAGGATGTTTTTGCGTAGGTAACTCCTATTTCTAGTATTTTTAATTCCACTCTTTAGTTAGTTTCTCACAAATAAAGACAATTAGGATTTAAAAAATAAAAAATATTTTATTTTTGTCGACCATAATAAAATTTACCCTCCAATTGGATATTTACTAACAAGATAATAAATTCAAACAATATCATGCTTTCTCACATTTGTTTGATGGCTAACCTTAATTAAAAAAAGCAAAAATATTTTATTTTTGCATCATTTTGTAGTTGCTTTCAATTTCTAGGATTGCATTGCATATAATAGTAGGAATTCACCAAAGTGATTTGCGCATCTTGATTTGACACCACTTGAAAATATTCTTAAGGGCAAAACCCATTAATCAAGATAAGGTGAGAGATTTCATCACCCTTTCCTTAGCCCACAAATCACTAATTCCTCACTACGCAAACTCAAGCCTTTTTAAAACTCATTAGACATTGGCCCCTAAAGATTCGAGCTCATTAAGGAACAAGAAATCCTTAAGTGAACCGGTTTAAGTTTACTTGAATCAGTTGGTGTCTAAGGCAAGGTTTAGGGGTTACGTAAAGCGTTTCGCAAGGAACGAGATACTTAATTGATCTTTGATCTCCCTCTAGTACTATCCTTACCTGGCTAATTGATCGAGTAAACTTCGATCTTTTCACTAAAGGAGTTTTTGGTTAGGGGCTGGTCTAGTTGAGTCTAGGCTTAACCCTAGAATTTAAAGTGATTGACAAGTGATTGTATTGATTTGTTTTAGTTAGGTTGTTCCTTTATCTTTCTCCTTTTTCTCATCATCTTCTTAATCTTTTAGTTTTTTCCCCTCTAAAAAAACTAACTTTTATTTTTCTTAGAATTTAAAAAAATTTATAAAAAGAATTTTGTTTGGTGTATGCAAACTTGGATTAGGGATAATACCAATCGTTTAATCCATTTTGAACCATTTAAAGAAATGGCTAATCCTAATCCACACGTTCTTCAAGATGTGTGTTATCCAACTAGAAATGCTATCCCTTCTTGCATTAAGCTCCCCGATGTTAATGGAACTAATTTTGAGCTTAGACCGCATTTCATAAACATGCTTCCAAAATTCTTATGAGTAGAATCTGAAGACGCATATATTTTTAACTCCGAATTTGAAGAAGTTTGTCTTATGATTAAAATGAGGGACTTATTTGAGGATGCGATCAAGCTTCGATTTATTCCTTTTGCTCTTAAGGAAAAAGCTAAAAAATAGCTGTATAGCTTACCCACATATTCTATTTCAACTTGGGGTGAATTTGTCACCGTTTTTATGAAAAAAAATTTCCCTATCCACAAAAGGGTTAAGCTTAGAAACAACATCATGAATTTTAAAATTGTCCCGAGAGAGCTATTTTGGAAGCATTTTGATAAATTTAAGGATCTTTTCATCCAATGTCCTCACCACAGTCTTGAAAAATGGCGATTATGCCAAATTATCTATGAAGGATTGGATTATTCTTCAAAAACTTCCTTAGAATCAATGAGTCAAGGAGATTTCATGAAGACAAATGCTGATGAAGCCTGGGCTTTTTTAGAGATTTTATCCAAGAAAACCATGCAGTGGGAACACTGTGATGATAGAGTTTCATCAGTTCCCCAACCCAATTCTAGTGGTCCTTCTTTAGAGACGAACATAGCCTCTGAAGCAAAGATGGCTACAATCATGCGTAGGTTAGAAACTTTAGAAATTAAAGAACGAGCTCCAGCTCAAATCAATCAAGTTTCTGCCTCAGGTTACCACAACTGTCTTGCTCCATCTCATGTTTCAGAGGAATGTCCTCTCTTAGGAAACATTCAACCACTAGGACAGATAAACGCTGCATTCCAAAATCCCGTGAATGATCTATTTTCTCTAACCTACAATCCCGATTGGAGAAATCACCTGCACTTTACATGAAATCAGGAAAACTACTCTGAAAAATAAAATTTCACTCCCTCTTCAACCCAACAATTCCCTAGGGGAAACACAGTTTCTTTCAATTTTCAAACCAATTTTCAACAACCAAATCTGTCATATTCGAATCAGTCTCCTCATCATCAATCTGTAAATCATACACCTCTGAATTCTGATCATGATAAACATCTCAATGTTTTAGAAAAAGATTTGGAAACCATGATTAAAGCTTTTACACAGACGACCAACTTGTTGACTCAAACATCCAACACTTTAAATTCCTTCGTGCAATCAACCGGACAAATTCTCAATTCCAACACTCAAGCCATAGCTAAATTAGAAACCCAACTTGGACAACTAGCTAGTGTTGTGAGTGAGAGAGAGAAAAGAATATTTTCGAGTCAACCCGTGACCAACCCTAAGGGCACGGGATCAAGTTCAATCCACCAAGCTCAAGTGAATACAATCCATTCACTACGGTCAGGAAAACAAGTTGACAATCAAGTTAGAATGCCTCCAAGTAAAATCCTTGAACCAGAACAAATTCTCTCTCCTTCTGATGACTCTATTCAGCAATCACCCGCTTTCAATGACCAAGAGCTTGAACCCAAACCTGAGCCTAATTTTGATAGGTTTACACCAATCGCTCACTTTCCAGATAGACTCAGGCCTAGGAAATACTCCCCTCAGGAGAAGAAGATCCTAGAAACTTTCAAGCAGGTTAAGGTCAACATTCCTCTCTTAGATGTAATTGAGAAAATCTCTTCTTATGCAAAATTTTTGAAAGATTTGTGCACTAAGAAGAGAAGAATAAATGTTTCAAAGTAAGTCTTTCTTGTTGTCAATATCAGTGATATGCTCTTAAAATCCGTACCTTTGTAATATAAGGATCCAGGTTGTCCTAACATCTCATGTGTCATTGATAATACCTATATTGATAAGGCACTTTTAGACTTAGGGGCCGGTGTCAATTTGCTTCCCTATTCGGTCTACCAGCAACTAGGTGTAGGAGAACTCAAACCAACTAGATGCACCTTACAATTAGCTAATAGATCTGTCAAAATTCCCATGGATGAGATAGAGGATGTTCTGATTAAGGTTGGGGATTTTATTTTTCCAGTGGATTTCATAGTCTTGGAAACATAGCTGTCCTTTGGGAATTTGACCGTTCTTAGCCACTTCTAATATTCTCATCAACTGTAGAACTGATCAAATAAAGCTGTCCTTTGGGAATTTGACTGCTGATCCCAACATTTTTAATCAAGGGAACCAACCAGCTAATCAACCTCTAGAAATAAACTACATCCAGGAAAGATCAAACAAAGATGAAGAGAATGAGTCAGATCTAAGTTTTGAGGAAATCTTTGGTGAGGAGCTGAAGATATTAGAAAAATCAGATCAGGTCTTTCAGAATGAGGAAACTGTGTTAAATACATGCTTCTTTAACCAAACTTTTGAAGAACTCTTTGCTGATGAACTTAGATTATTAAAAAATAAACAACAACCAAATTTTCAACCCTCAAATATAAATCGTATGTTTAAGAAATTTTTTAAAGAAGAACTGGTTGTGATAGGTCAAACTTTTGTTAATAAGGAATCTAAGTTCAAAATGCATAACACCATAAATACCTACCTTCAATTCTTTGTAAATATCATTGAAAACTTTAAAATATTCGAATTTAAGCACATCATTGATTATATCATTTTAGAGTTCTTTAAAATCCGGGTAGAATTTTCAAAGAATAAGGTAGGATTTGATGTAGAGTATGAGCTTTTAATGTTTAATTTTTCATTCTACAACTTTATTTTTATCTCATAATAATGATAAAAGAATTTATTCTTCTCTCATGTGAGAGTTTCTTGTTCTTTTCAAAAAAGATATGAAAAGAAAAGGATATATAAAAAATAAAACATAAAAGGAGAGAAGAGTAAATTTTTACTTCATCCCCTCATATCAAAGCTAATTGCAGCTTTTTTATCATTGTTCTAGGTCAACTGAACAAATATAAGTGCTTCAATTCTTATCTGCTTTACTTTGTGCATCATAGAGTTTACATTGAGGGCAATGCAAAATTTAGGTGTGGGGTGGGAAATAGTAAAATTTTCTATTTATCTTAGTCATTTTTCCTCTTTATCTTACCAATTTTTTATGTCATTTTCATAAAAATAGTGTCACTTGCCAACTTAATGGAGTTGACTAATAATTGATCCATTTGATAATTTTAAAGCTTTCTAATCCTTAGTTAGTTTTATACTCAAGTTCACCTTTCATGATAACTCTAAATAAATTTCTTAAGAAATTATTTTCAAAGTAGTATACTTCACTTAAGTCTTAACTTAAACCTTTAATTAAAGTAATGAAATTTTTGCATGCTTAGCTTAGAATTGAAAATAATTTTTCAAGTTGCCTTTATTTAAATATTTTTCAGGATATATATACATATACACATATATATATTATAAAAACTAACTTTATAAAAGAAGAGTGTGAAAAATAGGCACCAATTAAAATTCTCTTAAAATTCAAGGGGTTCTATCTTACTAAGCCTAAGTTGACCTAATAATTAAATCCAAGGAGTATTTCTATGTCTAATGACTTAAGCCCAATTGGGTTGGGATTCGTTGGTCCAAAACTCGTTAAATGGTCACTTAGAAAGCCCGATCAAGAAGAGCAAAATCACTAAGGAATAAAGAGTTTAAAAATTATACTAACAATATTTTTATATATATAGTTATATTTGTATATATGTTCTTGAAAAATAAATTGATTAAAAGAATTGAAAATTGTTTAAAAGAAAGAGTCAAGATGTTCTTTTCAAAACCTTTAATTAAATTTCGAGTTAGACTTGGTTTTGTATAACTATAATGAAAAGATTTTCTAAGAGATTTACCTTGGGGTTATATATAAAAATATTTTCTTGAGTATTAACTAGCTTCAATTAGAATGTTCAAATATATCAAGTAAATTAATTATTTATAAACTTCTTTAAATTGGCAAATTGATCAAATTTTGTGGGTATATTCACAACTACAAACCCTCACGAGACTACAACTCATCCACTAGGGTAACCTAGGGGTTTAAAGGCTTGTTGTATGTGATAAATACAATCGTAATTCCTGCAAAAGTGAGTTAGGATTTTTCTTTCTTTCTCTTTCAATTTCTTTCTTTGCTAGAGGACTAGCAAAAGTTTAGGTGTGGGGGCATTTAATAATTATATTTTTATTATAATTTTATACCCTCATCATCTATTTTATATAAATAAATATACCACTAATAATTATTTTTATCTTAATTTGCAGGCTAATGAAGAAATAATGAATAAAAGCCCAAAAGACTCAAACTCCCTGATTTTCTACCATTTATTGAAGTCCAAATATGAAGACAAAAGCAGGCCCAAGAAAGCTCAAGGATCCACGAAGAAATCGGGTCTAGAAATCAACAAAAATTAAAATCTACCGCAAACCCCTTGCTCGGCCCCTTGGTTGGCCAATCGGCTGGCCCCTTGGTTGGTTCGCAACAGATTTTAGATTTAGGGTTGGATTTTAATCCTTGGTCTTCAAGTTTCATCTAAGGGTTCTCCTTCATTGCTGGAGGCTATAAATAAGGGTTGTGAGTAAGGGATTTGAGTGTGAAAAATTTTATAAAAACTCCATTTGGCGAGGAGGGTTACTCTTAATTGAGAAGACCTTCAAAAATTATAGCTTTTTGTTGCAATTAATAAAAGAATTTTTTCACCTCTTCATATTTTTCTTTTCTTCTCTTTATTTGATCATGAAGATGAAGATGAAGATGAAGATAAGATGAACATGAAGATAAAGATGAAGATTTGCCTTCATCAAGAGGCTAGAACCCTTTGGAATGTAAGTTTTCTTTTATCTTTTATTTTCTTGTAATATTTTCTTTTTCTTTTTCTTTTAGTAGATTAGATTTATTTTAATATTTTGTAGAGTAGACTTATTTTCATATCTTTATTTTCTTGCTTTAATTTCATGTCTTTATTTTATAGTATAGATTTATTTCTTTGCATAGCTTAGATTTTATTTCCTTGCACTATTCACCTTGAGGCTAGAACCCTCTTGGGATTAGTTTTTATTTTTATTTTTTTTATTCACCTTGAGGCTAGAACCCTCTAGGGAATTATTTTTATTTATTTTTCTTTTTCTTTTATTCACCTTGAGGCTAGAACCGTCTAGGGAATTGTTTTTATTTCTCTTCCTTTCATTTATTTATTTGTTGTTATTTTCAAAGATATGGAACTAATTCTTGTAGGAACTCTAGAAATTATATGAAACTAGTTTAATTTCTTTTATATTTTGTGAATCATTCTCTTGTGCTTAAAATGATCATGTTTAGGATTATCAACTAAAGAACTAATTGGTAGAAGGAATTCTAGAATTATTATTTAATTGTTGTTCTTTTCATGAGTATTAATTTATTTGGATGATAATTTGATAGGTTATAATTTTCTTGAGTAGTTTAATAGTCTATGCGTAATAAATCTAAAGTAGAATGTGACAAAAGAGAATAGTTCATAATTTATAAGTGAAATTAGCTAGTGGACTCAATTCTAGATTCCTCGTATCTTTAATTGAATACTCCATCTTTTACTTTCTTATTTTTCCCTTTTTATTCTTGATTTTCATTTGTTTGTTTTATTTTCTTCTATTTTCTCCATCATTCTTTCTTCTCACTCAATCTAGTTTTGTTTTATTTTTCACATATTCACAACCACTCTCTTATTCTCTCCACATCCACTTTTTATCACTCCTAATTGTCACACACACAACTTATAAGCCGATTTTGATTAATCCCTACAACACCTTCCCTGTGGGATCGATAACTTTTTATACTATAACTTGATAGTTGTGCACTTGCAATTTAGGTACATATTTATTTACCTATCACTGGTCAAGTGATTTTAGCCACCTAATCAGGTAGACAGAGACCCTGTTTTTAGTTTTTGTTGTTAGAGACTTTTGGGTTTTATGAGCAAACGTCTGGTTGAACAATTTTAGACATCTGATTGTATTTTTAGCTGTCTATTTTGCTCTAAATTGTTATTAACTCACTTTTAATGTGTACTTTGGTCTATTTAGACTATGTACCTACTTTTAAATAATGTATAAGAGAGTACGAGACTAATTGATGATGTAGGAGTAGTCCTATGAGATAGCTTCACAATATTGGAGTGTTTTGATCACTCGAATAACTCGGCACATTGATAAAAAAATGTAGAACTTGCTTCAAGGTAGTTGAATGATAATATGACCATCATTATGAATTGAGTGGTGCTAGATTTAATGATAAGTTAGGACTTACGCTGTAATCTTTGCACCTATAGATAGGTGTAGTGACCTATATCCAAGAATGTAGTGACCTATATCCTAGAATATGCAGTGTAGCCTAATTTAATTAGTCCTAATACATGAGTCAACTAGGTAGCTAATCCCTGTTATGGATTGTTCTATTTAGTACTAACTATATTGTGTGAGGTTGCTATAGGATTTGGATTTAGCACATAAAATTACATGTATAAATTAAATCACAACGATTTTTTTGGCTAGAGAACTCTGATATGAGTGCCTATTTGATTACCATGAGTTATATATGTATAACCACCTTAAGCGGATAGAGTCAATCATTTCATATTAAAATAAAAATATAATTAATTTCTTTAATATGTTGTTTAAGTTTTGATATAAGTTGCTTGCACAACACTACATGCTATATCTATCTGAGACTGATGATCATTCTTTGATTCTTATTTTCTTCTTGTGTAGCTGATAAGGCTATAATTATTATTGTGTAGCTAATCCTTGATTCTTGCAGTTCGCCATATTTTTCTCGCATAGACCTAACGTCTAATCCTTTTGTGGACCCCTTTCTTCATGTAATGAAGTGAGTCCAACTATAGCAGACTAAGAGTATCTAAATAAGCAGGTTATGAAAAAGTAGTTGTGTCATACAGTAGCGCTAATAAACAATAATTAGATTATTTATTTATTTTAAGTGGATACTTCATGATATCTCTTTTAGACAGTTTATCTAGTTTTGATAGCTGTGTTTTAGCCAAGACTTGTATTTATTTTGGAGATTGAAGTTTATCTATCTAGTGGATTTGGAACTTTGGATAATTGATAATTCTTTCTTATTTCCACTTTGATATTTTGTTATGATATTGTTATTTTTGTGATGAGACATGTACTTTCATGCATATTTAGGTTATGAGTGGTCGTGGATGTATAACAAAATAGGTTCTAGAGTATTTGTGGAACACTTTATATTTTTGATTATATGAATATTCTACCTACCAGGTCATTACCCATGAGCAGAGCATAACACTTGCTCAAGGAATATAACTCTACATTAGCCTTGTTGAGATGATATTGTAGATTGATATCATAACTAGTTATAAGCCCCAACCACCGTTGTTGATGCATGTTGAGCTCCTTCTGGATGAATATGTATTTCAGGCCCTTATGATTTGTGAAAATATCTACTCTTTCCCCTAGTAAATAATGCCATGAAATCTTTAAGGCATAAATAACCAGTACTAGCTCGAGATCACGAGTTGGGTAGTTCTTCTCATGTTGCTTCATGTCGGGATTAACAAACAATGACCTTCCCTCTTTGCATTAAGACACAACCCAAACCGATTCCCGATGCATCAGATATTATTTCCAAGCCTTCTACATCATCTGCAAACTAACACTAGTACTATTGTGAGATGATTCTTCAGCGTGTTGTTAGCCTTTCGACACTCAGGTATCCAAACAAAGTTCTCCACCTTGGAAGTACTTCATCATTGGTGCAACAATTATTGAGATGTCTTTAATGAATCTCTGATAATATCCCCCCATGCTCTGATAATATCCCGCCATGCCTAAGAAGCTTCTGACTTCACTCTCATTGGCTCTTGTCGGTATTTTTAATACTGCTTCCACCTTTTTAGGGTAAAGTAATATGCTATTTGGAGATAGATGTGGTTAAGACAAGAAGCATCCTCTAACCAGAACTCACACTATTGATCTTCCCATACAATCTCTCCTTCCGCATAATCTTTAAGATGGATCTAAGATGCTCCATGTGCTCTTCCAGAGTCTTTGAGTATATTAAAATATCATCGATGAAAATCATGATGAATTGATCCATAAATTTAGAAAAGATCTAATTCATTAGTCCCATAAAGATTGATGGCGTGTTGGTTACACTAAATGGCATAACAAGGAATTCAAAATATCCAAATCGCATCCTAAATCCTATCATGAGAATGTCTTCTTTTTGCATCTCTAATTGGTGGTATCTAAATATGAGATTTAGCATTAAATACAGTGTTGCTCCTACTAATTGCTTGGACAAATCATTGATGCTTGGCAACAAACATTTGTTCTTGATAGTAATTCGATTTAGTTCTCTGTAATTGATGCATATTCTGTCGATACCATCTTTCTTTGTACCATCTTTCTTTCTCACTAGCAACACTAGTGCACCCTATATGGGGATGCAGTAGGTCGAATGAAACCCTTGTTGAAGAACTCGTCTAGCTACCATTTGAGATGAAAGCTCCTTTGGTGATATTTTATAGGGAGCTTTAGATATATGTCATGCATGGGGACCTAATTGGAGCGCAACGAGGCTAACACACACCACTCCGACAATGACTATATCACAAAAATGTGTTAAGCCTATAATTATTAATACTCATTTTCATTAATTTGTCAAAAATAGGAAAAATTTGAAAAAGATAACTTTTCAAAAGAAGGAACAAATATTAAAACCGTTTATTAAACCAACAATAAACCCATACCTGAGTACTCATGCTCTCAACTAATCCCTCGTTTACAATCATGTTCACATTAACTATCTGGGCAGGGAAATAAAAGCAATCCGCCAAAGTGGATTCAGCAAGTACTATCAAAGGAATAGAATCCAAATGATCGGATTTATGAATAATAATTCACGTATCAAAATAAAATAAATGAATGATACGCTCAAGGAGATAGCGATCATCAAAATGAAAATTGTGCTCAAATAAAATTGTAAGGAATAAGATATGATAAAGGACAATAATATAAATAGGATGTAGACTGCAACATACGTTGTGGACTGATAAGTGAATGTATCACACCTCATAAAATCTAACACCACTGCAAAACATGTCTTCTCAGGTCCTAATAATTCTATCAACACTTATACCAAAGAGATATAATAAATCACAAGTAAAAATAATGAGAGAAAATCACCAATGTATCAAATAAAGCAGAGGATATCATCCACTCCACTGCAACATCATCATCATCATATCACATCACCATTAAAATCCTAAAGTAAATTGCAAATCAACTACAACTGAATTGAATAGATAACATTTTAAATTGATCTTTAGTTAGTTCTTATTTGGATATACAATGACTTAGTCTGTCCGCTTAAGGTGGCTACACATACACATACTCATAACTTATACATAGGCACTAATCTCGGAATCCTCTAGCCAACCAACTCACCTAGAGATAGGACTCTCCTCATTACTGATTTTCACATTTTAATTACAAATTTATACCCTCATTACCTATTTTATATGGATAAAGATATTACTAATAATTATTTTTATCTTATTTTGCAGGTTAATAAAGAAATAATGAAAAAAAGCCCAAATGACTCAAATCCTCTGATTTTCTATCAATTTTTGAAGCCCAAATATGAAGACAAACAAAGGCCCAAAAAAACCCTAGGATCCAAGAGAAATTCATGAAGAAAAGTCAAGAAAAGATAAATTCAGTTGGAAACCAACCGGTTGGCCAACCGATTGGCCAACCGATTGGTTCACAACAGATTTGATCAATGGCTGATTTCTCTTTCTTGATGGCCAAGTTTGATCCAATGGTTCACATCAACTTCGTTGGGCTATAAATAGAGGGGTCGAGGGAGAGGTTTGAGTGTGAAATATTTTACAAAAACTCTATTTGGAGAGGAGGGTTACTCTTAATTGAGAAAACCTTTCAAAAATTATAACTTTTATTACGCAATAAATGAAATTTTTTATCCCTTCAATTTCCTTTCTCTTCTTCTAATCCAAGGACCAAAAGGAGGATTAGATTAAGATCAGGAGTTGTTGGTTTCTATTTTATTTCTTTTATATTTCTTTTTCATTTCTTGTTCATTTATATGTTTTGTAGCTTAGATTTACTTTCATGCAATTTAATTCCTTGCAATTTACTTTCATGCAATGTCTTTAATTCTTGTATTTACTTTCTAGTATAGATTTTTCTTTTTTTTAATTCACCTTGAGGCTAGAACCCTCTAGGGAATTACCCTTTTCTAAGTGTGGAGCTAATATTTGTGGGATCCCTAGAGATTATTTAAAACTAGCTAACAAATCTAATTTATTCCCATAAGATTGAGATAAGCTAAGTGGATCTACTCTAGATTCCTCATATCTTTAATTAATCCTCCATACTTTACCTTCTTTATTTTTCTCTTATCCTTGCTTTTCATTTGTTTGTTATTTTCCTTTATCCTTGATTCTTGATTTCATTGATTTTCACTTCTCTCTCAATCTCATATTCCCTGCATGTGCATATAATCTCAAACCTAGTTTTGTTATTATGTGCATATAACCACAACCACATTCTCAACTTTATTTTCTCCTCTTTTGCACATAATCCTCAACCACTCTCTATTATCTCTCACAAACCACTTTCACCATGTTTTTCTTTTTGAAAAACTCCTAATTGTCGCGCACATAATCAAACAAAGAATCAAAATTAATTAACTTCCTTCTTCACGTTCCTCGTGGGATCGATAATCTTTTATACTATAACTTGATCAAGGTTGTATACTTGCAACTTTAGGAGGTAATCATTTATTTCCCATCAAGTTTTTGGCGCCGTTGCCGGGGAACGGTGCATAAGTAGAATTTTGATTAACTTTAGTTCCTTATTTTGTGTGTTTTCTTTTGTGTAGGAACTTGGAGCTTGAAGGTTAAGAGTTGAAGATTTGAGATTGAGGATTTGCCTCCAACGAGGCTTTGCATTGCTTTTGCATGGGTAACTTCTCTATCTAGTATTTTCAATTCCACCCTTTAGATAGTTCATTCACATTAGAGACAATTAGGATAAAATAAATAAAAAAAGAGATTTTACCTTTGTCAACCCTAATAAACTTCATTTCTTTGATTGTCGATCATAATAAAAAAATGAAAAGATTTTTATTTTTGTATCCTTTTTAGTTGCTTTTAATTTCTAGGGTTGCACTTCATATAATAGTAGGAATTCACCAAAGTGATTTGAGCATCTTGATTTGGCACACACTTGAAAATATCTTAAGGGCAAAACCCATTAATCAAGATAAGGTGAGGGATTTCATCACCCTTTCCTTAACCCAAAAATCACTAATTCCTCACTACACATACCCAAGCCTCTTAAAACTGATTAGACGTTGGCCCCTAAGGATTCGAGCTCATTAAGGAACAATAATTCCTTAAGTGAACCGCTCCAAGTTTATTTAGATTAATTGGTGTCTAAGGCAAGGTTTAGGGGTTGCGTAAAGCGCTCCGTATGGAAAGAGGTACTTAATTGATCTTTGATCTCCCTCTAGTACTATCCTTACCTGGCTAATTACCCAAGTAAACTTTGATCTTTTCATTAAGAAAATTTTTTGTTAGGAGCTGGTCTAAGTCAAGTTTAGGCTTAACCCTAGAGTTAGGGTGATTGAAAAGTGATTGCCTTGATTTGCTTTTAGTTAGTTTTTCCTTTTTCTTTTTTCTCATTATCTTCTTAACTTTTTCTCTTGTCCTTTTTTAAAAAAAAAAGTGTGATTTTGGTGTATGCAAACTTGGGTTAGGGATAATACCAATCGTTTAATTCATTTTGATCTATCTCTTGAACCAAACGAAATGGCCAATACCAATCCACCTGTTCTTCAAGATGTTTGTTACCCCACTAGAAATGCAATCCCCTCTGCATAAAACTCCCCGAGGTTAATGGAGCAAATTTCGAACTTAGACCGTATTTTATTAACATGCTTCCCAAATTTCTAGGAGTAGAAACCGAAGACGCTTACATTTTCATCTCCGAATTTGAAAAAGTTTGCCTCATGATCAAGATGAGGGACTTAACCGAAGATGCAATCAAACTCCGATTTATTCCATTTGCCCTTAAGGACAAAGTCAAAAAATGGCTGTATAGCTTACCCACAGATTCCATCTCAACTTGAGGTGAATTTGTAAAAGTTTTTCTGAAAATATTCTTTCCTATCCATAAAATGGTCAAGCTTAGAAACAGCATTCAAAATTTTAAAATTATCCCGGGAGAACCTTTTTAGAAATATTTTGACAAATTCAAAGATCTTCTTATCCAATGTCTTCACCATAGTCTTGAAAAGTGACGATTATGCCAAATCATTTATGAAGGATTGGATTATTCTTCAAAAACTTCCTTAGAGTCAATGTGTCAAGGGGATTTCATGAAGAAAAATGCTGATGAAGCTTGGGACTTTTTAGAGAATTTATCCGAGAAAACCATGCACTGGGAACACTGTGATGACCATGTTTCATCAGTTTCCCAACCCAAAACTAGTGGTCTTTCCTTAGAAACGAATATAGCCACTGAAGCAAAGATGGCGATAATCATGCGTAGGTTAGAAGCTTTAGAAGTCAAAGAACGAGCTCTCGCTCAAATCAATCGAGTTTCGGCCTTAGGTTGTCATAACTGTCTGTCTCCATCTCATGTTTTAGAGGAATATCCTCTTTTAGGACCCGGTCAGCCACTAGGTCAGGTAAACGCTGCATTCCAGCATCCCGGGAATGATCTATTCTTTCCAACTTACAATCCAGGTTGGAGAAATCACCCAAATCTTGCATGGAACCAGGAAAACTTCTCCAGTAACCAAACTTTCACTCCCTTTTCAAACCATTAATTTCCTAGAGGAAACATATTTCCTTCTCAAAATAATTTCCAACAACCAAATCTGTCATATCAGTCTCCTCATCACACTCCTCTGAATCCTGATCATGAAAAACGTCTTGATGTTCTAGAAAAGGGAATAGAAACCATGATTAAGGCTTCTACACAAAGCACCAGCTTGTTGACTCAAACATCCAACACTTTGAATACCTTTATGCAATCAACCAGACAAATTCTTACTTCTAACACTCAAGCCATAGCTAGATTAGAAACCCAACTTGGACAACTAGCCAGTGCTGTGAATGAGAGAGAGAAAGGAATATTTTCGAGTCAACCCGTGCCCAACCCGAAGGACACGGGATCAAGTTCAACCTACCAAGCTCAAGTGAATGCAATCCATTCACTACGGTCAGGTAAACAGGTCGATAATCAGGTTAGAATGCCTCTAAGTGAAACCCTTGAACCAGAATAAATTCTCTCTCCTTGTGATGTCTCTACTCAGAAATCACACCCTTCTGATGACCCAGAACTTGAACCAGAACCAGAGTCTAATTTTGATCAGTTTAAACCAGTTGCTCCTTACCCAGCTAGACTCAGGCCTAGGAAATACTCCCCTCAGGAGGAGAAAATTCTAAAAACTTTCAAGCAGGTTAAGGTCAATATTCCTCTCCTAGATATCATTGATCAAATTCCTTCTTATGCAAATTTTTTAAAGGAATTATGTACCAAAAAGAGGCAAATAAATGTTCCAAAGAAAGTCTTTCTTGCTGCCAATATCATTGATATACTCTCAAAATCCGTACCTTTGAAACATAAAGATCCAGGTTGCCCTACCATCTCATGTGTCATTGGTAATAGTTTCATTGATAAGGCACTCTTAGACTTAGGGGCCAGTGCCAATTTGCTCCCATTTTCGGTCTACCAATAACTAGATGTAGGGGAGCTCAAACCAATCAGATGCACCCTACAGTTAACTGATAGATCTGTCAAGGTCCCCATGGGTGAAATAACGGATGTTCTGATTAAGGTTGGGGATTTTATTTTTCCTATGGATTTTGTAGTTTTGGAAACACAGCCTGTTTCCAATCCCAAAGGACAGATACCTGTATCTTAGGAAGACCTTTCTTAGCCACTTCTAATGCTCTCATCAACTATAAAACTGGTCAAATAAAGCTGTCCTTTAGAAATTTGACTGCTGATCTCAACATTTTTAACCCAGGAAACCAACCAGATAATCAATCAATGGAAATAAATTACATCCAGGAAAGCTTCATTAAAGAGATAGAAGAAGAAGAGAATAAATCAGACCTTAGTTTTGAGGAAATCTTTCATGAGGAGCTGGAAATCTTGAAAAAATCAGATTTGATTTTTCAAAATGAGGGAACTGTGTTGAATACATGCCTCTTGAATGCAACATTCGAGGAACTCTTTTCTGATGAGCTTAGATTTTTGAAATAGCAGCCAAAATGTCAAATTTTCATTAATCAAAAATCTAAGTTCAAAATGCATAACACCAATAATACCTACCTTTATTTGCTGCAAAAATCATTGGAAACCTTAGAATTTTTAGAATTTAAGCACATCAGTGATTATATCATTTTGAAATTCTTTAAATTTCGGGGTAGAATTTTCAGCAATAAGGTAGGATTCAATGTAGAATGTGAGCTTCTTATGTTTCATCTTTTATTCTACATTTTTATTTTTATCTCATAATAATAAAAGAATTTATTCTTCTCTCATGTGAGAGTTTCTTGTTGTTCTTTATTTTTAAAAAAAGAGAGAGAATAAATTTTGGCTTCACCCCCTCATCTTGAAGATATTTGTAGAATTTTTATCATTGTTCGAAGCTAGCCGAACAAATGTAAGTGCTTCAATTATTATCTGTTTTACTTTGTGCATAATAGAATTTGCATTGAGGACAATGCAAAATTTAGGTGTTGGGGTGGGAATTAGTCATTTTGCTCTTTATCTTAGTCATTTTTCCTCTTTTTCTTACCATTTTTTCTTTTTATGTCATTTTTTCCTCTTTTCATAAAAAATAGTCACTTGCCAACTTAATAAGGTTGATTAATAATTGATCTATTTGATAGAATTTAAGTCTTCTAATCCTTAGTTAGTTCTATAATCAAGTTTACCTTTTATGATAACTCTAAATAAATTTCTTAAGAAATGATTTTCAAAGTAGTATACTTTACTTAAGTTTTAACTTAGATTTTTAATTAAAGTAATGAAATTTTTGCATGCCTAACTTAGAGTTGAAAATAATTTTTCAAGTTGTCTTGATCCAAATATTGTTCAGAATATACACACACACACACACACACACACACACACACACACACACACACATATATATATATATATATATATATATATATATATATATATTATACTAACTTAACAAAAGAAGAAAAATTTCTCTTAAAATCATTGGTGGTTCTATTTTACTAAGCCTAAGTTGGTGAGTAATTAAGCCCGAGGAGTATTTCTATGCTTAATGACCTAAGCCCAATTGGGTTGGGATTCATTGGCCCAAAACTCACTAAATGGTCACTTAGAAAGCCGATTAAAAGAACAAAACTACTAAGGAATAAAGAGTAAAAAAATTCATACTAACCATGTTTTTATATATAGTTATATTTATATATGTTCTTGAAGAATTAAATGGATTAAAAGACTTGAAGTTTGTTTAAAACAAAGAGTTAGCATGTTCTTTTCAAAACTTTTAAATTAAATTTTTGAGTTAAACTTGGTTTTGTATAACAATAATGGAAGGATTTTCTTAAGAAAATTACATTGGAGTTATGATAAAAACGTTTTCTTGAGTATTAACCAACTTCATTTGGAATGTTTGAATATATCAAATGAATTAATTATTTTATTTACTTATTTAAATTGGCAAGTTGACTGAATTTTATGGGTATATTCACTGCAAACCCTCACGAGACTACAACTCGTCCACTAGGGTTACCTAGGGGTTTAAAGGCTTGTTGTATGCGCTAAATATAACCGCGATTCCTGTGAAATTGAGTTAGGTTTTCTTTTTATTTTCTTTGCTAGAGGACTAGCAAAAGTTTCGGTGTGGGGGTATTTGATTATCACATTTTAATTATAAATTTATACCCTCATTACCTATTTTATATGAATAAAGATATTACTAATAATTATTTTTATCTTATTTTGCAGGTTAATAAAGAAATAATGAATAAAAGCCCAAATGACTCAAATCCTCGGATTTTCTACCAATTTTTGAAAGCCCAAATATGAAGACGAACGAAGGCCCAAGAAAACCCTAGGATCCAAGAGAAATTCGTGAAGAAAAATTAAGAAAAGACAAATTCGGTTGGAAACCAACCGGTTGGCCAACCGATTGGTTCACAACAGATTTGATCAATGGCTGATTTCTCTTTCTTGGTGGCCAAGTTTGATCCAATGGTTCACATCAACTCTGTTAGGCTATAAATAGAGGGGTAGAGGGAGAGGTTTGAGAGTGAAATATTTTGTAAAAACTCTATTTGGAGAGGAGGTTTACTCTTAATTGAGAAGACCTTCTAAAAATTATAATTTTTGTTATACAATAAATGAAAATTTTCACCCCTTCAATTTCCTTTCTCTTCTTCTAATCCAAGGACCAAAAGAAGGATTAAATTAAGATCAGGAGTTGTTGGTTTTGTAGGATCGCTGATCTAACACACTAAAATACTAGAGGGGGGGTGAATAGTATTCTTTTAAAAAGTATGCAAAGTAGATTATAAATTGCAATAAAGATAGCAACAATCACAGAAAATCACAAACACAAAAAAAAGATTTTATACTGGTTCCACCTCCCCTGTGTACATTCAGTCTCTAAGCAAATCCCGCTTGAGATTTCCACTATGATTTTGAAAACACTTACAAAATAAAGCAAACCTGACCAATTTGCAAGACCATGCAAATTGCAACCAATCTGTACACCAAGAGATCAACACCTCTCAAAAACCCGAGAGTAAACTTTTTCTTGAATCAACAACAATTCCTATACGCCTTGATGTATTGTGATGTGTAGTAGTGGCTTAGGAATCTTTTTTTAATCTCTAGAAAATGCCCAAGTGATTTGTATGTAGGATTAATCTCAAAGGCAAAATCAGACTCAACTTTCTCTCTTAAGAATGTTCAAAAGTTAAAACTTATGGATAGGGAATGATAATATGAATTTCTGAACTTGTAACCTATTTATATCCCTTTGAAAAGATATTTTTTCAGCCAAAGAAACGGATATAAACGGCTAAAACGATCACAAATTCAAAACCGAAAAGTCGAAAACCGCCTATGTAGTCGACTAATAGTCATAGTAGTCGACTACTCGAAGTTAAAACGACTCTGTTAATACATGATTTTTCTTAGTAGTCGACTCTGAAGTTCATTAGTCGACTATACCGTAAACGCATTTAAACTAGATTTAAGTGTAAGATCTTAGTAGTCGACTATAATATGCATAGTAGTCGACTACTCTGTAATTTTACAGAATCTTAAAATATGTCTAAGTCTTAAGTAGTCGACTACACTTTATATTAGTCGACTATTCTGTAAGATGACAGAAACTTATATTTTGACATAATGCTTTAAATAGTCGACTACTATTCTAATTAGTCGACTATTAAGAGATGAAAATGATATGAATGCAATATATTTAGACTTGTAAATTCACTGTTAACTCTAATGGTTAACATAGGGGATTTCTATTGTTAACCAACACACTAAGCATGTGTTAGTGTGTTCTAAATGTGTGTGTGTGTGTGAGTGACCAAGGCTTGTACAAATTTTCTAAGTAAAGAAGATATAAATAACAATTACATAAAGCTCTTATCTTCAATACTTTGCCTTGAACTCATCTTGCACTTGTCCACATATTTTATTCATGTTTGATATCTGCATTGACAAGTTAGCGTATATATATATAACACACATAATATAAATTGTTATCATCAAAACAGTATCTTTGGGGACAAGATATCCAACATTCTCCCCTTTTGATGATGACAAACAATTTATATATATATGTAAGTATATTGTAAAAGAGATAAAATATTTAGAAACAAATATACTTACTCCCCTTGCATAAAAGCATATTAGAGTCAATATTACATATTACAATACCATTAATTTCTCCCCTTTGTCATTGTTAAAAGAAGTATATGCTAAACATGATCTCTTAGAGACTCTATTAGAAATATTTCTAATAATCAAATCATGTGGATGATTTCCAACTTCAACAAATTTCTTTGGTAAATCATTTGGTAAATTATTATCCTTTGAAATATCTAACATTGGAGTGTCATGAATAGTATCACCTAAATCATCATCATTACTTAAAACAGTAGGTGTTTTTATAAAAGTTTCATCAAAAGAAACGTCCAAAGATTCTTCAATAACTAAAGTTCTTTTATTATATATTCTATATGCTTTGCTATGATTAGAATAACCAACAAAAATTCCTTCATCGATTTAGAATCAAATTTGTCCAAATTATCTTTTGTGTTCAATATAAAGCATTTACATCTAAAAATTTTAAAATAAGAAACTTTTGGAATTCTATTATAAAATAATTCATATGGTGTTTTCTTTAAAATAGGTCTTAATAAAACTCTATTTTGAACATAACACGTTGTAGATCTGACTTACGTCCAAAAATATTTTGGTAAATTACTATCACATAACATGGTTCTAGCACATTCTTGTAAAGTTCTATTCTTTCTTTCTACAACTCCATTTTGTGGAGCTGCTCTAGGAAAAGAAAAAGTATGAGAAATACCATTTTATCACAAAATTTGCAAAAGTTTATTTTCAAATTCTCCTCCATGATCACTACTTATAGTAATTATAGAAAGAGATTTTGATTTTGAATTCTTTTACAAAAGATAGAAAACTCATTAAAAACTTTATTTTTATGTTTAAGAAATATTACCCATGTAAATCTTGTAAAATCATCAATAATTACAAATACATATCTACTTACATTTAAAAATGCTATCCTAGAAGGACCAAAAGATCAATATGAAGTAATTCTAGTGGTTTACTTGTAGAAATTATATTTTTAGATTTAAAAGAAGATTTATGCATTTTTCCTTGTTGACATGCATCACAAAAATTATCTTTATAAGAAAGCTTAGGTAAACCATTTACGAATCATTTTTAGAAATCTTAAAAATATGTTTAAAATTAACATGACCAAAACGTTTATGCCATAAAATAGAATCATTAGAAGATGCAAAAGACAATGTTCATTAGAAACATTATCTATAGATAAAACATATATATTATTCTTTCTATGACCATTATATAAAACAAGAATCCAGGTCATTGTCATAAATTAAGCAAGATTATTTTTCAAAAATGATTTTAAAACCTTTATCACAAAGTTGACTTATACTAAGCAGATTATGTTTAAGACCATCAACTAATAAAATATTATTAATGATAGGTTTATTAGGATTACCAACAGTTCAATACCAATCACCTTTCCTTTGTTGTTATCCCCAAAAGTGACAAGACCACCATTCTTGTTTTGAAAAGACGACAATAATTGTATATTTCGGTCATATGTTTAGAGCAACCACTATCTAAAATTCACCTATCTTTTTGGTACCTGAAATGATAAATATTTATAACTTTGGTACCCATTTTATGTTGGGTCCATAAAATTAGTCTTTAGGAAATCAAACCCATGAAGAGTTTGATTTGCCTATATAGTTAGTTGATAAACAAACATCTTTAATAAATATAGAAATATAAATCTTTTTCTTTAAAGAAGTTAATTCTTTAGGCACCCAAATAGATAAGTATTTTAATTTCTTTTCACATAAAACATTATTTTTCAGATAAGCATGTGAAGAGATAACATTGTTTTCATGCGATTTTGAAGATGATTTTACGAAAGTGGTTTTCTTAGAAATATTTTTATCAACTTGAAAACCCAAACCTTTTGTCTTTTGATATTCTTTTGATATGAAAGTAAATTTTTAGATTTTCTTTACCTTTATTGAATTTACTAACATTCAAATATATATCATCATATTTTGATTTAATAGAAGAAATATCTTTATCTAAAATACTAATGCGAATTTTAAATCATTCCATTCTGATTTTAGATAAATATTCTCAGTAGTCAAAACATGATTTTCTTTAAGTAAAGATTTATTTTCCTCTTTCAATTTAATTTCTTGAGAATAAAAATTAGTAGAGGAATTTATATCAGAAATTTCATCTAATAATCTTTTATTTTCACCTTTAAGAAAATTATGTGAAGCTTTTAATCTCAAAAAATTTCATATAATTCATTGAATGCATCTAAAAGTTCTTCATTGTTATTTACCTCATCTTGTGCCATAAAGCACATATGAGCGCTTTCCTTTTCCTCAATTTCTTCATCCGAAGACGAATCATCACTATCATCCCATGTAGCCGCCATAGCCTTTCTTTTCTTATTACTTTGAGTATTGTTGTAATTATTAAAGTAATTTGATTTTTGCTTATTCTTCAACAATGGACAATCTTTCTTCACGTGTCCTGGTTTGTTACACTTGAAACAAACAAGTAAGTTATTTGAATTTGAATTTTTGGATTTGAACTTACCTTGTTTAATAAATTTTTGAAACTTGCGTGCAAACATGCTCATTTCTTCTTCTTCACCATCTGAATCTTCTTTATCGAAGTAGTATTGAATGCAAGTACTTTCTTATTCTTTGTTTCATTTTTATTTTTTCTATCTTCAATTTGAACCTCATAAGGCATTAAATTTCCAATAAGATTTTTCACCGTTAGAGTTGATAAATCATTCGCTTCCTCTATTGCAGTAACTTTCTTTTCCCATTGTGCAGAAAGTGAACGGAGTATCTTTCGTATCATTTTCACTTGAGTGCATACTTTTCCAAGACCGATGAGAGAATTGGTAATGTCAGTGAATCTTGTAAACATTTCTCCAATGGTCTCGTTTTTCTTCATTCTGAACAATTCGAACCTGTGTACAAGAACAGAAATTTTAGATTTTTTAACCTTATTTGTACCTTCATGAGTTACCTCGTGTGTGTGCCAAATATCGTATGCAGATGTGGCTGTTGACACCCTGTTGAACTCATTCTTGTCAAGTGCACAGAATAAAGCATTCATTGCTTTAGAATCCAAATTTACGTTGTTCCTTTGAGATGTAGTCCATTCTGTGAAAGGAGTAGTTGGCTTCTCATATTTAGTTTCCACAACATTCCAAAGTTCGTAGCCAATTGATTAAAGGTAGATTTTCATTCGATACTTCCAGTAGTTGTAATTCAAGCCATCGAACATTGGTGGACGATTGGTAGAATGTCCTTCCTTAAATTGTGAAGTTGAATCAAAAGTTGATGCCATCTTTAACCTTGCTCTGATACCAAATGTAGGATCGTTGATCTAACACACTAAAACACTAGACGGGGGTGAATAGTATTCTTTTAAAAATTATGCAAAGTAGATTATAAATTGCAATAAAGATAGCAACAATCACAGAAAATCACAAACATAAATAAAATTTTTTATACTGGTTCCACCTCCCCGGTGTACATCCAGTCCCCAAGCAAATCCCGCTTGAGATTTCCATTATGATTTTGAAAACACTTACAAAATCAAAAAGCAAACCCGACTAATTTGCAAGACCATGCAAATTGTAATCAATCTCTACACCAAGAGATCAACACCTCTAAAAAATCCGAGAGTAAACTTTTTCTTGAATCAACAACAACAATTCCTGTAAGCCTTGATGTATTGTGATGTGTAGTAGTGGCTTAGGAATCTTTTTTTAATCTCTAGAAAATGCCCAAGTGATTTGTATGTAGGATTAATCTCAAAGGTAAAATCAGACTCAACTTTCTCTCTTAAGAATGTTCAAAAGTTGAAACTTATGGATAGGGAATGATAATATGACTTTCTGAACTTGTAACCTATTTATATCCCATTGAAAAGATATTTTTTCAGCCAAAGAAATGGATATAAACGGCTAAAAACAGTCATAAATTCAAAAACTGAAAAGTCAGAAAACTGTCTATGTAGTCGACTAATAGTCATAGTAGTCAACTACTCTGAGTTAAAACAGACTCTGTTAATACATGATTTTTCTTAGTAGTTGACTACAGAAGTTCATTAGTCGACTATACTGTAAACGACAGAAACTAGATTTAAGTGTAAGATCTTAGTAGTCGACTATAATATGCATAGTAGTCGACTACTCTGTAATTTTACAGAATCTTGAAATATGTCTAAGTCTTAAGTAGTCGACTACACTTTATATTAGTCGACTATTCTGTAAAATGACAGAAACTTATATTTTGACACAAAGCTTTAAATAGTCGACTACTATTCTAATTAGTCGACTATTAAGAGATGAAAATGATATGAATGCAATATATTTAGACTTGTAAATTCACTATTAACTCTAATGGTTAACATAGGGGATTTCTATTGTTAACCAACACACTAAGCATGTGTTAGTGTGTTCTAAATGTGTGTGTGTATGTGAGTGATCAAGGCTTGTACAAATTTTCTAAGTAAAGAAGATATAAATAACAATGCTCTTATCTTCAATACTTTACCTTGAACTCATCTTGCACTTGTCCACATATCTTATTCATGTTTGATATCTGCATTGACAAGTTAGCGATATATATATATATATATATAACACATATAATATAAATTGTTATCATCAAAATAGTATCTTTGGGGACAAGATATCCAACAGGTTTCTATTTTATTTCTTTTGCATTTCTTTTTCATTTCTTATTCATTTATATGTTTTGTAGCTTAGATTTACTTTCATGCAATTTAATTCCTTTCAATTTACTTTCACGCAATGTCTTTAATTCCTGTATTTACTTTCTAGTATAGATTTTTTTTCTTTAATTCACCTTGAGGCTAGAACCCTCTAGGGAATTACCCTTTTCTAAGTGTGGAACTAATATTTATGGGATCCCTAGAGATTGTTTGAAACTAGCTAATAAATTCAACTTATTCCTATAAGATTGAGATAAGCTAAGTGGATCTACTCTAGATTCTTCATATCTTTAATTAATCCTCCATACTTTACCTTCTTTATTTTCCTCTTATCCTTGATTTTCATTTGTTTGTTATTTTTTTATTCTTGATTCTTGATTTCATTGATTTTACTTCTCTCTCAATCTCATATCCCCTCCATGTGCATATAATCTCAAACCTAGTTTTGTTATTATGTGCATATAACCACAACCACATTCTCAACTTTATTTTCTCCTCTTTTGCACATAATCCACAACCACTCTCTCTTATCTCTCACAAACCACTTTCACCATGTTTTTCTTTTTGAATAACTTCTAATTGTCGCGCACATAATCAAACAAAGAACCAAAATTAATTAACTTCCTTCTTCACGTTCCTCGTGGGATCGATAATCGTTTGTACTATAACTTGATCAAGGTTGTATACTTGCAACTTTAGGAGGTAATCATTTATTTCCCATCAATTACTTATCCCCCATCCCCGTTGTTACTTAATATATTTTATTTCTACATAGAATAGTATGCAATAAATTCCCAATCCTTTGCAATACATACCATACAACTAGTTAAGCGTTATATACCATCATTGACATCACGGTTGGTAGCTAACCACCCAGCATGTACATACGTAATCCCTAACCTAGAAGATCAAATATCTCGCAGCCTAAGAGCATGTTGCTATGCCCGTCTATATGTATAAAGGTTTGACAAACCAAACCTCTCAATCATCAACATTCAACACCATTCTTCTTTTAACAATATCTATAAAGTCATTTGAATCGCCTACAAATTATTCATTAATTTCTATTAACACACAGAGTTATTTGAGTGGCAAAACACTCCATAATATGGTGTATTATCTCATAGGACTACTCCCACACAACTAATCTATTAAAGCCTCCTTCGAGTCACTTTACGTGTTATAAAATAATAAGTTCTCATCAATTTTTAACTGTCAAGTCTCTCCGGACATAATTGGACACCTTCAAATTATCAAGTAAATAACAACTCAAGTTTGTTTGTTAAACAAATACTCAGTTGAGCAAATAAGAGAATTTAGTACTAAAAATCACCCTATATATATCAAAAAAGGGCTATGATGAACAAAGGACTCTAAATAGAGTTGGAATATATACAATTTTCCTCATTTAATTAGTGTAGCTCAATAGTTAAAATTAACATGGTAAACTTAATTATAAAATTCAACTATCCTCAAATATTTGGTTAATGGTGTTTTACAACTAATATGATAAAACAAACACAATAATAGGGTTTCAAGAATTAATAACTCTTAAGAGTTTTATACACATTTAGTAGAGAATGATAAGTCAATCCCTAAAAATGAAATGTCAAGGTCTTAACAAATGACCAAAATAACTATTGATGTATTGAGGGAAAAGTATGCCTTAGAATATCTAACTAATCTGAAAGTAGACCCATCTGTCAACTATGGTGAAAATCCTAATGACTGAAAGCAATATCTAAAAGATATAAGTTTAAAATTGTCAAATATCATTCAGATGAATTAAAACATCCTACATCATCAATTAGTCTTATATTCTCTTTAAATAAGGTTAAAATTGATAATTTATCTAATCAGACTAAACTATAATTCATCAGAGAGTTAAATATGACTCACAACTAAATCAGATGGCTGGAATTACTAGCCAGATGTCTGAAAAATAAACCAGACGCCTCCCTAATAAAAACATATTTCTCTGACAAAAAAAAATTCAGGTTTCTATCAAAACCCAACTCAGACGTCTAGTCCTCTAGAACAGATGTCTGATGCCCCCCTTTAGATGTCTTGTGTCAAATGACTAGACATCTGAATTTATTTCAAACATCTGATGCTGCTCGTCAAATGTCTAATTTCCTGCTGATCTGCATGTTTTCGTCTCGTTCATCAATATTTCTTTGCCACTTCAACTCTAGTCTTCTTGTCGATCATCTTACATGTTAGGAGATTAAAATTATACCATTCTAACCATAACTTCAGCTCCAAATGTTACTCTACAGAACTAGGGTTTTGCAAAGTTTAGATCTCAACTAAATTTTATGTCGAAATATCAAAATCATGTTAATGGTTGGATCTTTCATCAAAATATGAACCAACAGTGAAATTCTAACATAGCCAGATGTTATTAAATGCTGAACTAAGGCATCCTATCACTACCTATAACAAAATTCATGTCTTCCCTATGCACGAGCCATAAAATCTATGAAAACTAATGATAGCGGGTAAAGACAACATAGGGTAAACATGAACAATGAGATAAAACTAAACATATATGACTTATGAGATTTATAATGTAGGAAAAAGAAATCAAAGGCAAGTAGAAAGCAAGTCGGTATTTGCCTTGGCCGGAATCAGATCCAACATTGAATGAACTCCTCTAACAAACGGTGTAGAATACTCCATCGGAGCTACTCCCTTTTTCCTGTTCTTCCTCCATGAGATAGCCTCCTTTATAGATGAGAAAAATAAAACATATGAATAGGTCAGAAACCTGTTAATTTCAGCCAATTTCATCAAGTCGGTGCACCAAAGGGTTTTGAGAGAGGAATGTAGGGAATATACAAGTTTAAACAAGTCGGTGTTTTAGAAATAAAGCAAATAGGTCAGAAACCTGTTAATTTCAGCCAATTTCATCAAAGTAGACGTCTGATCGTGGTGCACCAATTGTTTGTTCGTCGTCTAGTTGTTTGTCCCTGTCATCTAGGCGTTTGGCCTTGTGGTCCAGTAGAATCTAAACATGATGGCTAAAATGCCTTATTTCTTGACTGGGCTAAAACTTTGACACGTAAAATAATGAGAGGAACATTTTCTCGAACTATAATAATTTCAAATCCTAAATAAAAAATGGGTCAATGGTCGAAATACTATAGATTTGACACCAAACTGATATTCGACAACTCTAGACCTTTCCTCTAACTTTCTACGATGAATACACATAGAATGAAAAATGATTTGAGAGTGATATCATTATATAAGTAATAGTATGAGACACTCAATAATATAAGTGTTTGACCGATCCAGTAACGATAAAATACTGAAATGGTATGCATATGAATACGGGGTGTTACAGAGTATATGTCATCCCTTGCATGAGATCTATTGTGATTTAACTTCTCGACCAAGCGGTAATCCTAGCAAATCATTAGGAAACACATCCATAAATTTTAACACTATTGGCTGTATTGGCTTCTCTTTATTTGGCCTTTCTTCAACATCTTTTAAACTCATAGAGATAGTAGACCTTTGGGTATTGCACGGTACTACAGCGGATTCATAGTCTTGCAAGCTCCATGGAATACGAACTTTGGATGATTGATTATCTTGAGCAATACCCTTTTCTGACAATAGTCTATAAGAGCACGAAATGTTCCTAACCAATCCATACCAAGAATTGTGTCTTACCCTTTCCAGTCTATCATTGAGAAATCTGCAAAGAGTTCTCTCTCGCGCAACACTACCGGATAATTCTTATATTATATATATATATATATATATATATATATATATATATATATATATATATATATATATATATATATATATATATATATATATATATATATATATATATATATATATATATATATATATATATATATATATATATATATATATATATATATATATATATATATATATATATATATATATATATATATATATATATATATATATATATATATATATATATATATATATATATATATATATATATATATATATATATATATATATATATATATATATATATATATATATATATATATATATATATATATATATATATATATATATATATATATATATATATATATATATATATATATATATATATATATATATATATATATATATATATATATATATATATATATATATATATATATATATATATATATATATATATATATATATATATATATATATATATATATATATATATATATATATATATATATATATATATATATATATATATATATATATATATATATATATATATATATATATATATATATATATATATATATATATATATATATATATATATATATATATATATATATATATATATATATATATATATATATATATATATATATATATATATATATATATATATATATATATATATATATATATATATATATATATATATATATATATATATATATATATATATATATATATATATATATATATATATATATATATATATATATATATATATATATATATATATATATATATATATATATATATATATATATATATATATATATATATATATATATATATATATATATATATATATATATATATATATATATATATATATATATATATATATATATATATATATATATATATATATATATATATATATATATATATATATATATATATATATATATATATATATATATATATATATATATATATATATATATATATATATATATATATATATATATATATATATATATATATATATATATATATATATATATATATATATATATATATATATATATATATATATATATATATATATATATATATATATATATATATATATATATATATATATATATATATATATATATATATATATATATATATATATATATATATATATATATATATATATATATATATATATATATATATATATATATATATATATATATATATATATATATATATATATATATATATATATATATATATATATATATATATATATATATATATATATATATATATATATATATATATATATATATATATATATATATATATATATATATATATATATATATATATATATATATATATATATATATATATATATATATATATATATATATATATATATATATATATATATATATATATATATATATATATATATATATATATATATATATATATATATATATATATATATATATATATATATATATATATATATATATATATATATATATATATATATATATATATATATATATATATATATATATATATATATATATATATATATATATATATATATATATATATATATATATATATATATATATATATATATATATATATATATATATATATATATATATATATATATATATATATATATATATATATATATATATATATATATATATATATATATATATATATATATATATATATATATATATATATATATATATATATATATATATATATATATATATATATATATATATATATATATATATATATATATATATATATATATATATATATATATATATATATATATATATATATATATATATATATATATATATATATATATATATATATATATATATATATATATATATATATATATATATATATATATATATATATATATATATATATATATATATATATATATATATATATATATATATATATATATATATATATATATATATATATATATATATATATATATATATATATATATATATATATATATATATATATATATATATATATATATATATATATATATATATATATATATATATATATATATATATATATATATATATATATATATATATATATATATATATATATATATATATATATATATATATATATATATATATATATATATATATATATATATATATATATATATATATATATATATATATATATATATATATATATATATATATATATATATATATATATATATATATATATATATATATATATATATATATATATATATATATATATATATATATATATATATATATATATATATATATATATATATATATATATATATATATATATATATATATATATATATATATATATATATATATATATATATATATATATATATATATATATATATATATATATATATATATATATATATATATATATATATATATATATATATATATATATATATATATATATATATATATATATATATATATATATATATATATATATATATATATATATATATATATATATATATATATATATATATATATATATATATATATATATATATATATATATATATATATATATATATATATATATATATATATATATATATATATATATATATATATATATATATATATATATATATATATATATATATATATATATATATATATATATATATATATATATATATATATATATATATATATATATATATATATATATATATATATATATATATATATATATATATATATATATATATATATATATATATATATATATATATATATATATATATATATATATATATATATATATATATATATATATATATATATATATATATATATATATATATATATATATATATATATATATATATATATATATATATATATATATATATATATATATATATATATATATATATATATATATATATATATATATATATATATATATATATATATATATATATATATATATATATATATATATATATATATATATATATATATATATATATATATATATATATATATATATATATATATATATATATATATATATATATATATATATATATATATATATATATATATATATATATATATATATATATATATATATATATATATATATATATATATATATATATATATATATATATATATATATATATATATATATATATATATATATATATATATATATATATATATATATATATATATATATATATATATATATATATATATATATATATATATATATATATATATATATATATATATATATATATATATATATATATATATATATATATATATATATATATATATATATATTTAAACTCATAGAGATAGTAGACCTTTGGGTATTGCACGGTACTACAGCGATTCATAGTCTTGCAAGCTCCATGGAATACGAACTTTGGATGATTGATTATCTTGAGCAATACCCTTTTCTGACAATAGTCTATAAGAGCACGAAATGTTCCTAACCAATCCATACCAAGAATTGTGTCTTACCCTTTCCAGTCTATCATTGAGAAATCTGCAAAGAGTTCTCTCTCGCGCAACACTACCAGATAATTCTTATATTATCTATCTGATAATGAAATACCACTATCAATCATAATGTTCCAACCCTCATCTAAGCTAGAACTAGGAATAGAGTGTTTATTTAAAAAAAAAAGATGCGGAAATAAAACAATGTGAAGCTTCAGAATCAAATAAGGCATGAGCGGGTACATCATGAATTAGGATTACACATGTAACAATGTTTCCAGAAGTCTTGGCCTCCTCAGCGGTCAAGGTATAAGCATGTCCCTAACCCTAAGTTTGCTCTACACTGGTATTTAGATTAGCCCCTTGGTTAATGTTGTTGCCTTCGTTCTTCTTGACTTTTTGATGATACACCTTTCCAAATCTCTTGTTTTACTTCCCCTGATAAGACACTTCTTCCTTCCCTATGGTTACAGGCTGGCCTCTGGGTTGCACTGGAACTAGAGCTTTCATCTTGGGGAAAAACATCTATCCGCTAGTCAGCACACCTCACCTAGTACACTTTCCATTAGATTTCTAGCACAGACTCCAATCAATATGACCTTTCCCACAAAAATTATTGTGATCTTGATGCAAGCCTAGAGGGAGTGTGAATAGGGTTGTTATACTTTTTATTAAATTAAAAAGACTACGATTTAGTTATCAGATATAGCATCAGAATTATAAAATAAAAATTAAACAAGAAGAACAACCGTAGAAAGAACAACCACAGCAGAACACAAAAGTTTTTATAGTGGTTCAGAATAAATTCCTACCTCCACTCTTCCTTTTCTTGAAGGGGCTTCCACACTACATGATATTGTTTACCTGAATCACAAACCCAATGTAGTAGGTTTTACAAGACCGCTCCCTAGTCTGACCCTAGCTAGTCGTCTTCACATAACATCCTATGACTAGTGTAGAATCCTAGCTCCCACTAGTAACTCTCTTCATCAATTAACTCCAGCTGGAGTGCATCATCAGACAAATTATGATCTCATGATCATAATAAAAAGAGTTTTACAAAAACAAATATCAATTAAAAGAAACTAGTAAGATCTTATAGCCCTTTTTATTTGCAAATCGTTCTCTACAGGATTTGATTAGAGATCTGAAAGAATGAAGTCGTAGCTTAAAACCAAAGGCAGAACTATTCAAACTAGATTATGGTTGAATGACAAAGAACATAGTCGAGAGTGAAATCTGAGGACCTCCACGGATATTCCAATAGGGTTCCTTCTTCACAACTCCAAACCCTAGCCTCCTCTCTCTTTCTCTCTCTTCATCTATCTCAAATAGGTTTGGAATAATCATTAGAATTGAGAGAAGAGAGTTTATATCTCAGCTGCAATGAAGGGCTGAGACTACAAGTTGAAATTGGATCCCGCACTCCAGTCTCATTGATGAGACAAGAATGCTTATCGATGAGCAAACCTCATTAATGAGTATAAATACTCATGGATGAGTATTTGCCGAATTCTCTAGAATTTTTATTCAATTGGTGAATGCTAGTCGATTGAGGATCCTTATGCTCATCGATGAGTTAAGATACTCATCGATGCATATCTTCTTGAAAATATTCTATTGAGTTTTGATTTAATTGATGAACACTTAGTGATCAATGAATCTTTGCATCCGGTAGCAGATTCATCGATGGGCAAAATATACTCATCAATGAGTATGACTCATCGATGAGCAAATTACTGAAATTCACATTGAATTGTTTTAACTCTGTTTGGCCTCAATCTCGATTCAACTTTATTGTAACCTACATAAAAATATCTCAAACACATATTAGACCCAAATAAATATTTATTATTATTCAAACTATGGTAATTGTATAGACACGGTCCTAACAATCTCTCCCTTTGGATAACAATAAATTCTTAAATTTGAAACAAAAGACAAATGCTTGAGATACAATAAATATGTAACAATTATCAGTTGCATGACATTTAATAAATGATATGTAAGCTCCCTTACAGGTATGTGTTGGTTAAAAATTAAAGTTTTAAAGTCAAGTATACAACTTGATGGTTGTAGTACTTACAAATCGATCAATAAGGAAAAATATTTTCTTGTTAAAATGGAACTTTTTCTATTAGATTAATTAAAAAGAGGTGGTGAAGAAAAGAGTTGAGTTGGTTTTTCTACTTTTGTTTTAAAAGAAAAGAAAATAAAACAAAGAATAAAAGACAGAGAGAAAATAAATGCAAAAAAGAAAAAAAAAAAGAAAAGAAAGCAAAACTAGAAAAAGGCTAATAACAAAATTAAGAAATCTAGAAAGAAAAGCTAATTGAATTTTGTTTCAAAATAAAATAAAATAAAATCAAAACAAGATATATATATATATATATATATATATATATATATATATATATATATATATATATATATATATATATATATATATATATATATATATATATATATATATATATATATATATATAAATATACACACACACACAGAGAGAGAGAGAGGAGAGAAGGGAAGAGAATAAATGCAAGAAAACTAAGAAACTAAAACAAAGAAAAGAGAGAGAAAGAAGGAAAAGCAAAGAACTAAAAGGCTAGAGTTAAAAGAAAGAGCTAGGATAAATAAAAAATAAATGCAATAATTAAAGGAAAAGTGAACAACTAAGGAGTACTAAAGGAAAGAAACTAGAGTAGTAGACAAAGCATTTAGAATTGATTTCACTAGGTAATTATTATTTAGATCTTGAATTAACTGTCCTTTTTTCATTTGTTACTTCTAGAATTAACAAGCATAAACTATAAATCTAATTAAAAAGTGTAGTTTATAAAATTAAACAAAGTATAAAGTAATTCTAGAACAATTAAAAACATAAGGCATCAATGCATTTGAACAAATTGTAATCTAATAATTTATATTATTCTACCAATTCCTAATTAATTAATTATTCTAGCATGAACAATTAAAGCATAAAGAGAGAAATTCTAAATCTAATTAATAAATTACACTAGCTTCATCTAATCTTGAATAGCCTAAAAACTTTATCTACTCATATTAATTTCTAATTTATTTTTCATAAAATAAAGCAAAAAAAGTAAGAAAAATAAAAAGTAAAGATTAAAAATAAAACTCACATTGAGAGGGATTCACCATTCTTGTATGCTCAAAAAATTTTAAGTCGTCATCATCAAAATATAGAAGAAGAATTTTAGAGAGGGAAAAATTTCTATTATTGCAAAACTAAAGTTTTACAAAATTTTGAAGGCACTAAAGAGCATTCTCCTCATCCAAAAATTGATTACTTAAAACTTTCATCACTCTCACCCTCACTCTACCCCTATTTATAGCCTACAGGAATACCTACAACTATTGAATCAAACTTGCTCTCCAAGAAAATGAAAATCAATCATTAAGCAATTCTATTATATACTTATCGATGGGCTCACTGATGAGTCTATAAAAATTCGAGACTATGAGTTGATTTGTTGACTTTTCTTCATTTTGGATCCTTCGGCTTTTTGGTTTTCTCTTGGACTTTTATTAGAGCTTCAATTTGGATGTTTTGGGCTTTTTTTAAGCTTAGAATAATCTTTACTTAAAGGCCTCTTTATCCAAACTTTATTTCCTAAAAATTCATTAAATCACTTTAGTAACAATTAAAATTATTCAAAAACTTATAGGTATTGAATGTATGAAATGCAATAAAGTTGTTAATTATTACGCATACATGAAATATGAGATACAACTTTACTATGCTCCCTCTGCAATAAAGCATTAAACTTCTCATGAAAAAATTCCATTAAAAATAATTCACATACAAAAGGACTAAAATGTCCAAAAGAAATTTTAAATTGGTCCAAAAATTCTTCGCCATTTGTTCTTAGCAAAAACAATCCTTACCACATGAATATATAGTGAGATAAAGCAATGAATAATACTTTCTAAATGGAAATAAGGAGAGGTATTCAAACAAGTCCACAAAAAAATTTTATACAAAAATATCAATGACATGTGGGTCTCTAATCTATGTGTGATCCAATCATTTCACTTCATGTACATGTAGGAGTACTCATAATAGGCAAAAATGGGGTGTATCAAAAAGTGTGACCTATAACAACAACAAATATGACATGCATGCAAAAAAATATATATGAACAAGCTAAAAGAGAGAAAATCTCAACTTTCAAAGAAAGACAAAAATATCAATTTGTCACCTAAGCCTTATAGGGGTTCCAAGGAACATTGACATTATTTAGCGGATGACGTACATCATCTCTAAATATGAATCATTTAGTGCAGGATAGTTACCCTTTGAGATATGCAGGTAACTACAAATCTACGAATGTGGATCTTTAGTTATCTTTTGTTGACACTCTTTTTGTATGAATTTGATATGAGTATGGATTTTTGATCATCTTTTAGCATTACACTTATACAAGAATTTTTATTTAAGTAAAGTTGCACATTGGCAAGATTTTTTTAAGTTAGTGCATAAAAGCCTACTCATAGCCTGCATCTTATATATCTAATTACATGTATCACTAACCACACACCATTAATGGTAATATTGAGTCCCGTGAAAGTGAATATCAAGTGAAACAAAGTGAAACCACATGAAACATGTCAACCAACAAGTCAAAGTCATATATAGCTTATCTAGATTTGAAAACAAATATGGATCTAACAAGCGATTTCAATCTTATGTGTCCTTTAGCAATATAAAACAATGATATATCCCATGATATTAGGCACATAGAAAGACAAAATTATTTATGATTTTTATTTTTAATTTATTCTTAATAAAATAAAATAAAATAAAAGAAAGAGAAAATGTTATTTTGTTTTTATATATGAAAAAGAAAAAGAAAAACAAAACCAGAAAATATAAAAACAAAATAAACAAAGAAATGATATACATAGGGGTTAATGGAATTTACCTTATGTTTACCCTTATGAGAAGATTTGATGATCTTAACTTATGCAAGCATCACGTGCTTTTGCAACCAATCCACGCTTGCATAATGAGATCCTTTTTACAACATATCAGCAACTTCTCTTCTTGCATCCAAACATTTTACATTTTTAATATAAATATCAAGAAATTTAAAATATAATTATTTGCATGTCTATTTCAAATATAATCAATGGTGCAATGAGTAGATTCGAAAATGAATAGACATGCCTTTGTCACATACTCTACTAATGGATATGAGATTATCATTAAGCCCTCAACATATAAAAATTTAAGGAGTTTAAGAAGTATTACCTTTCTCTCCAAATCTAATAATTTACCTTATTTATTGATCTCAAAAATCACGCACCTATTTTTTCTTGATCATGCTAAGGAATAGAGTTATGTTTCCTATCCCATGCTTTGAGCAACCAAATTAAAGTGTTGTCTTTCTCCTTATCCCAGCACACCTACATAAAGAAGATATGTGTGACCTATGTATCCACATAGATCCACTCTGTTTAGCAATGGCCCCTTTAAATACTCAAATCTGCTTTACAGCCTTAGTTCTATATTTCAAGCAACATGACATAGAGAGATGTGACACTCTAACACACAAAGTGCAAGTAGTACATGATATATTAGAGATAGGAGCATAAAAAGATAAATTGTTTCCTTTCACAAAATAGGGTTTGAAGCACTTTTTCTTACTAGAATATGAATAGCATAATCTAGTTTTTTCTTTAGCTAAATATTGATTAGAAAAGACCATTTTAAGCTTTGAGAGCCCAAAGAAAAATATTTCACGGTCTTTTCTATATAAAAGTTTGGGATTTTAGCAATTTAGTTTCTAAAACAAAGGTAGAACAATGATTTCCATACTTCTTTTGCTTATTGGACAATTCACCTTATCATTTCCACATTTTAATGCATTTACTTTCTCAGTTAATTCTCCATTCATATCCTTATAAAATGGTACATTCTAAGCAATCATAAGATTAGGTGTTTAAACTTTCATTATCAGGAGCACTCAACTCTAATATGGATTTTTCTAATTTCTCGTGCAAAGTTTTGTTTTCCTTCTATAGAATTGAATTATCCTTTTTCAAGAAACTATATTTTTCAGCAAGATTTTCAAATTGACCCAACATTCCATGATATTTCTCATATAGATCATTGTATGTCGGGTATACTTCATTATTGGAGCTCTCATTTTCAAAATGGTCCAAAAGTCCATCTTTTTCTATAAGACAAAAATGCGGCTTCCTCTCATCCCCGCTTGAGCTGCTCTCTGACTTCTCATCTCTGCTTGAGATATACCAATTTGCTTTAAAGGTCTCGCTCCTTCCTATATTTTTCTTCCTTATCCAAGGGGAATTTGTTCCTAAAGTGGCCTGGTTTTTTACAATAATAACGTACTTGTGTGGAATTGGAATCACTAAATTTATGTTTTCTTACTTTGGAAGAGTAGTGGTTCCTCTTGCTTAGAAACTTCTAGCTATCTTTTAATTTGAGAAAGGATTTGAATCCTTTTACAATACAACCCATTCCATCATTAGTTTTGTCTTCTAAATTCGAACGCAACTCCACTCTAACCTTCTTAACATTTAGAGCTAAAGATTTTCTTTTAGGATCATCCTTAGTTAGTTCATCTCACTCTCTCATCCGTGTCTCATGTGTAATGAGATTAACTACAATATTTTCGAGTGTCATTTTAGATAAATCATGTGATTCTTCAATGGTAGTTACTTCATGTGATTTTCCAAGCGCTCTTGACTTGTTCATAATATTAGTAAATCTTCTGAACATCTCTTGTATTGTCTCTGGTGATTCATCTGAAATTCTCCTATTGACTTATGCGCATCGCAAGTTTGGCTTCCTTTACTTAGGAAGTTCCCTCGAGAGTGACTTCCAGTATTTGCCAAATTTCCTACACAGTAACATAGCCAGAAACACAATTAAATTCTTTAGAATTCAAAGAACAATACAAGGCATTCATGACTTTAGCATTAAGAAAATATAACTTCTTGTCATTAGCATTCCACTTATCTCTAGCTTTGATTACCGTGGTTTTTTCAACAGTGATAGTGGGTTCGTGATAACTGGACTTTACCATATTTCAAATGTGATAATTGGTTGAAAGTAAGAATACTGTCATTCTAGCTTTCTAGTAGGTAAAGTTACACTATTGGAAAACTTGGCATTACCCACGAAGTAATTCCTGGGTACATGTTGCAAATTGGTGGGAAGCGATCAATACCCAGAATATTTTCCTGGGAAAAAGTACGTGTGCATTTCCCTTGGTGCTAAAGGTCACTACTCACGAATAGCTTTTTAGTTCGTGGGTAAATGTCAATCCATCGGTACAAGTCTCTACCTACAATGCATGTTTATCCCTGGGGAAAAGTCTATACCCATAGTACATGAATGTTCCTGAGTAAAGCTCTATGCCCTCAGCAAATATTTATCACTGGGTAAAAGTCTATACCCATGATAGTTATAGGCCACCACATTTGGCAATTTATTTTTGGGACAAATCATTACCCACGAATCATCTCCATGGGTAAATGTCATTCATTATTTTTGCTGACTTATGCTCATGAACTTATATGTAATAAAGTCCTGGGTGCAAATCATTACACAACACGCATAATGTTTTCTTTTATGAACAAATTCTGTATAATTTACCTGTAATCAATTATAAATGTACTGAAAACTAGTATGCAATACAAGCAGTCATTTCTACAAATAATATATCAAACTCATTAAATTGATATAGATAACGATAATGTTAAAAATATATGTACCAACAAAGTCTTTCATGTAATTTTAAATATCTACATAGGGGGCTGGAAAAAAATTCTCTCATTTCACTAGTTATCTCCATCCACAATTTCCATCCATCAAGTATATGCGAGATCCTACAAAGAAAAAAATTGTAATTAATAATTAAATCTTTTTTACCAAAACTTGTCAGAAATAATTGATATTTCAAAAACAAAATTAAGTTATTCAAAAGTTATTAGTTACCTCATCTTCGATATTATCATCAGAATCGTCAGTGTCAGAGTCCTCGCTATTAGAGTCAAATTCAAATACTTCATCTGGTGGGGTTGGAAGTGGATCAGAGTTGGGATGTCTCTGCTCAATCTGTTGATTGATTACCGCAAAGCAATTCTTCATATAACTCTTCATGTCATTGTTCATATTTTTCTTCATCCTCTCGTAGCGCTACGTTTAAAACAATATCAATGTCATTATCAATTAAAAAGTACTTTATAATTATACTGATTATAATGACATATCATTAAAGTACATAAGTTAGTACACATGCATATGTTAAATTTGGATAAAGACCACTTTGCTACCTTATTGCCAACTAAACATCTTTGGTTTGTTGATGCCCTATAACATAGGCGGAAAGATATAACATCACTCTTTGATCATAATATCTTGAAAACTATAAGCAAAACAAACCACAGCCAGTCACATATTAAGTGCAGCAAAAACAAATACAACGTCAGAGCACCGCGCATTCATCGACATTATCTACAATTTTCATGTAACAAATTACAGCAGCAATAGTGCCAAGAGCGCTCATAACATGAATTATACGCCATACAACTCGAAAAAAAAATAACATTGCATGTCTTCACCACAAATACCATGTTAGAAAAGACCGTGTGGGTTCCCACTGCTGCTTCACTATGTTAGGATATTTATGAGAAATGTACAGGTACATAAAACCCATGGCCACTGCCTATAATATTAAACATTGAGAATATGGCAATCACAGTTACAAAATTTGTGACTGTTGAAAGATGAAACAATGCACTGGTCCTCTTAGCAGCTACTATTTTCATGCTACAGTAGATCCTTTCAATGATTTAGAACAACTCAGAAGCACCAATATATAGATTATTATTGTCAAACCAATTATTTAAAGTACTTGCATGAATCTAACTCTGAGCTGGCAACAATTTAGTACTTACTAACATCAACTACAACTACACTTGAGACAAATTGCTTGAATGCAAAGTAAAGTTCGACAAGCCATACGTGTTTGTAACTGTGATTGGAATAAATCTAAGACCATAATAATTTCAAATGTCCAATTGATTAACGTACGTCCAGATATCTGCTACTATTAGATAGCCTTTAGTTGTGGGAATCATTATTTAGTTTTAAAATTCAGTTCCCTCCAAGGAAAATTTACACTTCAGTTTACTCTAAACACTATTAAACTCAGGTTTAACTTGAAAATGTTCAGAAAAGGCAACAAACACAAGGAAACTCTAGGAAATAGAAGTTTTATTAAACTTCTCAATTGGAATAAATAGATCAAACAATGAAATCAGTCAAGTCAACATACCATATCATTTTCAATAGACTAAATAGTCAAGTTTCTCTTAGCTTTTTGTTTAATAGGGACAACACCCACACCGCTTAAGCGATTTCTATAGCTCTTTTTCACTGCAAGTACATTCTCAATACAATTTATCTCAATCTCCTCCCTTGTCCTTGAATCTGATTATGATTGTTGAGGATTTTAAGTGACATTTGCTGCCATGTCACTCATTTCTGTCTGCAAATATAAAATAGTTATTACTCTTATAGATTGAACATTAATGCATTTAATAATATACAGATAATAACATTACCTACCAATAAACCTTTCGTCTTCTTCGGGACACACTATTTTGGATTAGGAGGATCATAAGTCCTCTTTATCAAGCAAGTGGACCTGGGGTGGTGCCATTGTTTTCTTCAGTCTTCATGCACAGTTAACAAATCAAATTTAAATATACAATTTAGATAGATAATTTGAAAACTATTTGATTAAATATAAAAACATAAAATTGAAAACATACCATAATTCTCACAACATCTGCTATAGGTCGGGTTCCAATGTGATGATTCATTTTCTTTTTTAGAATTATTTGAATTTATCTCCGATATATCTTGAAAAATGACATTTTAAATGTGTTACATAATCTGTATAAATAATCAATAAAAATTATTAGTTCCATTAACATTACCTTAAAACTCTGGCTTTCCCAAATTATCATCCTCACAGTGAATTGAAATGGATCCAAACGAGTATCTAGGTTTTTGTATCTTTTGGCATCATCATTGTATTTTAGATAACATTTTTTTCCTAGACTCCCTGAGCCACTCATTAAAATATGTACTTGCATATTGAAAAACAAAGTTCCAAGCATTATGGTGGCCATACAAGTCAAAGTCCTCCTACATAAAAATGTTAAAATAGTTTAGGGTACCAAAGTTTAACGTGGGCCAAATTGTGGGGGTACTGAAGTGTAATTAAGCCTAAAGAAATAAATAAAACCTTTGAGCGTATGCCTGTGAATAACGCCATGTAGTTCTAAATGGGTTGTAATTTTGAGATTTCCAGTCTCTGTTAATTGGCCAAATCTCTGACATTTTAATTATTGCAGCAGTGCGACGATGTAATGCTCTGCCGGCTGTAGGCAATAAAAATTGCCTTAATCCCTACACAGCAACTCGGAATGAGCAAAAGAACTTAAGGGTCCATCTGAGTGAAGTCAGGCCCGCCTAAAGGTTAAGTTCACCAATGCTTGACTTTACAAAATAGACAAAAGTGTCGATATCTCCCAAACCGAAGGAATTTGGCAAAATGATCGAGCAAACCAAACCCTTTGGGTTAGTTTGGTTGGTTCGCCTCGCCGAGATGGTCGATTTTCATATATAATTCGGCCCAATTCGACATACGGTTTGAAAGTTACGACCGCTCTTCGTAGCATATGAGGAAGGTCGCAGTCGCGAGGCTCTCCATTCGACGAGGTTCGCCTCGGTCGCGAGGCTCTCCATTCGACGAGGTTCGCCACGCAATGAACCTCGACATTCAACCGAGGTTCGCCACGCAATGAACCTCGACATTCGCACGAGGTTCGCCAAGTAGCGGCCCTTCCTTCGCATCGAGGTTCGCCACAAAGAATGAACCTCGACATTCAACCGAGGTTCGCCACGCAATGAACCTCGACATTCAACCGAGGTTCGCCACGCAATGAACCTCGACATTCAACCGAGGTTCGCCACGCAATGAACCTCGACATTCGACGAGGTTCGCCACGCAATGAACCTCGACATTCAACCGAGGTTCGCCACGCAATGAACCTCGACATTCAACCGAGGTTCGCCTACGCAGTGAACCTCGACATTCAACCGAGGTTCGCCACAAAGAATGAACCTCGACATTCAACCGAGGTTCGCCTACAGCAGTGAGCCTCGACATCCAACTGAGGTTCGCCACGCAGCGAAGCTCGCCATCCAACCATTTCATACAAGGTTCGCCTACAGCAGCGAAGCTTACCATCCAACCATTTCATAGGAGGTTCTACAGTGGCTCGCTATCCAACCAAAATGCATAAATGCATTCGACTGAAGTTCGCCCAAACAGCAAAGCTAGTCACCCAAGTAGCGAACCTCGTCATTCAATCAAGGTTCAGCGCCAGTCAATGAAGAGCGAAGCTCGTCATCTAACGAAGCTCGCAGCCATAACAAAGAAGCCAACGCCACGAAGGCCACGAAGCCACGATAACCACGTGGTTAAATGGTGGGCATCGCTATGCCCACTAACCCACGCTTCCACGATTCTAGCATGATAATAACATTACCTACCAATAAACCTTCGTCTTCTTGGGACACACTATTTTGGATTAGGAGGATCATAAGTCCTCTTTATCAAGCAAGTGGACACGGGGTGGTGCCATTGTTTTCTTAGTTTTCATGCGCAGTTAACAAATCAAATTTAAATATACAATTTAGATAGATAATTTGAAAACTATTTGATTAAATATAAAATATAAAATTGAAAACATACCATAATTCTCACAACATCGCTATAGGTGGGTTCCAATGTGATGATTCATTTTCTTTTTAGAATTATTTGAATTTATCTCCGATATATCTTGAAAAATGACATTTTAAATGTGTTACATAATCTGTATAAATAATCAATAAAATTATTAGTTCCATTAACATTACCTTAAAACTCTAGCTTTCCCAAATTATCATCCTCACAGTGAATTGAAATGGATCAAACGAGTATCTAGGTTTTTGTATCTTTTGGCATCATCATTGTATTTTAGATAACATTTTTTCCTAGACTCCTGAGCCACTCATTAAAATATGTACTTGCATATTGAAAAACAAAGTTCAAGCATTATGGTGGCCATACAAGTCAAAGTCCTCCTACATAAAAATGTTAAAATAGTTTAGGGTACCAAAGTTTAACGTGGGCCAAATTGTGGGGAATCTTGAAGTGTAATTAAGCCTAAAGAAATAAATAAAACCTTTGGTATGCACGTGAATAGCGCCATGTAGTTCTAAATGGGTTGTAATTTTGAGATTTCAGTCTGTTAATTGGCCAAATCTCGACATTTTAATTATTGCGGCGGTCGCGGCGATGTAATGCTCTGCCAGGTGTAGGCAATAAAATTGCCTTAATCCTACAGTAACTTCGGAATGAGCAAAAGAGCTTAAGGTCCATCACGAGTGAAGTCGAGGCCCGCCAAAGGTTAAGTTCACGAATGCTTGACTTTACAAAATAGACAAAAGTGTCGATATCTCCCAAACCGAAGGAATTTGGCAAAATGATCGAGCAAACCAAACCCTTTGGGTTAGTTTGGTTGGTTCGCCTCGTCGAGATGGTCGATTTTCATATATAATTCGGCCCAATTCGACATACGGTTTGAAAGTTACGACCGCTCTTCGTAGCATATGAGGAAGGTCGCAGTCGCGAGGCTCTCCATTCGCATCGAGGTTCGCCACGCAATGAACCTCGACATTCGACGAGGTTCGCCACGCAATGAACCTCGACATTCAACCGAGGTTCGCCACGCAATGAACCTCGACATTCAACCGAGGTTCGCCACAGCAGCGAACCTCGACATTCAACCGAGGTTCGCCACGCAATGGGCTCGCCATCCAACCATTTCATACGAGGTTCGCCACAGCCAGCCGGGCTTACCATCCAACCATTTCATACGAGGTTCGCCACGCAAATGTAAGCTCGCTATCCAACCAAAATGCATAAATGCATTCGATCAAGTTCGCCCAAACAAAGAAAGCTAGTCACCCAAGTAGCGAACCTCGCCATTCAATCAAGGTTCAGCCAATGAAGAGCGGCTCGTCATCTAACGGCTCGCAGCCATAACAAAGAAAGCCAACGCCACGAAGGCCACGAAGCCACGATAACCACGTGGTTAAATGGTGGGCATCGCTATGCCCACTAACCCACGCTTCCACGATTCTAGCATGATAGTTACATGCTTAAAGCCCAATAAATAGCCGTGAGCGCCTATGAGGAAGGGGCTTTGGGACTTTGGGAAAATCCAAAGACTTAGGCAAGAAGAGGGATCGAGTTCCTCATCAATCATCAGCAACTTTGTTCTGATCGTCAACGGAAAGCGGATCTCTACGTGAGCATTGAGTGAAGCCTTCTTTCGCCACCAAGAACCCATACAAAAAGAGGAGTCAAATCAATCTCCTCTTCCTCTGTAATCGAGAGAATTTGATTGTAACCCATTCATTCAATCAAACAAAACTTTTTCGACTCTACAGAAGATGGCGACCACAGTGGGAGCAACCATTCATTCCATGAACCGGTGGTGGCTAATCGACAAAGTTGCAGTTGGAACCGAGGTTCAAACCTTGGTCCTTGAGTTTGATCAGAGTAAGTATGAGGAATTCCTCTCCTCTGGGGCATCTAGCCCAGTGAAGACACGCAAGTGTCGACGAGTCTCGTATGAGACTTCAGCCCCCGTGGCTCATGTTGAATCTCCTCGAGTGAACCTCGACAATCACCTCTGTCTTCAACCAAGGCTCCAAAAGCCACCAACAAGCTAAGAAGTGGGTGGTTAAGCAGCCCAACCCAACCTCGAAGCCATTAGTCAAACTTATTTCTCACGGCTAACCTCGCTCGCTCGTGGAAAGGCAGATCCGCCAAGGGTCCACTCGCGACGTGCCAAACAAATCAACGACAGAACCAAGCTCGCCAGGGCTCGAGCTTTGGTCTCGCTGGACGGCTTCACTATAGTCCAAAGATGGCCAAACGAACGAGGGTCGAATCGATGAGGAACGCCACGAACCTCGCCATTGCACCCCAAGTCGCGGAACCTCGCCTTCATCCGAGGGTTTATTCAAAACAAGACTAACGCCGCCTACCGCGAACCTCGCCCACATGGTGAACCTCGCCACAATGTGAGGTCCCATCCAAAAGGGATGAGCCTCACAAAGTGGCGAACCTCGACATTCAACGAGGTTAGCCTACAGCGGCGAACCGACATTCAACCGAGGTTAGCCTACAGCGGTGAACCTCGACATTGACGAGTTAGCCCTCGGCCGAACCTCGACATTCAACCGAGGTTACGCCTCGGCAATGAACCCGACATTGACGAGGTTAAGCCTACGGCAATGAACCCGACATTCAACCGAGGTTAAGCCTACAGCGGTGAACCTCGACATTCAACCGAGGTTAGCCTACAGCGGTGAACCTCGACATTCAACGAGGTGCCTTCGGCCGATGAGCCTCGACATCCAACGAGGTTAGCCAGCGTGAAGCTTCGCCATCAACCATTTCATACAAGGTTACTTCTCGTGGCGAAGCTTACCATCAACCATTTCATGCGAGGTTACTTTCTGGCTATCAACCAAAATGCATAAATGCATTCGTGAAGTTATTTAGCGGCAAAGCTAGTCACCAGTAGCGAACCTCGTCATTCAATCAGGTTCGGCGGTCAATGAAAATGGCTTCGTCATCTAACGGCTTCGCGGCCATGCCATACCAAAGCCAGCGTACGAGAGCCCGCGAAAGCACGATAACGTGGGTTAAATGGTGAGCATCGGTTATGCCCACTAACCCCGTTTCCGCGATTCTAGCATGATAGTTACATGCTTAAAGCCCAATAAATAGCGTGGCGGCTAGAGGAAGGCTTTTGGGACTTTAGGAAAATCCGGCACTTGCGCCAAGAGGATCAGTTCCTCATCAATCATCGGCAACTTTGTTACGTCGTCAGCGGCGGATCTCGTGAGCATTGAGTGAAGCCTTCTTTACGCCACAAGAACCCATACAAAGAGTCAAATCAATCTCCTCTTCCTGCATGTCGAAAGTTTGATTGTAACCCATTCATTTAATCAAACAAAACTTCGACTCTCTGAAGATGGCGACCTGATGAGCAACCATTCATTCCGATGGCGGTGGTGTCGAACAAAGTTGCGGTTGGAACGAGTTCAAACCTTGGTCCTTGAGTTTGATCGAGTAAGTATGAGGAATTCCTCTCCTCGGGGCATCTAGCCCGGTGAAGACGCAAGTGTAGTCTCGTATGAGACTTCACCCCGTGGCTCATGTTGAATCTCACCAGTGAACCTCGACATTCAGCGAGGTTGCTACAGCGGTGAACCTCGACATTGAGCGAGTTGCGCTACAACAGTGAACCTCGACATTCAGCGAGGTTGCGCTCGGCAATGAACCCGACATTGAGCGAGGTTAGCCTACGGTGAACCTCGACATTCAGCGAGTTAGCCTAAACGATGAACCTCGACATTCAACGAGGTTAGCCTACGCGATGAACCTCGACATTCAGCGAGTTCGCCTACGGCGATGAGCCTCGACATCCAGGGTTAAGCCACGTGGCTTCGCCATCCAACCATTTCATACAAGGTTAGCTCGGCGGCTTACCATCCAACCATTTCATCGAGGTTAGCCTCGGCGGTGGCGCTATCAACAAAATGCATAAATGCATTGAAATTCGCTAAGCGGCAAAGCTAGTCACCCAAGTAGCGAACCTCGTCATTCAATCAAGGTTCAGCTGGCCATGAAGAGCTTAAGTCAATATCTAACGAAGCTCGCGTACCGCCATAACAAAGAAAGCCAACGGCCACGAAGGCCACGAAAGCCACGATAACCACGTGGGTTAAATGGTGGGCATCAGTTATGCCCACTAACCCACGTTTCCACGATTCTAGCATGATAGTTACATGCTTAAAGCCCAATAAATAGCCGTGAGCAGCTATGAGGAAGGGGCTTTTGGGACTTTGGGAAAATCCAGCACTTGCGCGCAAGAGGGATCGAGTTCCTCATCAATCATCAGCAACTTTGTTCTGATCGTCAACGGAAAGCGGATCTCTACGTGAGCATTGAGTGAAGCCTTCTTTCGCCACCAAGAACCCATACAAAAGAGGAGTCAAATCAATCTCCTCTTCCTCTGTAATCGAGAGAATTTGATTGTAACCCATTCATTCAATCAAACAAAACTTTTTCGACTCTACAGAAGATGGCGACCACAGTGGGAGCAACCATTCATTCCGATGAACTGGTGGTGGCGCAATCAGACAAAGTTGCAGTTGGAACCGAGGTTCAAACCTTGGTCCTTGAGTTTGATCAGAGTAAGTATGAGGAATTCCTCTCCTCTGGGGCATCTAGCCCAGTGAAGACACGCAAGTGTCGACGAGTCTCGTATGAGACTTCAGCCCCCGTGGCTCATGTTGAATCTCCTCGAGTGAACCTCGACAATCAGCCTCTGTCTCTCAACGACAAGGCTCCAAAAGCCAGCCAACAGGCTAAGAAGTGGGTGGTTAAGCAGCCCAACCCAACCTCGGAAGCCATTAGTCAAACCTTGGCTTCTGCCGGCGAACCTCGCCTGGCCTGTGGAAAGGCAGGATCTGCCAAGGGTCCAATTTCGCGACGTGCCAAACAGCGTCAACGACAGAACCAAGCTCGCCGTAGGGCTCGAGCTTTGGTCTCGTTGGACGGGCTTCACTATAGTCCAAAGATGGCCAAACGAACTGAGGGTCGAACTGATGAGGAACGTCACGAACCTCGTCATTGCACCCCAAGTCGTGAACCTCGTCTTCATCTGAGGGTTCATTCAAAACAAGACGAACGTCGCCCCAGCTGCGAACCTCGTCCACATGGTGAACCTCGCCGTCAATGTGAGGTCCCATCCAAAAGGGATGAGCCTCGTCAAAGTGGCGAACCTCGACAACGACACGAAGTCCGCTTGAAACATAACGAACCTCGTCCAAGTGGCGAACCTCGCCAGCAATGTGAGGTCTCCTTGAAAAGAGATGAGCTCACCGAGTGGCTAATCTCGCCAACAACATGAGGTTCCATCAAAACCATACAAACATCGCCTGCTGATCTAACTTCGCCATAGCAAGCGCCAAAGTGATGAACCTCGACATGGGGTGTCATCAAATCGAGACGGTCGCCGCTGGGATCGAATCTCGTAGGAAGCGCCGAATGACGAACCTCGCCATTATGAACCTACCCAACAACATGAGGTCCATTCTAAACAAGATGAACCTCGCTCAAACAACGAACCTCGTCATCATCGGGGTTCATTTAAAACAAGACAAATGTCGCTCCCTGCAACCACGCCCACAAGGCTTAACGTTGCCCCACCGCGAACCTCGCCCACATGGTGAACCTCGCCGTCAACGTGAGGTCCCCTCCAAAAGGGATGAGCCTCGTCCAAGTGGCGAACCTCGCCATCAACGTGAGATCCCCTCAAAATGGGATAAGCCTCGTCAAAGTGGCGAACCTCGCCTACAACGCGAGGTCCCCTTGAAGGATGAGCTCGCTTGAGTGGCGACCGCCGCCAGTCATGAGGTCTCCTCTAAACAGATCTAACTCGGCAGGGCAACAATCCGCCGTAACCAAAGGAAACGGCAACCTCGCCAGTTCGCCAAACCGACTCGAGAGCCTCTCGTATGAGGCTCATCTTTCAATCAATTGGGGTACACCCACTTCGATCTCGTGATTATCTCACTCGCAAGCTGATGCCACTCAAATGCAATACCATTGCTGCTGTGAGAAGCTCATCTTTGCCATGCGCGCCCAATGTTCATCGACACATCAACCTTCTGTATTTGAGCGATTATCTGACCTGTCAACTAGACGAAGGCGGTTTCGCCATAAGAAACAAGCGGCCCGCGGTGGTCATTCCCCTGGAGTGACTATTAACATGATTGGGAGAAGCGGGAGCAAGACCCCAACAGATCTGAATCGTCGACCACGAGTATTCCCGGGGTTACGAGGCGCATTAATCAATGGTCAAGGCCTATCAAGCACCCGCCTGCACCGAGCGCAATCCCGCTTGACTATAGCCAATTGGTAGGGGTACCCGTAAAGAACCCGAGAACTCTGGCATGGCCACATCTCAACCTTCAAACACTAATATAAGTGATCAAGCCAGCATCCTCATGGCTGATAAAGAGGAAGAGATGGCAAAGAAAATCGAAGAGCAACAAGCTCTCATTGTTGCTCAACAAGAGTCCATCAGACGCTTAGAAGTAATGATGGAGAAGCTCGTCGGAGGTTCCAAATCGAAGCGAGAAGGCTATGAGGGGATCATGATGTCCACTCGTCATCTCGAAGCGAATCGAATCCGCGTATGAAAGAGCGAGATCATACGTTACGGGATTTCCAAAAGCAGCTGGATGCCCTTAAATTCCAAGGGCGATCAAAAGAGATGGGGGTGGCCAGGCCATATCCTATAGAATGGGATGATGTCTCATATCCTCCGAAATTCAAGCCACTGGACCTCCTGCAGTTTGATGGCAAGGGTTCCCCTACCCAACACATTTACTACTTCCAGGCGCAAACTGGACACATAATGGGAAATGATCCCGTTGTGACTCGGTTGTTCATTGGCACCCTCAAGGGGGTTGCTTTTGAATGGTTTCGCAGATTAGAACCTGGGTCCATCACCTGCTGGAAGGACATGGAAAGGCTCTTCATGGCCAGATTCTTCGACGATGACACAGGAGTATCTATGGCAACCCTGCTAGCTCTAAAGCAGAGGAAGAAAGAGTCTGTAAGCAACTTTGTCAAGAGATTCAGGAACCAATCGCTGTGTGCCCGTGAGCAGATTTCCGAGGCCACTCTCATCCAGATGTGTCGGGACAATCTCTCCATCAACATTACATCTAATATGGGCTGTCGTGGCTTCGCTCGTGGAAAGACTTAACCCGCCAAGGAGAACAAGTCGAGCGTGCTCGCCGCATGGAGGTTGAAGAGCTATTTGAATTTCGAGGAGGTGACGACCAAGATACCTTGGTGGTGGCGACCGCTTCCTCATCAAAATTCTTTTCAAGTAAGCCCCTGATGGCATCTGCCGAGCTCGCCAACGCGGAACCAAGCTATGGGACCGACTGCGAAGACTTGGCTACAATCGGCCAAAGATGATCGTTGATGCTTATATGCATCGATTGCCAGAGGACCAGCATCCGATGGTAAATTTTTAAAGAAGTACTGCTCGTAGTCTTCTTTCAAACTCCCACTAAGTTATCATGTTAACAGTCACATCTGATAACCAATTTCCTCCAAATTCCCTCGCCAATCCTCCTCAACAGGATGGCGGGTCCCCAAAACTATCATGTTAACAATCACCTCTGATAGTTCCCCCCAGATTTCCTCCGTCGATCCTCTCTAATAGGATGACGGGACCACTCCCACTGTCATGTTAATATTACACCTCTGACAAATCAACTTACCAATCCTCTTCAATGGGATGGTAAGTCCTCAAAGTCGCTCCGTCGCGACAATCTTGTCATGTTAACATTTTACCTCTGGCAAATCAACTTACTAATCCTCTTCAATGGGATGGTGAGTCCTCAAAGTTGCCCCAATCGCAACAAATTCTTGTCGGGTTAACAATCACCTTTGACAAATCCCCCTTTCAATCCTTGTCAACAGGATGGCGGGCCCACATAACTGTCATGTTAACAATCACCTCTGATAGTCCGCACCGTCATTCCCGCAAATGACGTTGTCCAATCAAGTCATCATACCCCTAATCAACTATCTTGTCGTTTCTAAGTATTGACTTACCAAGTCAATATTTTATCTTTACGATGTCCACCATTGGCCTACCAAGTGATGCGCCAATATTCTAATTTTTCGACGTTTGTTATTCATACCGAATGATGTTCGTCATCCCGTATGGGCTTACTCAACGATGAGCCAATGTTTCAATTCTCCATGAACAACGGCTGTCACCTAATTTTGATTTATCGAATGATGTGTCTTCATGTCAATCACAGTGGTCATACTTTCACGTCACTGAACAATGTGATTGTTTTCGATCACAGTCGTTATACTTCTACGTCACTGAACGACCTGATCATTTCCATATCGTCTCTTGTCCGAGTGACTTTATGTTAGATAGTGGTTAACCAAGCGATATACCCCTATCAGCTCCCTCACCGAATAGTGGCCTACCATGCGATGTGCCTCTATTTCAACCATAGTCGTTATACTCCCATGTCACTGAACGACTTGGCTACTCCCACATGATCATTCCTCTAAATGATTTTGTTCGTAATCACTGTTGTTATACTCTCACGTCACTGAACAACTTGATTGCTCTTTGATCGCGATCGTTATACTTTTATGTCACTGAACGATTTGATCATTTCCACATGATGGCCTACCAGGCTATTTGCCCTTATCTTTTAATCCAACGCCTTGAACGGCTAAGGATAGAGGGGAGATTTTAGCACTAAGCCTAAAAGAAACTCCTCGCAAACTCACCATACTAAGGGGAAAAGTATGGCTAGCCCGATTCAAACGGTAATCGGTAAAGGCACATCAAATCCGTTGATAGCTGGGGGTTTGCTAAAAACCCTAGAGGCGATCATTAGTCTGCAGTGAAGAATTCAAATTTACCGAAGTTCGTTAGAAGGTTCCTCGCCGCCTCACGGCGCACCATTTTACAAGTCTTCATATCCAAAGTGTTCCGGACTCCATTCAATCACATTCAAGTCTCAAAACTTTGAGGGGGTTTTGTAGGCAATAAAATTGCCTTAATCCCTACGACAACTTCGGAATGAGCAAAAGAGCTTAAGGGTCCATCGAGTGAAGTCGGGCCCGCCTAAAGGTTAAGTTCACCAATGCTTGACTTTACAAAATAGACAAAAGTGTCGATATCTCCCAAACCGAAGGAATTTGGCAAAATGACCGAGCAAACCAAACCCTTTGGGTTAGTTTGGTTGGTTCGCCTCATCAAAATTCTTTTCAAGTAAGCCCTCGATGGCATCTCACGAGCTCAACGCGAACCAGCTATGGGACCGACCGCTGGCTACAATCGGCCAAAGATGATCGTTGATGCTTATATGCATCGATTGCCGAGGACCAAAGATCCGATGGTAAATTTTAAAGAAGTACCGCCGTAGTCTTTCAAACTCCCACTAAGTTATCATGTTAACAAATACATCCGATAACCAATTTCTCCAAATTCCTCGCCAATCCTCCTCAACAGATGGCGGTCCCCAAAACTATCATGTTAACAATCACCGATAGTTCCCCCAGACCTCATCCTCTCTAATGGGATGACGGACCACTCCCACCGCCATGTTAATATTACACCTCTCGACAAATCAACTTACCAATCCTCTTCAAGGGATGGTAAGTCCTCAAAGTCGCCCGTCGACAATCTTGTCATGTTAACATTTTACCTCCGCAAATCAACTTACTAATCCTCTTCAATGGGATGGTGAGTCCTCAAAGTTGCCCCAATCGCAACAAATTCTTGTCGTTAACAATCACCTTTGACAAACCCTTTCAATCCTTATCAATGATGCGGGCCCACATAACTATCATGTTAACAATCACCTCTGATAGTCCGCACCGTCATTCCCGCAAATGACGTTGTCCAATCAAGTCATCATACCCCTAATCAACTATCTTGTCGTTTCTAAGTATTGACTTACCAAGTCAATATTTTATCTTTACGATGTCCACCATTGGCCTACCAAGTGATGCGCCAATATTCTAATTTTCCGACGTTTGTTATTCATACCGAATGATGTTCGTCATCCCGTATGGGCTTACTCAACGATGAGCCAATGTTTCAATTCTCCATGAACAACGGCTGTCACCTAATTTTGATTTATCGAATGATGTGTCTTCATGTCAATCACAGTGGTCATACTTTCACGTCACTGAACAATGTGATTGTTTTCGATCACAGTCGTTATACTTCTACGTCACTGAACGACCTGATCATTTCCATATCGCCTCTTGTCCGAAAGTGACTTTATGTTAGATAGTGGTTAACCGCGATATACCCTATCGCTCCCTCACCGAATAGTGGCCTACCATGCGATGTGCCTCTATTTCAACCATAGTCGTTATACTCCCATGTCACTGAACGACTTGGCTACTCCCACATGATCATTCCTCTAAATGATTTTGTTCGTAATCATCGTTGTTATACTCACGCCATCAACAACTTGATTGCTCTTTGATCGCGATCGTTATACTTTTATGTCATCAACGATTTGATCATTTCCACATGATGGCCTACCGTGCTATTTGCCCTTATCTTTTAATCCAACGCCTTGAACGGCTAAGGATAGAGGGGAGATTTTAGCACTAAGCCTAAAAGAAACTCCTCGCAAACTCACCATACTAAGGGGAAAAGTATGGCTAGCCCGATTCAAACGGTAATCGGTAAAGGCACATCAAACTGCTGATAGTCGGGGTTTGCTAAAACCCTAGAGGGCTTATCATTAGTCGCGAGTGAAGAATTCAAATTTACCGAAGTTCGTTAGAAGGTTCCTCGCTCGTGCGCACGGCGACCATTTTACAAGTCTTCATATCCAAAGTGTTCCGCACTCCATTCAATCACATTCAAGTCCTAAAACTTTGAGGGTTTTGTAGGCAATAAAATTGCCTTAATCCCTACACAAAGAACTCGGAATGAGCAAAAGAGCTTAAGGGTCCATCTCGAGTGAAGTCGCCCGCCTAAAGGTTAAGTTCACCAATGCTTGACTTTACAAAATAGACAAAAGTGTCGATATCTCCCAAACCGAAGGAATTTGGCAAAATGACCGAGCAAACCAAACCCTTTGGGTTAGTTTGGTTGGTTCGCCTCGCCGAGATGGTCGATTTTCATATATAATTCGTCCAATTCCGACATACGGTTTGAAAGTTACGACCGCTCTTCGTAGCATATGAGGAAGGTCGCAGCTGCGAGGCTCTCCATTCGACGAGGTTCGCCACGCAGCGAACCTCGACATTCAACCGAGGTTCGCCACAGCGAACCTCGACATTCAACCGAGGTTCGCCACGCAGCGAACCTCGACATTCAACCGAGGTTCGCCACGCAGCTGAACCTCGACATTCAACCGAGGTTCGCCACGCAGCGAACCTCGACATTCAACCGAGGTTCGCCACAGCGAACCTCGACATTCAACCGAGGTTCGCCACGCAGCGAACCTCGACATTCAACCGAGGTTCGCCACGCAGCGAACCTCGACATTCAACCGAGGTTCGCTTACGAATGAACCTCGACATTCAACCGAGGTTCGCTTACGAATGAACCTCGACATTCAACCGAGGTTCGCCACGCAGCGAACCTCGACATTCAACCGAGGTTCGCTTACAGCAGTGAACTCGACATTCAACCGAGGTTCGCCACAGCAATGAACCTCGACATTCAACCGAGGTTCGCCACGCAATGGCTCGCCATCCAACCATTTCATACGAGGTTCGCCACGCAATGGCTCGCCATCCAACCATTTCATACGAGGTTCGCCACAGCGTGGCTTCGCTATCAACCAAAATGCATAAATGCATTCGAATCAAGTTCGCCCAAACAAAGAAAGCTAGTCACCCAAGTAGCGTAACCTCGCCATTCAATCAAGGTTCGCCACCATGAAGAGCTAAGCTCGTCATCTAACGGCTCGCGCCATAACAAAGAAAGCCAACGGCCACGAAGGCCACGAAAGCCACGATAACCACGTGGGTTAAATGGTGGGCATCAGTTATGCCCACTAACCCACGTTTCCACGATTCTAGCATGATAGTTACATGCTTAAAGCCCAATAAATAGCCGTGAGCAGCTATGAGGAAGGGGCTTTTGGGACTTTGGGGAAAATCCAAAGACTTGCGCCGCTAAGAGGGATCGAGTTCCTCATCAATCATCAGCAACTTTGTTCTGATCGTCAACGGAAAGCGGATCTCTACGTGAGCATTGAGTGAAGCCTTCTTTCGCCACCAAGAACCCATACAAAAAGAGGAGTCAAATCAATCTCCTCTTCCTCTGTAATCGAGAGAATTTGATTGTAACCCATTCATTCAATCAAACAAAACTTTTTCGACTCTACACCGGCCTCTCCTATGGCTTGTCCACTCGAGTTCCATTCCACTAGATATAGTTGAGTCTTATCTTTTGGCAACATACTTTTAGCATTAGATGCTCCTCTTTTTTTCTTCTTTCCATCATCTTGGTTAGGATTATCTACAAAGCAAAAAATATAAATCGTTAAAAATGTTTAATGTAGATATGTAACATGTAAAGCCATTGAAGGAACATAAACCTTAAAACTTGCCTATTTTGCAATAGCTGCAAGCCCAATTTTAGCTCTTTGACGAGCATCCTCCTCAATTACATTAGGCCCATTTGATGACCTCTCACTCTTGCAAAGCGTTGCAGCTTCAGGATAAGGTTCAAGAGGAGTTGGCCTTGGTGCATATCTTATATTTCTGTTTAACCGATTATTGGTAAGTATAGGTGTTATATCTGATCAAGATAATACAAGTGAAAAATGTCTCCTCTAGCATCGTACTACACTTCAGGATAAGGTTCAAGAGGAAGTTTACACATTCTTAAGAAGATTAACTAGTAATTTTGAAACTGTCAAACACTATAAATTAAAACTAAATTAGAAAGGTGTGGATATTGTACATCGTATATACTATTTTTCCCCCTTTCTTTGCACGAAAATCTGCAACTGTACATAGTTGTTTAGTATGTTTAGATATATTATAATGAAGCCAATGAAATGTTAGTTACTCCTAGCTCAAGCTAAGCCCTTTCCATGTTTTTCCCCGGCTTGCACAGAAGGTTTTTACTGTAATTCTTTGCCATCTCAATTAAACAAGGGTTATGCAAAATAAAACTGAAACATCATAAGACATATTTAAGTACCATCAATATAAATAATTCAGAAAACAGGTTAGTATTTTAGGGCACCACAAGCCAATTTCAGAACTACAGTTCGTCATAAACACATAAGCAAAATTGAAATTTCCTAAAAAACACGTTATTCCAATTACATAAGGAAAATTCAAATTTCATAAAAACAAACATAAATAACATCCTATCTACTCATCTTCTTCGTCATCCTCATCATTATCATTTCTGATGTCCTGCACAAAGGCTGCTTCAATATCATCTCGCACTAATGGATTAATAACATCAAATTAAAATGTATCTGCTATTCCAAAATTTTGTTCTTCTTCACTAATTGAGGAAGATGGTTGTAGGGAAATAGCATCATCTTCCTCTTCATCCTTGTTCTCACCCATATCAAAAAATTCTCGTGGTGGTTTCCTTAGCACAACGTGCCAATCTGGGTCATAAGGATCTTGTACATAAAAGCATTGCGCAGCTTGAGATGCAAGGATGAATGGAGCATCCAAGTATCTTGTCTTCCTCAAGTTAACACATTTAAACCCAAATCTATCCTTATTAAATGACTCTGCATGCCTTTCATTAAACCATTTACATTTGAACATCACAAAACTTAATGATGGTCCAAAAAATAGTACCATAATCTCTTCTAATTGCCTGTAGTAAATAATTCTACTAATGATGGGACGTTTGTCTCTACTTGAAAAATATGAGATTGTTTCTGCAGCTAAACAAATCCCATTATTTTGTGTTCTCCTTCTTTTCTCAAGAGAGCTAGTATGGAACTTGAATCCATTTAAGGAATACATCTCGTACAAATTCACCTGGGACTTTGGTCCTTGTGAAAGCCACTGAATATTTTCTAGAACACCTTCATTTTGATGTAATAATTTATTTACCTAACATAAGGAATAAAAAGTTAGCATAACTATTTGAAAAGATGTATATTTCTCTTATATCCAACTAAGGAGTAAATTGAACATACCTCTTCTTTAAACCAATCAACGAATTCTGCATTATGCTTTTTGTCCAAAGCATAAGATGATAGCTTTTGATGTTTCCTATTTAAAATTATCATGTGGGTCCTACAAAAATAATATAATTGTATGACATGTTGTACATTCAAGAGAAAAATTTAGAAGGTAATTTTGCAAAAAGCTTATACACTAACCATCGAAATGACTCCAATTCATCCGAGTTAAATAATATATATCGGTGTGCTTCCCTCAGCTAAATCTAATCAATATTTTGTGCACCATGAGGATAGTCTAAGACACCCTCTTTAATGCGTGGTTCACAAGTAAATCTTGTCTCAACCCCATGTAGATAGTGGGAGCAAAATGTGAGGCATTCCTCGGCTATTACTCCTTCTACGATTGATCCTTCTGGATACCTTCTATTATGTGTATAACACTTGTACGTGCTCAATAATCTAATTTAAAAAATGATGCAGCTAAAGTATCCGTTATATGAATTTATAAATTTAATTTAACTATCTAGCGTACTAGAGCTAAAAGTGACCTCTCAATAGGATACATCTAGTGATATTGAACTGGTCCAGCAAGTCTGGCTTCGGATGCTAGATGTATTGTCAAGTGTACCATAACAGTGAAGAAGGAAGGGGGGAATATCATCTCAAGCTGACATAGTGTAACAGTAATCTGAGAATCCAATTGCATAAGTTTGGATACATCCAACACCTTGGAACATACTTGATTAAAATAGACGCAAAGTTGTATCAACACACTTGTCACTTCTGGTTTTAAAGTCTTGCGAATGGCAACCAGGAGCATTTGCTGCATAAGGATATGACAGTCATGACTCTTTAGCCCAAAAATCTTCTTTCCTTTGATATCTACTTTTCAAGATATATTTGAGGAATACTCATCAGGTACCTTAACTTATTTTAAAATTGCACAAAACATTTCTTTCTCCTTGCTTGACATAGTGAACAAAGCAGGTGGAATCTTTATCTTACCGTTACCTTGCCTTTCTGGCCACTATTCCTCTCGGATGTTCATAACTTCTAAATCTTGGCGAGCCTTCAATGTATCCTTTGTCTTCTTCTCTAAATTCAACAATGTACCTATAGTATTGTCACATACATTTTTTTCTATGTGCATTACATCAAAATTGTGTCTGATCTTAAGAAACTTCCAGTATTCCAGCTGAAAGAAATAACCTTTCTTCTTCCAATTACAAGGCAACCCATTATTGACATCTTTTCTTCTTCTTTTGTGACTACTAGGACCTTTTCCTTCATCAATGTTTGGTACCTTTCCAAAATGAATATCTAGATATCCATTAAGTAGATTGAGAATATCTATACCTGTAGTGAGCGATGGTTTGTCTTTCATATCTACAGTATTATCAAACTTTGCTTTGTTAATTCGGTAAGGATGATTCAATGGAGGCCATCATCGATGGCCGATATAACACTCTTTCTTGCTAAAATGCAAATACATAGATCTTGTTTCTTTATTGCAAACAGGACATGCAAGTTTCCCTTTGGTGCTTCAACCAGATAAATTTGCATAGGCATGAAAATCATTGATAGTCCACAATAGAGCAACTTGCATTTGGAAATTTTGTTTCGAATGTGCATAATAAGTACGAACTCCTTCATCCCATAAAGTGCATAACTCATCTATAAGTGGCTCCAAGTCAATATCAATATCATTACCAGGTGAGGTAGGGCCTGGAATCAACAAGGAGAGAATAAAATTTGGTTGTTTCATGCATAACCAAGGTGAATGATTGTAAGGCACAACTACTACAGGCCAAGCGCTATTGTGTGGTACTCATGATACCAAATGGATTAAAACCATCACTTGCTAAACCCAATCTGACATTATGAGGCTCTAAACCAAATTGTGAAAATCTATTATCAAGATCTTTCCACACTTCTGAATCAGCAGGATGGCGCAGGAGTTCGTCATTCACTCGACATTCAGAATGCCACCTCATATCACCCGCAACACTATCTGTCATAAATAACCTTTGTAGCCTTGGAATTAGAGGGAAATGATGCAGTACCTTCGCAGAGATCTTCTTAGAGCTTTCTGGTTGAGATAAATTACAATTAACAATGTTTGTTGATTTCTCCTTCAAATACCTTGAAGTATGACACTTCTCACAACTTGTTTTATCTTTTTTATCCTTCCAGTAGAGCATGCAATCATTAGGATATGCATTAATCTTCACATAATCAAGTCCTAGCTCTTTAATTATCCTCATGGCATGATAGTATGAGCTGGGAAAGTTCTTGTCACCTTGGGGAAGTGCTTCCTTCAATAGCTTGAGCAGCATATTAAATGATTTATTGCTCCATCCACCTAAACACTTTATATGGTAAAGCATGACAATGAATGAAAGCTTTGTGAATTTTTCACACCCGTCTTATAGCTTCTTCTTTGCGCCCTTTAGCAATTTGTAGAACTTCTCTGCATCTCTATTATTTATGTTCTCAGGGTCTTGAGTAGGAATATCCTCCTCATCATTATTTAGATAATCCCTATGAAATGTATCCGGCATTTGAAATGCATCATGTAACATACCATGCATGTCATCTACATTTGAACCACCTAAAGTAATAGGTCTGCCAAGATCTGCATCTTCTATAACCTGTTCTCCATGCCTATACCATTGTTCGCGGTAAAAGTCGGGATGATTGTCATTGATTTGAATTTGTTTACAGCTTCTTTTGCCTACAACAAAATTCAAAAAGAAATTGCCTTTTATTTTAAGGCGTACAATGAAAATCAAAAAAGATTGCGACTTCTTCCTAAACAAACACGAGGATCTCTCATATGTCGAGGTCCTCGCCATGGGTTCTTTGCCCGTGTCGGGACTTTTGTGTCCGTGGACCACCGCGCAATTCGATCCGTAGAGACCCGGTTCGAACTACAGATGTGAAGGGGCTCGCTTCACGAAGGAAACGGTTACCGAGGGGATCACACTCACGAAGGAGAGGATCACCGAGCGGTGAGATCTACTAGGAGAAATCACAGCTATCCCCGAGATTAAGACGAAGCTTAATCTAGAGGGTATCTCAGAGTTCGACCAATTCGTTACCTTTTGCTTATAGATCCGACGCCGACCGACTTGAGCTCGCCGGTGCTCTAACCGTATACCGACATCAGATCTCGCAAGAATTCTTCAAGTCCGAGCTCTTCCAAATCACCAAAATCCAAGCCTCCCAAGCCTTGAAATTCCCCAAATCCAAGACCCTCAACTGCCGTCCCCATGAAGAAGACCCCCCATTTATACAAATCCTGGGGAATGTGTGGCTCGGCCACTTGGCCGAGCCACCTCGCCACTTGGCCGAGCCACCTCGCCACTTGGTCGAGGCACCTCTACCAAGTTGGTCGAGGTGGCTCTACCAAAGTGGCCGAGCCACCTCGCCACTTGGCCGAGCCACCTCGCCACTTGGCCGAGCCACCTCGCCACTTGGCCGAGCCACCTCGCCACTTGGCCGAGGTGTCGCCGCTTTGCTTTTTCGTTTTCGCCGCTCCCGCCGCTTTTTGTCTCTCGACTTGGGTTCCGCTCAGATTTGATTCCGAACTAATTCTTGGTTCGCTCCGTTCAACGGTCCCGAACCGATCATCCGTTCAAGTCCGCTTAAGCCGCTTGTGACGCTTTGTGAGTTTGCCGTCGGGTTCACGCCTCAACCGCTCGACGTCCAGATTATTCGATGGGTCGCCACTGCCGACTCGCCACGAAGTTGGTTTCGGGACCTTGTGAGCATTTTTCAACGCCACAGATACCCTCCAAAGCCGCCTCGCCTCGATTCTTGATGAGTCCGATGCTTTGACACGATGGTTCCCGCCTTCGCCTACCGAGGGTCCCAAAAGATAGCTTCAAGTCTTTGATTCTTTCAGATCATCCAGCTTCTTTGTAGGATTTCGATAAGATCACGGTGTCGCATTTATTGTCCGACCGCTTGTTATCTTGATTCAAGTCGGCGGGTGAGTTTTGTTTGTAACTCGTGTCGGTTGGTCGCTGTTTGACTAACCATCGACTTTTGACTTCTCCGTATGTCGGCTAACCTTTGTTGGCACATTATCATTGGTGTCGAGTACATGGAATTTCATAACCCTTATTCGCTAATTCCTTCATCATCACGTGTTGTTGGTTTAACTACAGCGGAGGATATGATTATCCGATGTCAACATGACTTTCACTCCTCATCGATTATCCTCTCTTGGAGATTATGGTGGAGGACATTAAGGGTTGCCGAAGTTATCCTTAAGAATATGGATTTATTCTCCAGAACTCCTCGCTGAAATTTTGGAAATAGTTTATACTGTAATCCTAGTTGAGTAGGATTGGCGACGCTGATCGGGCCGATGCAATCCGCGACGATCGAAGTTATCCCTAAGAATATTTTTGTGAAAATATTCTTCCGAACTTCTCGATAAATTAGGAAACAGCTTTATACCGTAATCCTAGTTGGAGTAGGATTAGCGACGCTGCTGATCGGCGCCGATGCATCCACCGATCGAAGTTATCCCTAAGAATATTTTTGTGAAAATATTCTTCCGAACTTCTCGATAAATTAGGAAACAGCTTTATACTGTAATCCTAGTTGAGTAGGATTAGGCGACGCTGCTGATCGGCCGATGCATCCGCATCGATCGAAGTTATCCCTAAGAATATTTTTGTGAAAATATTCTTCCGAACTCGATAAATTAGGAAACAGTTTATACTGTGAATCCTAGTTGAGTAGGATTAGCGACGCTGCTGATCGGCGGCCGATGCATCCAAGACGATCGAAGTTATCCCTAAGAATATTTTTGTGAAAATATTCTTCCTGAACTTCGATAAATTAGGAAACAGCTTTATACTGTAATCCTAGTTGGAGTAGGATTAGGCGACGCTGATCGGCGGCCGATGCATCCACCGATCGAAGTTATCCCTAAGAATATTTTTGTGAAAATATTCTTCCGAACTTCGATAAATTAGGAAACAGCTTATACTGTAATCCTAGTTGGAGTAGGATTACGACGCTGATCGGGCCGATGCAATCCGCCCGATCGAAGTTATCCCTAAGAATATTTTTGTGAAAATATTCTTCCGAACTTCGATAAATTAGGAAACAGCTTATACCGTAATCCTAGTGGAGTAGGATTAGCGACGCTGATCGGGCCGATGCAACTACGGGTGTTATCCTCAATAAATCTTCTAATTTTTCCAAATATAGCGGAGGGAGTAGGGTCAATCAACGGACTGATTTGGCATTATTTTGGCATCCAATTAGGTTCTAATTAGGACTCCTAATTAGGGCTGATTAGAGTCCTAATTGGAATTGATTTGGGCCCCAATTAGAATTCCTACTTCTTGCCAAATAAGAGTCCTTGTTCAAAGAGGATTGGGTTCATATGGGATTGTTATAAATACCCATACTCCTCCTCCTTGATGACCTAGGCCGCCCCCTTCTCTCGTGGTTTGCTCTTGTTTTCATCTCGCTTCGCTGCCTTATCTCCTTCGATCAACGAGGTATGTGTACGAGGGTTTTGTAAATTCTTTCTTTCTTTCTTTTTTCTTCGCGGCATGCAGGACGACCAGGAGACGACCGATGGGCGGCGAAGCGCTGGCATAAGGGCGAAGGCCAGCGGCGGCGCCGCTGATGCGCTGGCGCTACAGAAGCCAGCTGACGGGCGCCATGGCCATACTGGTTCATTGCCGGCTACCGACTAAGGGCAGCGCTGTCATTGGCGTACTGCCCGGTCGGCTGCCTGGTCATTAAGGCCGCTGGCTGTCAGGCTGGGCATTGGCGCCTGCTCATGGGCTGGCGCGTTTGCTATCGCTCGCTTTATTGGCGCTTCGCCGTCTAAATTGTCGCGTGTAACCGATCGTGGTTGACGAGCCGCGACGGGTCTTTGATGCCTTTTATTGATTTTTAACCGCATGTCCGACTTTATTTGTCTTTTGCGCTTCCGATGTCGCCGGGAGATCACGCTGCCGAGGAGTCGATCAACTCGCGACGGCGCTGCGGAATGCACGCCCTTCTTTCGTGGTGCGCCAGCCGCCATCATATTCTCATACATATATGCTTGTATCCCCGCTTCGCTCTCCTTTGTGAGGCGATTGGGAAGAGCCGAATCCTCCTTTGTGGGGATCGACGCCAGATTGTGCACGCTCGCTATGACCCCGCTTCGCTCTCCTTTGTGAGGCGATTGGGAAGAGCCGAATCCTCCTTTGTGGGGATCGACGCCAGATTGTGCACGCTCGCTATGACCCCGCTTCGCTCTCCTTTGTGAGGCGATTGGGAAGAGCCGAATCCTCCTTTGTGGGGATCGACGCCAGATTGTGCACGCTCGCTATGACCCCGCTTCGCTCTCCTTTGTGAGGCGATTGGGAAGAGCCGAATCCTCCTTTGTGGGGATCGACGCCAGATTGTGCACGCTCGCTATGACCCCGCTTCGCTCTCCTTTGTGAGGCGATTGGGAAGAGCCGAATCCTCCTTTGTGGGGATCGACGCCAGATTGTGCACGCTCGCTATGACCCCGCTTCGCTCTCCTTTGTGAGGCGATTGGGAAGAGCCGAATCCTCCTTTGTGGGGATCGACGCCAGATTGTGCACGCTCGCTATGACCCCGCTTCGCTCTCCTTTGTGAGGCGATTGGGAAGAGCCGAATCCTCCTTTGTGGGGATCGACGCCAGATTGTGCACGCTCGCTATGACCCCGCTTCGCTCTCCTTTGTGAGGCGATTGGGAAGAGCCGAATCCTCCTTTGTGGGGATCGACGCCAGATTGTGCACGCTCGCTATGACCCCGCTTCGCTCTCCTTTGTGAGGCGATTGGGAAGAGCCGAATCCTCCTTTGTGGGGATCGACGCCAGATTGTGCACGCTCGCTATGACCCCGCTTCGCTCTCCTTTGTGAGGCGATTGGGAAGAGCCGAATCCTCCTTTGTGGGGATCGACGCCAGATTGTGCACGCTCGCTATGACCCCGCTTCGCTCTCCTTTGTGAGGCGATTGGGAAGAGCCGAATCCTCCTTTGTGGGGATCGACGCCAGATTGTGCACGCTCGCTATGACCCCGCTTCGCTCTCCTTTGTGAGGCGATTGGGAAGAGCCGAGATTCTCCTTCGCGGAGGATTGAGGCTTCAAAATCACCCGCCTCGATGTTTTAACGGAGCGATTTCACATCAGATTTCGCCTCAGAACGGAATATATTGCCGCTGATCATGCGGTTATATTTATCGCTCTCCCGTGTTTAATACGGATGAAATCGCCATACCCGCTATAAGGTCGTGACTCAATCTATGTAAGATGAATTCAACGCCATTTATTAACCGAGTATTTTCTCGATTTCAGTTGATTATTCCTCGAGCTTTTCCACTTACGCGGTCGATGGACGCCATAGTGACTATTATTCCATGTGTGATGATCCCGCGATTTCTATCTCGCCGATTTGCGCTCGACATCACGAGACGATCCAGCCGTGGTTTGAGGGGAGTTCCCGCGTTCTCCGACGATTGGTCACCCATGCCAGAAGGGACGCCAAATTTCATCAACCTTTGCGAAAGACAGATTATCTATTCGGCGACTCGCTTAAGGATCCTGATACGCCTCTTATCGAGTGAGAGGTGGTTGAACAAAGACGACGGAGGCCCTTTGTATATTCCCTGATACCTCGCCAACTCTCATTGACCGACCTTAGACACCATGCCGTGAAGGGACGCCTCATCAACCTTTGCGAAAGACGATTATCTATTCGGCGACTCGCTTAAGGATCCTGATACGCCTCTTATCGAGAGTGAGAGGTGGTTGAACAAAGACGACGGAGGCCCTTTGTATATTCCCTGATACCTCGCCGCCTCGTTGACCGACCTTAGACACCATGCCGCGGACACTGCATGTCATGGCGCTTGACCGAGGAGCATGATCATATTCATTGTGGGTTTATTACCCGCCACCGTTCCGGTTCAACAGAATCGCCATCGGCCTTCACCTCGGGTTGTAGGGTCGACACACCGCCTGCGATGAGCTTTTCGCTCCTCGCCGACTTTGAAGAATCGCTTTGCTAAATTGGGGCGAGATGCCGCCGCCCAGCCATAGATTCTTCGGCCGGGTACACTCGCCAAGTAAGCACCGTGGGTCGCCGACCGCTACGCCCTCACCGATGGGATGGAGAACTTCGTGCTTGCGGTCTCAGATTCACGATTCGCGCCACTATGTATGGCCTTCCAATCGTGTCAACCATTTCTTCACCTTATTCGAGCTTTATAATCCGCATCAATACGCTTTTCACCAAACATGGCGAAGTTGGGGTTGGCTTTGCATGAGATGTACCGATTTCGTGTCTACCCATGGGGAAGATGCTATATCAGAGTACTTTCCTCCAATCGTGAACCGAGCCACCAAGGAACGCACCATCGTTATAAGACTTTATGGGATCTCACTTGTCATTACCATATAGCTCGCCCAATCAACCTTGCGCTAAGAGGAAATCGCAGTGAGTCTCAAGCAGTCACACTACTTGTTCCAAAGATTTGGAGGACAACTGGCGAGGAAATATGTGAACTATCACCGCCACCCCTTCAAGGTTAATGAACTGATCGAGAAGTCCGAGGCTAACTCAGATACACTCAGCCTACGCCAAAGAAGGCTTTCCTTCAGTGGACCAAGTTTGCACCTTCGTGGCATGCGGTGAAGCCTATCCACCAAGAACTCTTCTAGCGTGCTATCTTGCAACCGCTCAAGAAGTGTGTGGTTCCATATCAACTGATGATGCTTTACCTTTGAGGTCCTTTATCCCGCAGCTCAACTCGCCCACAAGAAGGAACTCTCTCCTTCCTGATGGTGGCCAGATTCACCGTGGATTGCGCATATAGTTCGAAAGGCTACCCGCAGAAAGGACGAGCCATCATCACGCATCCCTTCCGTCCGAGTAGAGCTCCCATATACCTATTTGATGACCTCGTTGGTCCTTCATCGCCCGACATGATGTCGCACCGGTTCCACAGATTCGCCTACTCCTTTCTTACAGCTTGGTAGAGGATTGCGATGGAAGGGCGTGGTTTTGCAGAGATCAAGAAACGATGCATTCACAAAGGGTGGATCTTTTCCGATGTTTTCCTCGATTCTCGGGTCAATATGGTGAGTCCTTGGTCGACGAGGAGGTGCCAAGACACGCCAGACTTCACTTAACATTGGCTATTTCAATTGGCTAGTGAATATCGTGCCGGTATCTCACCTTCCGAGTAAATGAGGAATGCTTCCTTGAGCCTTATTTTCCTCGCCGCTTTGCTCGCCACCGTTACGCACCAACTTTATGTTGGGAACCCGAACCGACAGCCCGCACTCGAGGTGGACTTGTGGATGGCCTTCGAGCATGGTTATGGAGCGCCATGGGTGTACCGGTGCTAGGTTCAGCCTCCCGAGCTCGACCGCCACCGGAGTCGACATTCCTCTATTGTAGTTGGCTATTAGTAGCTAATGAGTCGGCCCCTCGTGAGGGCCATCTCAGACCGTAGCCGGCATCGCTATGCAGCCGGCGCCGACACTCCAAGATGCCTGGCCAAGTTCGAGGAAGCGCCGCAATCTCATCCACCCATTGAGGCCGAGGAGGAGTTCCACAACTCGACGCCGCTACTTTAGGAGAGGACCAAGCTGAGGTCGCAGCTCATGAGAAAGATCTCTTTTCTCCTTTTCCCCTTCGCTTTCTCATCCTTTCCATTAGAGTTCTCATCCAATTGAATTTTCGTGAAAATCTATTGAAGAGGAAGAATTTCAACCCTCTCAAGGGTTAAACGAAAGAGGTTAGCCCATAAGAATCGCGGAATCCTCGGTCCTTTGATATAGACTTGACCGTAATGATCCGCCGGTGACGGAGGTAATAATTCACCGTGACAAAATTTGAAATTTTGACTTTGAAGGTCGACATTTCTCCGCTCGCATGCAGGGGTTCTAGGATTATGATCCCGGCTTTGATTTTGATCACCACAATTGGCTGAGCCCAGCTCGCCATGCCGAGCCCAGCTTTACTCAACAAATGTATGGAGCTATGGCGAAGAGGCCGATGTAGGACCTGATCCGGCGGACCCGTGTACATCTAACATCGATAATTCCTCTTCGGGTGGCAAATGCGAATGGAATGACTCGATTTGTACCCCACTAACCGCCTCTTTGTTTTTGTTCTTTAGAGAGATCGCAGGAGACAAATGCACAAACCGAGACTAGGCCAGCCTAATCACACCGTAGGAGGTAAGTAATTCTACCTATTGTTCGCCTTAATTGCATTCACTTTCCTAATGCCTTCTTTTTTCGTGACTTCTCAATGGAAGATCTCGTGGTACCGGTTTATACGGTAGTACCTCCATGGATGACTTGTTACGCACTTGGTCACAAGATGGAGATACCCTTGGTGAGGATTTACCCGGCTACTATGCCGAGGAAGATAGGATGAGCAGCTTTGAGCCGTTGTTGCCGACATATTCTTCCCTAAGCCATATCCGTGACCGATATCGCGGGCGAAAAGCGAGAGGATAATACCGCCGTGGGAGAGCTCCATGCCGAGGAAGATAGGATGAGCAGCTTTGAGCCGTTGTTGCCGACATATTCTTCCCTAAGCCATATCCGTGACCGATATCGCGGGCGAAAAGCGGAGAGGATAATATCGCCGTGGGAGAGCTCCATGCCGAGGAAGATAGGATGAGCAGCTTTGAGCCGTTGTTGCCGACATATTCTTCCCTAAGCCATATCCGTGACCGATATCGCGGGCGAAAAGCGGAGAGGATAATACCGCCGTGGGAGAGCTCCATGCCGAGGAAGATAGGATGAGCAGCTTTGAGCCGTTGTTGCCGGTGACATATTCTTCCCTAAGCCATATCCGTGACCGATATCGCGGGCGAAAAGCGAGAGGATAATACCGCCGTGGGAGAGCTCCATGCCGAGGAAGATAGGATGAGCAGCTTTGAGCCGTTGTTGCCGACATATTCTTCCCTAAGCCATATCCGTGACCGATATCGCGGGCGAAAAGCGAGAGGATAATACCGCCGTGGGAGAGCTCCATGCCGAGGAAGATAGGATGAGCAGCTTTGAGCCGTTGTTGCCGACATATTCTTCCCTAAGCCATATCCGTGACCGATATCGCGGGCGAAAAGCGAGAGGATAATACCGCCGTGGGAGAGCTCCATGCCGAGGAAGATAGGATGAGCAGCTTTGAGCCGTTGTTGCCGACATATTCTTCCCTAAGCCATATCCGTGACCGATATCGCGGGCGAAAAGCGGAGAGGATAATACCGCCGTGGGAGAGCTCCATGCCGAGGAAGATAGGATGAGCAGCTTTGAGCCGTTGTTGCCGACATATTCTTCCCTAAGCCATATCCGTGACCGATATCGCGGGCGAAAAGCGGAGAGGATAATACCGCCGTGGGAGAGCTCCATGCCGAGGAAGATAGGATGAGCAGCTTTGAGCCGTTGTTGCCGACATATTCTTCCCTAAGCCATATCCGTGACCGATATCGCGGGCGAAAAGCGAGAGGATAATACCGCCGTGGGAGAGCTCCATGCCGAGGAAGATAGGATGAGCAGCTTTGAGCCGTTGTTGCCGACATATTCTTCCCTAAGCCATATCCGTGACCGATATCGCGGGCGAAAAGCGGAGAGGATAATACCGCCGTGGGAGAGCTCCATGCCGAGGAAGATAGGATGAGCAGCTTTGAGCCGTTGTTGCCGACATATTCTTCCCTAAGCCATATCCGTGACCGATATCGCGGGCGAAAAGCGGAGAGGATAATACCGCCGTGGGAGAGCTCCATGCCGAGGAAGATAGGATGAGCAGCTTTGAGCCGTTGTTGCCGACATATTCTTCCCTAAGCCATATCCGTGACCGATATCGCGGGCGAAAAGCGGAGAGGATAATACCGCCGTGGGAGAGCTCCATGCCGAGGAAGATAGGATGAGCAGCTTTGAGCCGTTGTTGCCGACATATTCTTCCCTAAGCCATATCCGTGACCGATATCGCGGGCGAAAAGCGGAGAGGATAATACCGCCGTGGGAGAGCTCCATGCCGAGGAAGATAGGATGAGCAGCTTTGAGCCGTTGTTGCCGACATATTCTTCCCTAAGCCATATCCGTGACCGATATCGCGGGCGAAAAGCGGAGAGGATAATACCGCCGTGGGAGAGCTCCATGCCGAGGAAGATAGGATGAGCAGCTTTGAGCCGTTGTTGCCGACATATTCTTCCCTAAGCCATATCCGTGACCGATATCGCGGGCGAAAAGCGGAGAGGATAATACCGCCGTGGGAGAGCTCCATGCCGAGGAAGATAGGATGAGCAGCTTTGAGCCGTTGTTGCCGACATATTCTTCCCTAAGCCATATCCGTGACCGATATCGCGGGCGAAAAGCGAGAGGATAATACCGCCGTGGGAGAGCTCCATGCCGAGGAAGATAGGATGAGCAGCTTTGAGCCGTTGTTGCCGACATATTCTTCCCTAAGCCATATCCGTGACCGATATCGCGGGCGAAAAGCGGAGAGGATAATACCGCCGTGGGAGAGCTCCATGCCGAGGAAGATAGGATGAGCAGCTTGAGTCGCCAAGGCCAACAAGGAAGAAGACCTCACCGCTATGCCTAGGGAACTCGACCGTCGGGCGTAAACCGGCCGAAGCTCGAGGAGGCAACCATGAAGACACCGAACACCGATGAGGAGTCCTTCGTGAGCCGAAGCTGCGTGAAGAACTCACCAGCTTACAATGGTGAAGTGTCTCACCGAACAACAAATCCTTTGTCATAGACTTGATATTTAAACAGCTTGTAGCTCCTTTTATATTTGCTTCAAATGAATAAGATCCATTCCTTTCATTGTTTATTATGATTCTTTTACTTCCTCGTAAATAATTAACCATAATACTTTTAGGATTTTTGGCAAACCCTCACCATCAACGGGTTTGATTAGCCTTTACCAACCACCGCTTGAGTTGGGCTAGCATGTAGATTATCTAAACCGCTCTACACACAACGCTGTGCTAAAAGAATGAAACTCTTCTAGACTTGTTGCTATGATATCGAATACATAGGCTTCAGACTTTTACCGCAAGAGACCACCCGCAACGCTGCGGTGAGGCGCTGGCTTTATCCCTTCTTAGGCTTCGATAAAATGCCCCGTAATCGAACTCGTGTCTTCTTCAATCTAAAAGACTAAACCGCAACGCTGCAGGAGGCGCTGGCTTTATCCCTTCTTAGGCTTCTCGATAAAATGCCCTTAATCAACTCGTGTCTTCTTCAATCGAAAAGACTAAACCGCAACGCTGCGGTGAGGCGCTGGCTTTATCCCTTCTTAGGCTTCGGATAAAATACCCCGTAATCGAACTCGTGTCTTCTTCAATCTGAGAAAGACTAAACCGCAACGCTGCGGTGAGGCGCTGGCTTTATCCCTTCTTAGGCTTCGATAAAATGCCCTTAATCAACTCGTGTCTTCAATCGGAGAAAGACTAAACCGCAACGCTGCGGTGAGGCGCTGGCTTTATCCATTCTTAGGCTTCGATAAAATGCCCTTAATCAACTCGTGTCTTCAATCGGAGAAAGACTAAACCGCAACGCTGCAGGAGGCGCTGGCTTTATCCCTTCTTAGGCTTCGATAAAATGCCCCGTAATCGAACTCGTGTCTTCAATCGGAGGAAGACTAAACCGCAACGCTGCGGTGAGGCGCTGGCTTTATCCATTCTTAGGCTTCGATAAAATGCCCTTAATCAACTCGTGTCTTCAATCGGAGGAAGACTAAACCGCAACGCTGCGGTGAGGCGCTGGCTTTATCCCTTCTTAGGCTTCGGATAAAATGCCCCGTAATCGAACTCGTGTCTTCTTCAATCGGAGAAAGACTAAACCGCAACGCTGCAGGAGGCGCTGGCTTTATCCCTTCTTAGGCTTCGATAAAATGCCCCAAGATGAATCTTGGTGTCTTCTTTGACCGGAGAATGACCGAACCGAAGACTCAGCGACCTTCACGGACAACCCGGTTCGAAAATCCCACAAGATACCTTCAATCGGCGCTACCTAAGATAAGAGGGGAACTAAGAGTGGGATCTCCACTCCGAGAACCGAAAGACTCGTGACCTTCACGGACAACCCGTCCGAAAATCCCTACAAGATACCTTCACCGGGCTACCTAAGATAAGAGGGGAACTAAGAGTGGGATCTCCACTCCGAGAACCGAAAGACTCAGCGACCTTCACCGGACAACCTGGTCCGAAAATCCCTACAAGATACCTTCACCGGGCTACCTAAGATGAAGATGGAACTAAGAGTGGGATCTCCACTCCGAGAACCGAAGACTCAGCACCTTCACGGACAACCCGTCTCGAAAATCCCAAGATACCTTCACCGGGCTACCTAAGATGAAGATGGAACTAAGAGGATCTCCACCGAGAACCTAAAAGACTCGTGACCTTCACGGACAACCCGGTCTGAAAATCCCTACAAGATACCTTCACCGGGCTACCTAAGATGAAGATGGAACTAAGAGTGGATCTCCACCGAGAACCGAAAAGACTCGTGACCTTCACGGACAACCCGGTCCGAAAATCCCACAAGATACCTTCAATCGGCGCTACCTAAGATGAAGATGGAACTAAGAGTGGATCTCCACCGAGAACCGAAGAGACTCAGCGACCTTCACGGACAACCTGGTCCGAAAATCCCTACAAGATACCTTCACGGCGCTACCTAAGATGAAGATGGAAGGAACCCTTCCGCTTGACACTAAAGGATTTTACGCTTGGAGAGGAAGGATTTTATATTCTCTCCAACAAGTGAAAGGAATTTTGAGTGGGCCTCTTGTTCATAGAAGGAATCAAGAGGGATTTTGGTAATGTACCGTAGGTTTGTAGACCCACCGCCAAGGAATTTGATCGGTGGGGAAATTGTGATGGAGGATAAATCTAAGGTTATCCTCGCGAAAAGTGGGTGAAACATCCCACGAGGAACTTCCCGCCGAACGGGTTATCCCAAGATACTATGGGTAGTATTTCTTCAGAACTTCCCATTTATCTAAGATTAATTGCCGGCCGCCATTTTGGGTAATTAGGCGATATGCACCATTGAGTAAACCGCTTCTATTACAAACGGACCCTCCCATTTAGGTTCGAATTTACCTTTCTTCTTGAAGTGAGGATTATCGGTCGCCGAAAGCAAATGAGGACCAAATCTCCTTCTAAAGGTTCTCTCGTCGAACTTTCTTGTTGAAAGCCTTCGACATCCTAGCTTGGTAGAACTCAATGCATTGTTGAGCCTCCAGCGCTTTCATCTAACATCTCAAGCTCTTCGAGACGCTGATGTTGTTCTTCTGGCCGCCATCTCTCGCTGAAAGGGCTGGCGCGGCGACGGATCTGAATTTCCAATGGGAGAACCGCTTCACACCCGTGACCGTAGAGTACGGGTCGCCCAGCCATGCGGCGTATCACAGCGATACGCCTGTAGTGCTTCTCCGAAGTTTATCATCCCAGCCTCGCTTGTTACTTTTCACAAGCTTTGACGTAATTTTGATAATCGCCTTGTTGAATGCCTCGCTAATCCATTTGGTACCGGATTATAGGCCGCCGACGCAGACGCCTTGTATCTTGAATTTCTCGCAAAACCCGATGAAGGAATTGCCGATGAACCGGGACCGCTGTCATGCACGATCCGTTTGGGACACCATGTCGATAGATGACATGGTGTTTGATAAACTTGATGACGGTATCGCTTTACTTCTTTTAGCGGATTGCTTCACCACTTGGAGAAGTAGTCGGTGATCGCTAGAATAAACCGACGCTTTGACAGACGGAGGAAAATGGGACCTACAATGTCCATTCCCCATGTCTCAATGGCCGTGATGTGGCCGGCGATGCAGCTTGCTCGGGCGGCCGATGCATATAATTCGCGGAATTTGACACGCTGCGGCATTTCCGAAATGCATCGACCGCCATTAACCATTGTTGGCCAAAAGTAGCCCATTCTCCGATTCGATCAGAGTTTGGGACCAGCCGGTGTGCACCACATTCACCCTCGTGCTTCCCCGAAGGACCTCTTCGCCTCCTTGTTTGAAAGGCATCGAGTAAAGACCATCGCACTCTACGATATAACGCCCGGGTCTCGTGTCGTAAAGAATCTTGGAGCTCTTCACGGATCGACTTCTTCTCCTTTACGCCTTCCGTAGAATACCATGTAAGACGAATCGATGATAGGAAAGCCAATCTCGGCTCCAACTTGGTTTGGGTTGTATACACTTTGGTAACTACCCCTTATCTTCTTGTGCCTCATCGTGATAATGGTACGAAGAGTTGGTGAGTCCCGACCGCGACTAGTTGCTCGGTCTCTAAGGTTGTGCTAACGACACGCCTAATGCCGCCAGCCGCGATCCGCTGCAAGCGCTTTGGAGGCGCTGGATATATTCGATGAAAACTCTTCAATGAGTCCGCTATTTCAACAGCCTATCCGATGATAGGGGATTAGATCCGATTCCTCGACTTCAGAGTCACCACGAACCCGCTTAACTATCAATTGCGAATCGCCAGATGCTTCGAGATATTCGACCCCAGCTCCTTGGCGGCTAAGTCCGATAAGTAGCGTTGTATTCGCTACGCTATTGGAACAGGTTCGTGAGTGAATAAGCACGGGCATGACATGATTCCTGGAAATCAAGACAACTCCGACTCCAAATGAGATTTTAGAACATCCGGGTACTCGCCACATTGGTGGCCCGAGAAGCTCCATCAAAATACAATCGCCATATTTGTTGGTGCGACGTAGTGTTGACTTCAACTTCATCCGAAGATCATCATATAGCTCAACCGCATCCGCTGTCGGGCCGGGTACCAAGAGATCACAAATAGCTTGTCCTTTGACCGACTTCGTTGTTTGAAATACAAGTCATATTGAGACAAGAGCAAGGCCCATTTCGCTAAACGCCAACTCATCGAGGCCTACCGGGTCATAAATATCCGGATCGGATTTACGCGAGATAACATAAATCGCCTCGTCCGACTAAATAGTGCCGCGATTTTTCAATCGCTAACACTAATGCAAGGCACCGCTTCACCATTGGGTATCGAGACTCACCACTAATGTTCGCCGTAATACATCGCCGCTCGCGGACCGCCGCCGCCGCCTTGCGCGAGTAAAGCGCTTAACGAAAGTGATCCGCTGCCTTGACGAGATCAAAATGGTTTTCCATCGCGTGCAACAAGAACAGAGGTTTAGCGAGATACGACTTGATCTCTTCAATGCCTTCGGCAAAGGCCGCCCCAAATATATGACACGCTCTTCTTGTTCAACTTAGAGAACGGTTGGCACTTCCTGATAGGTTCGATATGAACCGCCGGATGTACGCCAATCGCCCTTGTAACCCCTCGAAGTTCTCTCGATTTCTGAGGTTGCAACTCTTGAATCGCCTTCACTTTGTCGATCGACGGGATTCCTTTGTTGGTGACGACGGCCAAGGAACTTGCCACCGACATCCCAAGGAAGGACTTGGCAGATTCATCTTTAGCCGATGAGTTCGCATGAGTTCAATACCGCTCTAAGATCTTTGATGTGATCTCCTTTGTCACGCTTTTCACGCACCAAGTCGCCGACGTAGCATTCGACCGCTTTTCCAAGATGATCCCGAAAATTTCCGCCATTGCTCTCGGTATGTTATACCGCATTTTGAGGCCGAACGGCATGACCGTAGCAATATATGCCGATGGGCTGCTCAACGCCGTGTTTACGCCATCGGGTACATCTTGATCCGATTATACCTCAAAAGCCATCCATAAAGGACATCCTCTCAATCCACATGTATTGTCAACTATGACGCCGGTGATTGGCGAGGGAAATCATCCTTTGGGCAAGCAGCCGCTTAGGTCTCTCAGAGTCCATACGCATCCTAATCGAACCATTCTTCTTCATGACCGACTATATTCGCCACCCAATCCGGATGTTGAATTTCCTCGACTAATCCCGATTCTATGAGTTTCTTCACTTCGCCAACAATTGCCTCCAATATTTGTGGATCTAAACCGCCTTTGCCGTTGCTTGACAGTTTGACATCCGCCTTGATGTTGAGGCGATGTGTTGCCACATTAGGTCGAAGTCCCGCATGTCCTCGTAACTCCGTGCTAATACATCGATATACTCCCCGATTAGGGCAATCAACTCTTCCTTTCTTCCAAGGAGAGTATTGCTGATGTTTATGAGTTTGGGATGCTCTTCATCACCCATATTAACCTCGACTACTCATCCTTAGTGGGGGTTCTTTGTTCAACCTATCCCCAAACCGCTCTCGAAGTTGATGGATCCATGGGTCTTCCCATGTTGGCATATCTTCATCACCCTCAATAGTAGCAGGATCGATCGTGGCCATATTCGACATCAAAGCCTTGAAAGCTTCTCCGAGGCCGGTGTCGTAATCCCAAGCCAAGAGTCGACGAATGTCCGCTCTCACCGGTGGATTATTATCAATCACCACGCAGCATTCATCTTCCGAGGAGGATTCAGATCCCAATCCCTTCTAAATGCATAGTAATTATCCGCTTTCCTCTTGGGACATATGCCGCTTAGGAGGGGTTCGAGGGCCTCGTCCAAACATAGACCTTCCCTCGTGTCAAGTCATACCCCCATCTTTTCATGATACCCTGTTTCGACTATATCTCAATGTGTGGAGGATAGGCCCATTGTCATCTTCACCTTCTTCAAAGAAATGATTCGCTGAACCGTGATCTCCTTTTCCGTGAAACCAAGTCTTTTTCACTACTTGATCTTCGGGATGACAAGTGTTGTCCCAAAGGAATCCCGAATCGCTTTTGTGTGAAGTAAGATGATCGAAGTCAAGGTGTGCAACTCGATCATTGTATAACTCGCTATCACATCATTCAAAGATAAAGGATACTCTAAATCGCCATTTATTGATTCATCGGCAATTTGCCAATTACAATGTTCATCCGACGCATTCTTCATCGCCAAGATTGATTACAAGGTACAATGTCATTTAAAACAAAACCTCCACTATAACCAAGCCCGCTTCTGTGACGCCTTCTTCACCGCTGTCCGCATCTTTGGGCCGATGATTCGCCGACTCATTACCGTAGAGGAGAGAATCGCGAAATAATTCTCCATCCCCTTAAACGTTGTTTGTCCGCACCACCGCCTTGACTCATTATTCGTGGTCTACATATTTGAGACATCGATGAAGAGTAGATGGGACTATAACATTACCGTGGATCCAAGGTCAATCCAACAAGAAGTTATAGGAAGTCTCAGATCAATCACATAGCAGTGACTTCGACTTTAAGTCTCCCATTTGGCACTTTATCCGATTTTACCAAGTGGGCGGACCCACCGGTGTTAAACCCGTGATTATCAGGTTCGCTGACGCTACCATCGCGTGGATTCCAAGGTGATACATGAGGCTAGGGCATGATGCTCACAATGAACCCGGATCGACTTGGATCCGTTAACTTCACTAGAGCCAATATACCCTGAAGTATAGCGCCTATCGTGTTTGAATTCCTCGCCCGCATATCCTCCTTTGTAAAGGTGATGCAGGGAAGTGCTTAGTCGCAAGGTTGCATTGTTGGGCCGACTCTTCCGACTCGCCTAACTGGGTGAGGAAGACTTCAATCGGCGAGGGCTTCTTGAAGAGCTTCTCTCGCCTCTTTGATAAGCGCAGAACTCATAGAGAGTGATCCTTGCAGGATATTGGCCAATTGTGCTATTACATCAAAGCGTATGGAGAGTTCGGTTCCCGCTTATCTCTTCCAATCGGGCGATCAATCGAGACCGCCGAGTTGAACTTCATGCGGCCGCTTTGTCAGAGCTTCTTTGGCGCCTACCGCCGCGCTTTCTCTCAGGCGAGTGAGGGGATTTGTTGGTACCCCCACCAGAGCCGCCTTGGCATTAGGGTCGGGACTTCCTGATACTTGTATTTGTACTCGTGTCCACTCGGTGGCGCGGCATCGTTCCTTCTGACACCGAATGTTACCACTGCTCATCGCCTCCTCCGAATTGCGGAAGTAGCATGACATGCCTTTCCCTTCGCTCGCTTTTTCTTCAAGAAGAGGCTACCCATTGCTCGCCTTCCAAGAAGTTCGGTGGACCCACAAGACTTCGCCATTCGGGTCAGATAATGATACAAGTCCTTTCTCGGCGCTGTTTGTGCGGGTCGCCATTCACCGCCTTCACCGCAACTTTGACCACCGGTTCAGTTCAAACCATGTCAACGCACCGACCAAACTTATGGATACCGTGATTCGCCCGACCTTCTTTCTTTGGACGGCTTCATAGTAATGACCCCTACATCAATTAAAGCCCGATTTTGTCCTTAAGGTCAAACAGATTTAGTGGGTGATGAACCGCCCTATGGTACGCACAAGATCTTGGGTCATTCAGGTTCATCGCCTCCTCTTGATTCTCGAATCTGAGGGAGCTTGATCTTGTTATTTTCCACAAGATATTTGAAGAGACCGAATCTCGCCGCCCCTAAAGGAATAGGACTTCGGAATCTCGCTCTAAGACCTTCGCTTTTTGGCCTGTGCTGCCACGTTGATCGCTCTGCTGCGGCGCTTCGCCGCCGCTGCCGCCGCCGGGTTGAGTTGAACGCTTGTTCGCGAACCGCCGCCTTGGCTTGCTCTTTCCCTTTGCCACGGGACAAAGTTACGCCGGAGCTTCCGCTGTCTACCGACCCTCTCTCGCTTTTTCCTTTTGAGGAATCTCGGCTTGTTTCCACGAACCTTCAAGTCCTTCCATCGCTATCGATGGTGCTGTACCCATTGCTTCAAGCACATCTATTGATAAGTTGTCGTGGCAGGTTTGAGGATGAACTCCTCTCGTTATTGATCCCTAGCTCATTGCCTTGTTCCGAATCGCTTAACAAAGATGTCCACGGTTTCTCCGCTTTTCGCTTCGCCGAAAGTAACGCCCGATCGATACCTCGTATCGCCATCAAAGAAATTGGTAAGGAAGCTAGACTCCATGTCGCCCCACCGTGAATGCTCCCCGCTTGAGACGGCGGTACCATTCGGCAGCCCCACGGCGGGTGCCAACGAATGACCGAACCATCAAGGGTTCGCTGCCGTAAATAACTCCAGGTGTGACTTGAAATAAATCAAGTGTCGCTGCCGGGAACCCTTCCCACAAATGGTGTGAAGTTTATTAAGTTAAACTTTGACGGCACGGATTGATTCCCACTTCTGTATGGGCAAGGAATACCCGCTTCTTTACTTCTTGAGCGGAAATCAATGAGTTGATTTTGCTCTCCAAGTCTTTGATCTTCTCGCCTCCCGAAAGCAAATGCAGCCGCGGGTTCGTGGGGTTATCATCTTCGGTGCTTCCTCCTCGATCCGAATCGCTATCATCTTCATCGACGCTGACGCTACCGACTGATTCACCTTGATGTTTTGTCGTGGCTTGATCTGCTGGTCGCATTTCTCTCATCGCCCGCATGGCCAACTCCATCTCTAATTTGAAGTTTTCCGTTGTTTATTCAACGCCGCCTAGCATTTTGGCCACTTGATCTGCATCGATCATAAGCGCTTTGGGGCTCTTCGCTAGATACAAGATGATCGATGCGACAGGAGCCAATATCCGACGATCATCCTCCGCTGGTAACCCTTCGCTTATCAGATTCGACCGCCGGATAGTCCCGACCGCAAACGAAGTTAGCCGCTATGGCGCGCCGAATAGCCCGTGACGATGATTCTTTGCTGGTCATATTATTAGTGACCTCTCGCAACTCACCCTCTCTAAGGTCATCCTTTACGGAATCGCTTTGACCTAGGTCTCAGATCTCCGCGGTGAGTCTCTCGAAGACCGACACCCTTCGAGCTTCTTGATGGCAATTGCATTCCGAGCATCGCCTTAATGAGCTTGGAGCACAAGCATGACCGTGTCAATTTGGGGAATTCTTTCGAGATTTTCTCGCACTTTGCACGGTAGTACGTACCATCGGTGTGTGTACCGAGCGACTGCCAGATGTCGGTTTGATCTCTGCATAACATCCTCATCATCGATGAAAACGCCTCCTTCCGAGGACGGATCAACCCATCGAAACTTCCGAAGTGACTCGCCTAGACTTTCGCCGATGTGAGCGGTTCTACAGACTTCTGACTTCGATTTTCAACCGATAGGGAGGTCAGAGGAATCTTCTTGTCCTTGTTGGAACGGGTGCACCTCCTCGCATGAGGAGTGACCCGTGATTCTCTCCGGGACCAAGACGATCCTTGATAGTCGGTTTGGTAGTGGTGACGCAGAGTTGGCTCCACCATCGATTCGCATGCACGCCTTTGACTTTGAGGCGCCGCCTATCTTGGGCCTTGGCGCTGGAGCCGCAACGCCAGATCCTTCGGCTTAGGTGCCGAGACAGAGTGTGGACAACCGAGGTTGGGGCACCATTAGACTTGGGCCGCCAAACCCGGTGGTACGCTGGTGGCTTCTTTGCCACTTCCTTCTTTAACTCACGAGCCCGCTGCACCAAAGCTCGCGGCTTGCGCAAGGAGTGCGCGGCGCTCCGGATGCGCCTCGGTGTGGAGCGGTTCCGCTTGACACGGATCCACTTGGTTCGCTCCGCTCAACGGTCCCAACCGATCATCCGTTCAAGTCCGCTTAAGCCGCTTGTGACGCTTTGTGAGTTTGCCGTCGGGTTCACGCCTCAACCGCTCGACGTCCGTGATCATTCGATGGGTCGCCACTGCCGACTCGCCACGAAGTTTTGATCGGCATCGATAAGCAATTTTTATGCCTACACCCGCCGTGATGTCGGTTTGATCTCTCGTATAACATCCTCATCATCGATGAAAACGCCTCCTTCCGAGGACGGATCAACCCATCGAACTTCCGAAGTGACTCGCCTAGACTTTCACGATGTGAGCGGTTCTACAGACTCTGACTTCGATTTTCAACCGATAGGGAGGTCAGAGGAATCTTCTTGTCCTTGTTGGAACGGGTGCACCTCCTCGCATGAGGAGTGACCCGTGATTCTCTCCGAGGACCAAGACGATCCTTGATAGTCGGTTTGGTAGTGGTGACGCAGAGTTGGCTCCACCATCGATTCGTGATGCGCTTTGGCGACGCCGGTTTGTCGAATGGATCGTCGGTTGTCAACCCATCGCCACGAAGTTTTGATCGGCATCGATAAGCAATTTTTATGCCTACACCCGCCGTGATGTCGGTTTGATCTCTCGTATAACATCCTCATCATCGATGAAAACGCCTCCTTCCGAGGACGGATCAACCCATCGAACTTCCGAAGTGACTCGCCTAGACTTTCACGATGTGAGCGGTTCTACAGACTTCTGACTTCGATTTTCAACCGATAGGGAGGTCAGAGGAATCTTCTTGTCCTTGTTGGAACGGGTGCACCTCCTCGCATGAGGAGTGACCCGTGATTCTCTCCGAGGACCAAGACGATCCTTGATAGTCGGTTTGGTAGTGGTGACGAGTTGGCTCCACCATCGATTCGCATGCACGCCTTTGACTTTGAGGCGCCGCCTATCTTGGGCCTTGGCGCTGGAGCCGCAACGCCAGATCCTTCGGCTTAGGTGCCGAGACAGAGTGTGGACAACCGAGGTTGGGGCACCATTAGACTTGGGCCGCCAAACCCGGTGGTACGCTGGTGGCTTCTTTGCCACTTCCTTCTTTAACTCACGAGCCCGCTGCACCAAAGCTCGCGGCTTGCGCAAGGAGTGCGCGGCGCCCGGATGCGCCTCGGTGTGGAGCGGTTCCGCTTGACACGGATCCACTTGGTTCGCTCCGCTCAACGGTCCCAACCGATCATCCGTTCAAGTCCGCTTAAGCCGCTTGTGACGCTTTGTGAGTTTGCCGTCGGGTTCACGCCTCAACCGCTCGACGTCCGTGATCATTCGATGGGTCGCCACTGCCGACTCGCCACGAAGTTGGTTTCGGGACCTTGTGAGCATTTTTCAACGCCTACAACCATTTGGTGTAGAAACTCAATATTCCATTTATCAATAGGTGTTCAAAGACTTCATCACTAATCCGGAGTGGAGTATTACCACATTTCGTGCATGGACAAGCAATCTTGCCTGCCATTGATTTATTTGGATTTGTTTCAGCAAACTTTATGAATGATTTTACACCTTCTTCATAATGAGGATCTGATAATCTATTTGCTATATTTATCTACGAGTTATCTGGTACTTGATTCATCTAAGAATAAGATAATTAAAGTAACTATTAGAGATTTATTGTATTTTAATATACTAGTATGCAATACGTGCGTTTCACGTGATGCATTTGAAGCACATTTGGCATTATGAACACTAGTATTATAATGCACAAGAAAAATAACTCTATAAAAGAAACTTTCCACAATTATAAATGACCTTTAATAACCCACCAACACAAGAAAAAGTAAAAATAAATTTCAAACTGAAAACTACAAATTAATTAGTTAATGCACAGAGGAAGAAACTTAAAACTCTATCTTTCAAGGTCATGCTAAATATTAGTTACTCAAACTGTAAAGGATACACTAACTATACAAAATTAATAGGGAATTAAAAAGCCGTTGCCATTAGTAGCAATTATTTTGACTTAGTTGTGGGTTTGATGGGTCTGAGGGAGGTTGGATTATGAGAGAGTTGGGAAGGTATCAACTTGGCTAGAGATGCAAAAAGGGAAAATTGATCGGTCTCTTGGATTTGGCTTTTACAGAGACGCAAGAGGCAATTTGATCAGGTTCATTGAACTAGATGTATGGATGCTATTATGCTTATAAATCCTGGATTGTTACCCATCAGGGCAACACTTAAGTCACCCAGGAAGACTATATGTATTGGCATGATCTATTTTGGTGTTAATAGATAAGTATTCATAAAATTTACACATTAAGTAGTATAATGCACATAATTCCGTTTAAGCTCAGAAGCAATTGTTATGGTACTAGAAGTTCTGTCATGGGGAGTATTGACACACAAAGCTAGAAACTCAACATGATGTGACTCTCTAAATAAATGCCACAGCTCTTTTACAATCATTTTTGTTTGTGTTTTTACTATTCTATAATGCCTATGCAGAAAAAGAAGAACTGGATAGTAATTGACAACTTTGGGGTAAACTAGAACATTCATGCTTTGAAGAACCTTTGTACCTTAGTAGTTAGCAATACCCCCAAACGAAATTAAAGTAAAGGAGCTCTCCTCTAAAGTCTGTCCATATGCAAGCAAGCATCCGCCAGTCCTCAATCCACTAATGTTGGCTAATTTTTTATGACATCTGATACATCCTCGAGCTGCGAGGTTGTTTCAATTTATCCTAAGTGGCTCAAACAATTCTTTTCTTTTTGAAAATCAATTTATTATCTAAAATACTTATTTGTCAGAATTTTTTTTTAAAAACTTTAATTAATTATCTAAAAAAACGTCAATTGAATTATTGGATAGCTCAGCGAACAGAATATCAGCTAGAAAAGATATCCAATCTAATTAATGCATATCTAAAAAAGTTGCGCGTACTTAGGATATTATTCAAATGTAGAGGAATCACATTAATTGAGCAAACCACGGGCGAAAAGTGGTCTTTTATAGAGGTAATTGGTACAGGATATAAATCATCCTACATCTTTAGTTCACTCCAAAGAAAATTAAACTGCTATAACTGAACATTGGTCATCACTATGGTTTCTTTCCAATCAAAGATGGATTTCACTTCTTATTATCACAATGGATTTCCTCTTGCTTGCTTGGGTATGAATTCCCAAAAGTATAGAATTAAGTCATAATTAACTTTTACTTAAAAGGTCATGATTAACTTAAAAGATTTCGATCAAAAATATAAACTATACTTCTTCACCGATGTTTTAAGAAATAAACATACATGGATAAAAAAGAATTGGATCGAAGCATATTACATATACCAAGTATGGTTTCGAATTTACAAATATATTAGGACTATAGCTATATTAGTTGTGCATAAATCACCTCGATTGGTATAGCTAATTATCAAATGAGACTGTATAAATTTCTAATAATTAAGACTTTGATATAAAAATAATAATATTACTAGTTTTCGAATACTATTGCAGTCCTTCTCATTCAAATTTATTAAGTAAGATGAACAAATTTTCCTTTTCTCATAGAAATCAAGAGTAAGATGATCACTGTTCTAATTATGCCAGTTATATCATGTGTTAATAACTAAGCATATCTTCTACATATCATACATAGATGATAATTGAAGGGGAAAAAAATCCTAAATTTGATTAAAACCCTAAAATTAAACCTAAAATAAAATCATTAATACCTTGAAATGCTTGGGTGAAAGCAGCAGATTGTCACTCGTTGGAGGAGGCGCAGATGGGAATTTGGAGAGGAGGGTGAGGCAGCGCTCGACACTCGTGAGAAGAGGGGACAGCGCTTGGGAGAGGTGGAGCGGCGCTCGTGAGAAGACGCGGAGGCGGTGCTTGTGTGAAGAGGGGACGACGCTCGAGAGAGGTGGAAGCGGCGCTCGTGAGAAGACGTGGAGGTGGCACTCGCGAGAATTTTATTTCATGGGGGATTAGGTCGAGGCGGGATGAAATTGTTTTTCCTGTTAGGGTTTTCGGCCCCGCGCCCTGTTAGGGTTTTCGGCCCCGCGCGAGAGAATTTGGAGATGATCAGGCGCGAGAGAATTGGGAGATGATCAGGATACGGATCTTGGATGTGGTTAATTAGGCAAATTTTTAATATTTAAATAATTTATATTTAGAATCCTTTTAAGAATGGGATTGATAACTTCCCACCATTATTAATTTATGGTTAAAAGCCTTTAGTAACAGTAAACATGAGAAATCTATTGCTATTGACCATAAGCCACGGACTAGCCATGGCTGTTGTATCTAATTCCCATAAATTGAATTCCCACGTGTAATTTCCTGGGTATTGCTTCGTAACAGGCAGGATTTGCGTCTCTAGGTTAAGTTCCTTGGGTAATACCAAGTTTTCCAGTAGTGTTAGCCCCATCAAAGAGAGGTCATTTTTCCTTGGGTAATACCAAGTTTTCCAATAGTGTTAGCCCCATCAAAGAGAGGTCATTGAATGGTGTGATCTTCTAGAAAAGCGGTTGAGGATCCTAAACTTGCTATGTATCCTTAGCATGTGACCATTGTTGGGATCTTGATGCAAACCTAGGGGGTGAATAGGGAACTTTTTTATTAAATAAAAGAATACTATTGTTTAGTTATCAGATAAAGCAGCAGAATTATAAAATAAAAACTAAACAATTAGAACAACCACAAAAAGGATAACCATAGCAGAACACAAGAGTTTTTATACTAGTTCGGAATAAATTCTACCTCTACTCTTCATTCCCTCGAAGGGCTTCTATACTATATGATATTATTTACCTTGATCATATACCCAATCCAATAAGCTTTACAAGACCGCTCCCTACATCAATCCTAATCTAGTCGTCTTCACCAAATAACTAATCACTAGTGTGTAACCCTAACTCCTTCTAGTAACTCTCTTCCTCAATTAACTTCGTATTGAGTATGCTATTAACTCACTTCCTCAATTAACACTGACTTGAGTGCACCATAAAAAAATTCCAACCACACGATATAATAAAAAGAGTTTTACAAAACCAATTATTAATTAAGCGTAACTAGAAAGATGTTACAACCCTTTTTTTTGTGAACCGTTCTCTAAAAGATTTGATTAGAGATCTAAAAGAATGAAGTTGTAGCCTAGGACTAAGGCAGCACTCTTTGAACGGATGATAATCGAATGACGAAGAACAAGTCGAGAGTGTGATCTGAGTAGCTCTTGGGAGATTCCAACAGGGTTCCTTCTTTACAACTACAAACCCTAGCCTCTTCTCTCTTCCTCTCTTTTTTTGCAAACCCTAGTCTCTTCTCTCTTCATCTAACTTTTTCTATCTCAAATGGGTCATGAAGAATCATGAAAAATGAGAGAAGAGAGTTTATATCTCAGCTGTAATGAACATCTAAGATTACAACATGAAATCATATCCTGCACTCCACTCTCATTGATTAAACAAAAATGCTCAACGATGAGCATGCTTCATTGATGAGTATAAATGTGAAAATCACCATAGAGGGGGATGAATAGGGTGAGGTGGCAACTTTTGAGTATATTAAACTTTTCCTTATTTATCTAGTTATTTATCCTAGCAAGAGTGATAGACCGAAGGATCGCATCTTTATCAAGATGTTATTCTCTGCCGTGTTGCTCGCAGCTGGGTATAACTTGGCCCTTCTTCCAGCGATGGCTAATTGCATACATCACAGATTGGGGGAATTGGCTACTGAATACCTGAAGAAGAAAGGTAACAGTCCATGAGATCAGGTCCCACAACCTAGAGTTGAGTTACCATAAACATATCTGGTGATATGGTTCAATTCACACTGCTCCTCATTGATGTCGGCTGCTACACCAAGTGGAGTTGGTGTCTCATTGCTCCAGAGATATGAATGCTCAAAGTGGATGATTAAATATCCCACCGGGGTTCGTAGACTTCTTCAGAACAAAGATCATTACCGTCTTTACTTTTATTTTCCTGAGATCGATAGTATAAGCGCTGGGGACGAGTTTGAAGATAGCACAATCAGCGAAGGTTTTACTTGCTTGCCCGTGGGTGTTTCAACGGGTTGATCAATATCAGACTAGGTCACCATGTTGCTAGACTGAATGGGACTGAATGTTATATTGAGCCCTACTTTTCTTACCGATTTGCTCGTCAATTTGGATATGACCAGCTCTACGTCGGGAATCCAAATTCAGGATTGCTGGGCATGGGAAGCTTGGTAGATGGGGCTCGTGCTTGGTATCACTTTGCCGTCGAGGCTACAGTTACCAGATTTTCGCTCCCCTATCACTTACCCAATTGTTACATGATATTAGGGTTCTGCAAGTGGTATAGCAGGGTGATTGGTCCTAATCCCGACTTTCACGTGAACAAAACTAGTTTACAGTGGATCAACCGAAAATACAAGGAGCAGTTTAGGAAGGGTTGAAAAGTAGACTTCCTGGACTTCAAGATTTCCTGGCTGAAGGTGTTCTAGAGGATGAAGATTGGGAAACACCGAGCGGGTATACCACTCCTCGAAGGCCAATTGGTGTCAGCATCTGAGAGCCGTCTGAATCTACAGTTCACCAGGGAACGCATGGCAGAGGTAGATGAAATAGGGGAAAGAGGCTATTGTAAACTCATCTTCCCCAACAACCTTCAAAGAAACAACGCTTAGAGCCTTCAGAGTCTGAACCTGTACCCGGAGGCTCTTCAGGGATCAGAGAAGAGTCTCTTGTGATCCCAGTACAGGAACCTAGAGCTGAACTCTCAGGTGAGTTCTACTCATGTGTTTGCATCAAGCTGTCCAAAGTGCGTTTGTTTGACACGTGCTTCTTATATGCAGGTAAAGAGCCCATTCTTCTCGATCAAGAGAATCCGGATGATGAGGAGAAGGTGGACTATGAGGGTGACACTGACGCCTATCTTACTGAGCCTGATGATACAGGCTTCGAGGGCGACGCTGGCGAATCTTCTTATATGCCAGGTACACTTTTCTCTGGCCAATCTTGCGCAATTTCTTTGCTTCAACAATTGACACTTCATCTATCTCTTTAGCAGATGATGAACCCAGTTTAGAGACCATGGGTGGAGCAGCTCCTTCATCTCTTCCTGCTAGTGGTGAGTTTGAGCCTGTGGCTGATTTTGACGGCGCTTCTGGTGTCTTGGAGTCTGATCCAGCTATCGATATGACAGTCGATCCTGCACCAGCACCTATTTTAGCAGCGTGATGTAGATTGGTTGTTCATGAGTCTTCCAATGAAGATGACGATGCATCGGTCTCTCCGATTCCAGTAGAATTTGGAAGGGTAGCATCGCCGAGTTTTGAGCCTCATTTGACGAAGACCCAATCGTAGAGGCGCTTGCTTTTGATGAGCCAGAGATCACGTCTACACGCGTTGAAGTCATGCCTATATATGTGCCGATGACCACGGTACTGAGTGAGAACTATCATCCCATCAACCGGGGTGATGTCTATGGCTCCTTCCACTATGGATATTTCCAGTGTATTGGCCACGCTTGCGCCATACCTTCTATCAGGCAGTGAAGGAATGCAAGTCTTGCCAACTGCTTTTTCAACAACCACAGATGCGTTGGTGGTCTTTGCAGGAGCAAGTCCTTCGAGTTGTGTGAAGATTCTCCAATCTCCTGATTTTGAAGATTTGATCGAACTGGAGATTCTGATCCTGACCGAGAGTTTAGTAAAGCTATTCAACAGAAGCATTGAATCCGCTTTGACTATGTGGAAAGGCTTATCTTCTCGTACTCTTACCTTGTTGAGGAATTAGCTTGGCCTTCTGATGTCGGTTGTAGGTCCTGCACGTGCTGAACTATTCAGGACGATGATCGATGAGGTTGAGCTTCAGTTTCAAGAACTGCATTAGCTTCATGCGGCTGATGTTGATGGCATCACTGAGCTTGAATTGTGTCAACTCTCGGTGAAGCACCGTGAGGTTGAAGAATCTGCTCGCAAAGAAATGGAGCTAATTAAGATGAGGCTACAAGGGTTGAATGATAGCCTTGGGTCGGTTGATGGCAAGCAAGCAGAGCTTCAGAATGCCATTCTGGAGAAAGAAGCTATCATCAACGAGGCCAAGGCAGTCATCGCTGTAGCCCAAGCATGATTGGAAGCGGCTCAACAACAGAAAGAAGAACTTAAACTTAAGTCAACCGAGTTGGCTCAAGAGTGGGATCTCAAGGTCGTGGAGCTTGAGGCTGAGACGAAGAGGCTGGCGGTTGTTAGAACCCAAGGTGCTCCCATTGATCCTAGAACTCTGAGGGAGAGGGCCCAAAAGAATGCTCACGAAGCTAGGGATTCTAGGATAGCTGAATGTATTGCGTGAATACAGTATTTTTATCCGTATTCCCTTTGAAAATCTTTGTAACTAGTTAGCTCTTTCAATAATAAAAAAACTTTTATCTCCTTTGATATGTATACCATAAAGGTGTAATGTTAACATACCGTAGTGACATCTTTGCTGGGAGAAAAATGATAGGAACAAATTAGCAGAGGTGTAGTGTTAACATATCAAGTTTGATCAAGTTAGTACTGTTCAGAGGTGTAATGTTAACATGACGTGTTAGGGTATTTGACAAAGGTGTAATGTTAACGTGTCAAATAAAATGACCGACAGAGGTGTAATGTTAACATGGCGGTGTTAGGGTATTTGACAAAGGTGTAATGTTAACGTGTCAAATAAAATGACCGACAGAGGTGTAATGTTAACTAGTCAGTTTTGAAGGAGTCCAAAGGACGACTACCGTTTGGAAGTGTAGTGTTAACTTAACATTAGGAAATCGATGGAAGTGTAATGTTAACTAATCGATTTTTAACAAGAGCAGATTGACAGAGGTGTAATGTTAACCGGTCGAATCTGAAAAGATAAGTCGATAGAGGTGTAATGTTAACCAGTCGACGACATGGTTTGACAGAGGTGTAATGTTAACCAATCGGACCATTAGAATGGAAACCGTTCAGATGTGTAATGTTAACATGATGGTGATGAGACATTTAGAGTCAAACAGAGGTGTGGTGTTAACATGATGACTCGTTGGGGATTTTGATTGGATTTTAGATCAAGATGATCAATAATGTGGGTCAAGAACTTATTCTCATGGTTAGAGGTGGAAACTTAAACGTGATCATAATCTCTATGGGGAGATAATATTAGCGAAGATCAAGGGTAGTATTTATTGAGAAACTTCCCATTGATTGGCGCCATGAGCCTATTGCCATTTTGGTTAATTAGACGATATGTTCCATTTGAGTAGACTGTCTCTACTACAAATGGGTCTCTACTACAAATGGGTCTTCCCATTTGGGTTAGAATTTACCTTTAGTCTAATGCGTCATGACCATGGGTCGACAAACGGCTAAGACTAGGTCACCTTCTTTGAAGGATTGTTCTCTGACTCTCCTGTTGAAGGCTCTCGAAATCCATGACTGATAGATCTCGATTCATTGTTGAGCTTAGAGTCTCAGTTCATCTAGCGCCTCTAGTTCTTAGAGACGATTCTGATGATGTTCTTCAGTCGTCATCTTCTCAGCAGTAGTGATTCTTAATGATGGCATCTGAATTTTCAGAGGGATCACGGATTCACATCCGTAAACTAAGGAAAAAAGTGTGGAACCAGTAGGAGTGCGGACTGTTGTTCGATAAGCCTATAAACACACTCCAAGTTTCTTGTCCCAATCTCGTTTGTTGGAGGAGATGTACTTCTTTAGAAGTTTGATGATGATTTTGTTAAAAGCTTCAGGTAGACCATTAGCAGCTGGGTTAAATGGCGTAGAAGCCATATTTTAGATTCTGAACTTATTTTAGAATTTGAAGAATGGTCGACTAATGAATTGTGGATCGTTGTTATGGACAATCCTCCGAGGAATACCAAATCGATAGATAACATGGTGTTTCATGAATTTGACCACATTAGATGTCTTGACTTCTCTGAGTGGAACGGCTTCGGCCCATTTAGAGAAGTAAGTAGTGATGGCTAGAACAAATCGATGGCCTTTAGCGGACGGTGGACTGATTGGTCCTATGATATCCATACCCCATGTTTCAAACAGCCACGAGGCGACGGTCAGGTGCAAATCTTTCGCAGGTTGGTGTAGAATGTCAGCGATCCAGGTTTCGTCATGAGTATCCACAGAAGATTAACTCTTAAAATAATGTAGATTGATTGACCAGTGAGGTAGCGTCGCATCTTCTGAATTGCAAAGACCAATGCTAGACATTCCTTTTCAATTGGATTGTAGAGATGCTCGGCACTAATCATGGTCTGGCTGACCTAGTAAATGGCTTGCTCATGGCCATTGTCATTCTTCTGGGCTAGAAGTGCTCCGAGATAACCCTTGATCTCATTGAAAGCTTCTTGACAAGCGTCGTCCCAAATGAACGAGACATCTTTCTTCATGAATCTTTAAAATGGTTGACATTTCCTAGATAAGTTAGCAATGAACCTGCGGACGTAGGCTAATCGTCCCTGTAAACCTCTAAGTTCTTTGCGATTTCTCAGAGGTGGCATCTCTTGGATGGCTCTCACTTTTTCAGGATCAATATGTATTCCTTTGGATGTTACTATAAATCCAAGTAACTTGCCTTAAGATACCCCTAAGAAAGACTTGGTTGGATTCATCTTGAGTTGATGTTTTCTCATAATTTCAAACACTGTTCTCAAGTCATTGACATGATATTGTTTGTGATGACTATTGATTGCAAGGACATCGACATAGCATTCCACTGTCTTGCGTAAATGCTCACGGAAAATCATGTTCATGGCATGCTGATATGTTGCTCCAGTATTCTTCAGGTCAAAGGACATTACTGTATAACAGAATACCCCCAAGAGTGTCCTGAAAGCTGTATGCTTCTGATCTTCTAGATACATTTTGATTTGATTGTATCGAGAAATTCATCCATGAACGACATCCTCTCAAACCCGCGCGTATTGTCAACCATGACATCCATGATAGGGAGAGGGAATTCGTTCTTTGGACAAGTAAGATTGAGATACCTAAAATCAATAATGATCCGGATCTTGCCATTCTTTTTCATCACCACCACAATGTTGGCCAACCAATCGTAGTGTTGTTCTTCACAAATGAATCTACATTCGATGAGTTTGCAAATTTCTTTCTCGATAAGCTCTATCAACTCAGGACGGAAGCGTCGTTGTTGTTGCTTGACCAGCTTGATATTTGGGTCAATGCCAAGGCGATGTATAGCCACGTTGGGATCTAAACTAGGCATATCCTTGTAATTCTAGGCGAAGATATCGATGTACTCTCGAAGGAGAGCTATGAGTTCTTCTTTCCCAGCGGTTGATAGAATTTTACTGATGAAGATGTGCTTGGGATTGACTTCGTCGCCTATATTGATTTGAACCACTTTATCTTTGGTGGGCAATTCACTGACTTCAAAGCGTGACTCTCACTGCTTTTCAAGATGTTTTGCCCATGAATCATCTTTAGAATCTTCGAACACTTCGAATTCATCAAGATTCATAGTTAGGTCGTATGAGATCATGTTAGCCATGAATTCGCCAAGCATGGCTCCAAAACTGATGTCAGAATCCCAGTTGGACGTATCTGAAGAACTGCTTAGAAAGTCTTCAGATGCTGGTCCAATTTGTGACTCGGCCTTGGGGGAAATGTAATAGAGTCCTCGTTTGGTCCGATTATAATAATTAAAAACCTCGCCATATGGTATAAAGGGGATTAGCAAAACTTTTAGTCATTGATTGAAATTTAATCCCTATTTTGTAGTGTGGTTGTATCCTATTTTTGCCATTATGTGCTGAGATTATTGGCTGTAGCGGGAGAATTCTGGTACTCCTTTGGCTCCATTATCCGAGCTTGATAAGCGAGGTTGTGGCTCAACTTTTCCAAAGATAATTGGATTTAAGGTGCCTCTTTTAGGTTAGACCATGAAAGTGGCATCCCCTCAGTTATCTAGCTGCTTATGAGCTAAGGACGACTCGTTTACTGGCATGTACAGTGCTGGTTCTAAAGCTAGCCTAGACATCAGAGTTTCGACTCTTGAGTTTTTAAACTCAGAGTCTAAAGAGTAATCGTAAGCAAACTCTTCTTCATTAAAGATCCAGTCGCTCTGATTTGTGGCTGACTAGTCAATACATAGGTCCTCGAGGATAATTACAAGTGGATTTATTTCCCAGATCAGATCATCGTTGGGATCTGGTTCGTTGTCTGCCTCATTACCGCTGTCCTCATCATTGGGAAGGACAATCTCGATTGTATGATTTTCATTGTATAAGAGAGAGTCGGTAAAGTAATTCTCTACTTCTTTAAAAGGATGCTTTTCAGCTTCAACTCTTTGTTGGATCCCCTGTCCATCAATGTATTTGAAGCACTGATGAAGTATCTAGGGGACAAGCATGTTGGAATTGATCCATGGTCTTCCGAGGAGAAGGTTTTAGGGTATTTTGACGTCAATGACAAAACAAGTCACTTCTGTCTTTAAATTACCGATCTGACATTTAAGTCGGATCTTCCCAAGAGATCTGCTATTGCTAGAGTTAAAACTGAATATGGTGTCAGAAGTCTTCGAGAACTTGTGAAGGGGAATACCCAAAAGCTCAAGAGTCTCCGCGAAATTATGCTTAACGCAGAGCCTGGATTGATGTGAATCCTTTCGACCTTTGCCGACCCTACATACCCAGTATAGTAAAGGGGTCAGTTGTGATGATGGTCTTTGGTGAGCATATCTTCTGGAGTGAAGGTGATACAAGGTGCCTGCCGTTTGCAATGATAGTACTGCTTGTATTCTTCATCTTGAGGAGGCTCGATTATGTGGGCGAGAAACGCCTCACTATCATTCAAAGCTTTCTTTAAAGCTGCCCTCGTTTTCTTAGACAAACGTAAAAGTTCAAATAAGGTTATACGAACCGGAATATTGGTTAATTGGGCCATGATATCATACTAGAATGGGGCTTTCGGATCATCTGAGGGACGCTGCAATGCCTTGTCGAATCGTGTCTCCTTTTGCTTGGTCAGTTCGGGTTGCTTTGATGGTCCCGGTTGATCATAATTCTTTAAATAATCTCGATCGGATCTCATTCCCGCCATGATAATTTTCCCTTCCTTTGAATCTATGAGTGAAGTGACTCATAGAGATTCTTCGCCAATGATTGCAAATATGACGTTGCAGGACTTCATCTTGTGCTTGGTCTTGGACTTCTGACGAGTCCAATGCTCATCTTGAAGAAGATCAGGATGTACCCACATCATTTTTCCTCTTGCTGTAGTGAGAGCGATTAAGTCTTGGCTTTGTCGGTTTTGTTGGTCATAATTGACCACTTCCATCCTTACGGTAGGAATGGGGACAACGCTATTTTGGGCTTAGATTTCCGGCATGGAGCCGAATTGGAGAGTGCCTATATTGGCAGTGACTTTCTTTTGCTTAGGCTTATGCTTGAGAATTCCTGACTCGACAAAGGTCTGAATTTTATCCATAAGGATGTAATAGTTTTTCGTCGGATATCCCAACATTCTATGATAAAGACAGTAATTGGGGTCGTCGGTCTTTCCGACTTCTTTAGGGCGTCGAGCTTCAGGAAGCTTTAAACGATTATCCTTGTTGAGCACATGGAAGATGGCCACTGTATGTTCATCCTTGAATGAATAATTGCGTTGAACATTCTTCCTTGGTTCTCTTTTCTAGTTATTAGGATTTTGGACCCTGACCACAAAAGTCTCTTTGGCTTTCGATTGGGAAATCTGCCCTTGTTTGCCTTTTTTGTCCTTGAAGTTGGCGCGGGACTCAAATTTGTTAAAACATTCTGATGATTTTTCCGCTACCTCAGTTTGTTCCATAAAATCCTTCCATGTGTGAGCTGTAACAGTGCCCATATGAGCTTCTATCCGTCCCACAAAATATGTCAACAAGTTCGAAGCAACATTGGTAAAGGCATATCTCGACATCGCAATGTCAGATTGCGGTACCTCTCGATGAATTCCCTGATTGTCTCATTCTGCTTTACTTTTCTGAGAGGAGTTTGGTGATGGTAACATCTGATTATTCCTCATGGAATTGTGAGAGGAACTTTAATTCTAGATCTTCCAAGGATTTTATTGAACCCTCAGGCCGATTCTAGAACCAATCGAAGGCTACCCCCTGGAGGGTGCCAATGAAAAGTCATGTCTTAATGCTATCATTACCCACTACATTCTCAATTTATTGGTGAAAGTAGTAGATGTGTTGGTTCGGGAAACCGTTGCCATCAAACGTATGTAACGTTGTTGGCTTAAATTTTATCGGATAGGGAACCATGTCGCACTCGATGGGATAAGGTCAGATAATTCCAACCTTCTGGAGCTCAGTTCACTGAGAAACAATGTTAAGCTATTTTTGAATATCCTCCAGAGCCTTTTCTTCTTTGCTTGACTTCTGAGGCGTCAATGTTTCTGACCCTAAGTGGTCAGAATCTGCGTCATCTTGGTGCACTTGATCTTCTTCTGGAGATGATTCATTGACTCGTTTCTTCCCCTTTAAAGAGCTTGGGTGAGGTTGAAATGCTGATAGGAGTTGTTCAAACATCTTTTCCAAATGTTCAAGTCGCTCATCTGACTCTCTCTTTTGAGCTGCCATTTGAGTAGGAAGATCTTCTCGGTACGTCACGTCTGCCTCCCATAGTCATTCTTGACTCGAACTAGGGGTTGCGTTTGATGCTATGGCAGAATTTGCATCACTAGCAATAAGTTGGTTGACTTGCGATGTTTGTGCTTAGAGGGAGGAGTAGTTAAAAGGAATCGCTGCTCTTTGCCTTAATCTGGTGTGGCAATACACACCATTAGTTTTTGGCAATATCGCCCCGATACCAGGAGAGTATACTGGATCAGGTGAGCAGTACGCGTCTTCTTTGTCATCTCTAGAAGTTACACTAATCATGTTGACAGTGAATTCTTGAGATTTACCCTTTCAAGTACATTGTCGTCATTTAGTCCGAACCCGTGAAGGCTCAAGACCGTGACTAAGACGGCTGAAAACTGATTCCTTTTCAGGAATAGCTTTGCATTGGCAATTCTTCTGAACTGGCATAACTACTTCTCTAAGGGTCACACAATGCTGATATTGGCGAGCTCTCTTAAGAAATAGAAACTCTCTTAGATCACCAGTAGTTCCAAGTTGCGGGCACTTTTCAGTGTCAACTTTGCTATTTTTAGCCTTAGCGTGCAACCGTCACTTACGACAACGTTGGCCAGACTTTTGTTTAGTGAGTTTTGATGAATCATCATCAGTGATATTATTCCCTTGCAGGAATTTAGGTGAGGGATTACCCCCATTCTTAGCTTCTATCGAGGAAGCATAGCGAACATTACGAGATGCTTTAAGTCGAACTCCCAAAGGAGTTGTGGACTGATGTCCGAGATCAAAAGGCATAGTAACATCTTGACCTTCGCTCAAGATGAGGGTCAAATTTTCTTCGCTCTGGGCGAAGTTCGTTTGGCTTCTAGCTAAGCTCAAACTGTCTTCAGTGAAGGTTGCCTTTACACATGCAGGGGTCAGTTTAGACCCAAGATTCGCACAGTGGTGAATTTTTTAACAACTATGTATAGTCACCGTTGATGAAGATTGGTTCGTGGAAATGAATTTCTCTTGGAAGATAACTCAGCCTTCTCTTAGCACCGAAGATGGATCAATTTCTCAATTTGTTCGTGTGTAAGTGGGTTGATCTCTCTATGATCAAATTAGATCCTCAAAAATGAGCTATCTCCTCTCCTTTCATGGGCTAAAAGAGAGTTAATGTCCTTTAATTATGGATTAAGTGGCCATCAAAATAGGAGATAGTGAGGAACAATTATCCCCTTAAAAATAGCCTTCAAACGGCTATTTTGTGTCGCTGACTTGGTGAAGTTTGCTAAAGACATTTGGGTGAGGCTCGCTGAAGACATTTAGGCGAAGCTCACTGAAGACGTGGGTGGACCGTTGCTTCTGAATCGTAGATGACGTGGCTCACATGGATGGCTGCTAACGAAGTTCACTGATATCAAGTGGCGAACTTCACATGGTTCACTATTGGCTCATTTGGGCTGAGCCGAGATGGGCTGTATGGCGATGTTCTCATGTTTATTTGAGCAAGCTTTGCCATAGCCTATTGTGAGCTTGACTTTGGGCCCATTTGAAGTATTTAGCTCATGGGTGTTCACTTCTTGATTCCAAGCTAGACATTGGCCTGGATAGAATATATTTTAATCGTCTATGGGGTATTGTCCGTCAATATGGGCAAATTGATTGCCAAATACATTCGAGACATCAATGACCTCGTTAGCAGGAGCATCCTCTTTAATAGAGCGAGGGCAAAGGCCGACAATGTTAAGTCCAAAGTGACCCTCCTTATAAAATCCGCCCTAGGATTTCAAGCTACCCACCATCATGCTGTCTTCTCTCTTAACAATTGGGAACTGCACCAATGAGGGAAAGCTAGGCTCTGTAGATACATGAATAATACTTATTTTTCTATCACCGATAGATAGAAAAGATGATCTCCCTGGACATAATACCAACGCTCCTTTTATTGATTGAAAATAGAGGTACCTCCTGGGTTGCTATCACCAAAGAAAACCCGGGGTTTCTCCGTTTGGTCAGTCTTCGGGATGGAGAACTCAGCATCTGTGATGAGTTCTCTCAAAATATTAGCATTCCCAAGTTAGATCACATTGATCCTCTTCTGGCTGTTATTCTCAAAAAATAGGGGAACATTCCCGTTGAAGACGTGCGTCATCGAGGGATCATTAGCCCCCATTGTGTCCAAAGTGATTACGACGGCTAATAGGCGTACTCACCAAAGTAACTGCACAAAAGACAAGAACTAAGTTACAAGACATGGCTACAAATATAGCTAAGTCTTTGAACCCACAAGTGAAGTTCACTAGGTGCTTAAGCGAAGCTCACTCATCAGCGAAAATCATCCCACCACTAAGTCGAAATAAATATGGTTAAGTGTTGAGGGTATAGGCGAAGTTCGCCTCAACACCAGTGAACCTCAACCGCAGTAGTGAGATTCACTCAGAAGCCCAAGTGGACCAATTAACAAACCTCGCTCAGATGAAGTTTGCCCAAAATCCCAATAGGCTGAAACAGTGAACTTCACCTGAGAAGCGAAGTTCGCCATACAGAGCACCATTGACGGTGACTAACAAGGCTTCGTCGTCGCCAGTGAAACCCATGAATAAGACTAAATATGGTCATGAAAGCCTCGCCATTAACGGCGAAGTAGATTTAAGTGCCCTAGAGCACTATTCAAGCCCAAAGGGGGTTGTTTTGGCAGATCAAAAAGCCTTGCCATTGATGGGTTTTGAGTTTACCTGAAGCCATCTCCAATTGCGGTGTTGTCGCGGTGGCCTTCAACCGGTGAGAACCGCCAGCAAAATTCTTTCCCTTGGTGAATTGACATCAGGGAGCCATTGGACAAAGAAGAAGATTGGAGGTTCAAAAATTATGAAAACTAGGTGAAAAGATGAGAAGAAGAACAATCCATTTATAGGCTTTAAGTGAACTTTGCCCAAATATTTTGCCCTAAACTTCGCCCGAGAATCTACCACTAGACTCCACCTAAGAGCGATCTTCATCCCAAATCTCAGCGTAGAAATTGAAGATTTGAAACTTTAAATCTCGCCAGCAAGTTTCGCCGACCAGCCTAGCGAACTTCGCTCAACTATCGAATGAGCTTCACCCAACTAACTTGGTGTATTTCACTTAAGTCCAAATACTGAATAAGCCTTGCTTGACCGACCTAGCGGACTTCGCCTAAGTCTAAAAATTGGGCGAACTTCACCTGAAGGCTTTGCTTGGTGAATTTTATTAAACAACTTACACCAACACATGAAACCCAAGCTTTGCCACAAATACAAGGAATACATTATGCACAGATCAGACAGATAGAAGAAGATAGATATCATAATTCTTTCTTGATCATAAAGGCTGTATGCAAGCAAGTTTCAAACTCCTGAGACTATAAGGATAATGAGCATTTATTTCTCCAACCTCAACAACAATCAAGGAGAAACGGAAAGCAAGAATAACTCCTATTCTTTTAAGCCATACATAGAGGCTAAAAGATAGCCTACACCTTAGGGCCACGTCTCATAATAACATACCGAGCAAATAAAGTGCAATGTGTAACCTAGGCCAACATGCATAATGTCCAGGAATTCTAGGTTAGAGCATAGAATAGCTTAACATGACAATACATACGATAACACTATGCAGAAACACAGCACAACATGCATTATGTGCATACTTAAACATGAATATATCATGAATCCGATAAAACAACATAAACACGGAGTTATAGCCAAATGGCTAATATAAAATCTACTTTACCTCAAGATGACAAGAACAAGATTAATTGCATAACTGATATCATATCCCATGAAAGGAAATCAAAAAAATCACAAAAAATAGACTTAAACAGATTAAATTCTCAAAATAGAAGGAATCTATTTTTTTGTACTGAGCGTATGTCCTCAGAGGTTAGGCACGTGCGCTCACACCAATGCCACATCAGGCAAGTTTTGACAGCATACTGAGGAAAACTAAAACTGAAGTCATCTTCAAACATCCCTCTTGAGCATGTGCGCTCATTGTTTAGGCGTGTGCGCTCAAATCCTATAGAATATTTTATTCTCTGGATTTCAATGAACGCGTATGCTCATCAGGTCGAGCACATGCGCTCATGCTAGAAACCGCAACTTTCAAAATGTTTTCAATCAAATACTCACTTGGTTCAAAACGAAATCAAAAACCAACTTCTACTCAAGTTTTATACTACCAACAGGAAAATATTCCACTAATTTACACTTTAAAATATTAACTATTCACCAATCCACTATTAAAGGTCAAAGGCTCGCAATCCAAACAAAAAATGGGGACAAGCCCTTATTTAACTACTCGTTTCAATCCAAAAACCACAAGGAATGCTGAGATCTAAAAAATAGACAAAACCCACAAAGCTATACCTTAAATCATGAAATAAAGACTCAATTTTGTAAAGTTATTCTTTATCTACAATATAGGGTCCTTCTTTTTGAAAAAGATTGTTGATTGAAGTCCACCTCTCAGAGAAATCTTCCCCTTGATCCAAACTAACGAATTTGAGAGGAAATTAAAATCAAAATTTTTTTGGTTGAAAGGATAGAGGAACTCGAGATCTAAAAGATCTATAAATTAGAATTTTAAAATAATCAACTTAGCAAGCAAAAACACTTGCCTTTGTGTGTAGAGTTCTCTTCTCTTGGCCTCCAAGCTCTCCAAACATCAGCTCTAATTTTTTAATGAGAGAAAATGGTACTTTTTATATGAGGTTTCATAAATTGGGTTGTGGTTAAATGGATACTCTCCTAGTGGATCCAACCCAATAAGATAATATGCTTTAAATCCCATTATCTCTCTTAAATTCAAGCCATTATGAAAATAAAAAATAAAACAACTTGATAAATCCAAAACTTTATTTTTAAATAAAGAAATAAAATAACAATATGGCCCTTTCACTTGCATAAAGAATGTGACACGTTAAAAATCTAGAATTCAACAAAATCAAACGACTTTAAATTTTTCGACCAAGATCTATGGTTGAAAGTCATTCGTGCCAGTTTAGGGTCCTTACAGAATTATATGATAATTTTGACATTTCAAACATAAACCAAGAACTTTAAGTAAGCAACTACTTTATCCTCTACTTTATCGCAAGATGGCAAGAATAAGCATTACTGTATAACTGATGTCATAACATATGAATGGAAACCAAAGAATCTCAAAAACAAGCTCGAACAAATTAAAATTTCAAAATTAAAAGAATCTATTTTCTTAAACTGAGGGCGTGCACTTGGAAGTTGGAGCATACGCTCACCCCATTGCTATGTCAGCTAAGTTCTAATAGCAGAATAAAAATTAAATTAGAAAATTATTCTTAAAATAACTGCTTGGTGCATGCACTCATTGTTTGGGCGTATGTGCCCAAACATATTAATCCAAAATGTTCTTGGATATTTTACTAAGTATGTGCGCCAGACAGGTCGAGCGCATGCGCTCGGTCTGAAATCCACGAGTTTCCAAATATTTTGACCCATAACTTCCTCAATTCAAAACCAAATCAATAAACAACTTCAACTTAAGTTTTCTATTGCCAAGAGGAATTATTTCATCGAGTTGCACATCAATAACCAAGTATATCCAATATCACCATTAGAACTCTCGAGCTCGCAATCCCAACCATAAATGGGGATAACCCCTTGTCCACACTACTAAAAACTATCCAAAATTTATCCACTATTCTAGAGTTACTCAAAACCCATTAAAAATCTTATCAAAACATGGCTCAAATACTCTAGCTTGTAAAGTTAACATTAATCTACAACCTTCTCCTTGAAGAGATTGTGGATTGAGATCTATCTCTTAGAGAAATCCTTCCCTTGATTAAATCTCACGACATTGCAAACCTAATTCTTTTGAAATATAACTTATATCAAAAGAAAGAGGAAAATGAGATCTCCAAAACTCATAATTTGATATTTCCAAAATAATAATATTTGATCAGTAAAATACTTGCCTTGGGTGTTGATGCAATCCTCTCTTTAGCCTCCAAGCCCTCAAATCTTAGCCCTAACTAATGAGGGGGAGAAAGTTGAGGTTTTTATATGACGGTCTAATTAGAGGATTGGGTCAAATGGGACTCTATCCAATTGGATCCAACCCAATAAGCTCATTTGGTATAATAACTCATTAACCACTTTGCCTTAGGGTCCAAACCGTTATGAAAAACTAAAATTCACATTTGAAACCTAAAAGTCCAATTTGACCAAACTATAAAACCAAATTTTAATTATCATTCAAAGAAAGGGCATATGACATGTGTCAAGATCATAGAAATCAAGGAAAATAAATGGTTCAAATTTTACTCGATCAGAATCTACGATCAAAATTTATTCAGTGGGGGTAGGGTCCTTACATCATATATCCCTAAAAAGAAACTTTCATACTTGAAATTCAAAAGAACAAGATGGGGGTGGAATAGAAAAGAAAAGATGCCTCCTAATTGAAAAGATGTGAATAACAAATATGTGTCTCGTCTTTTCTCTCCCAAGAGGCCTCACCAAGATGGTTCATATCCTAAGAGAATAAGATGACCAGAATACTATGATTCTTAAGGATCTTCTTTCTCCTGTTTATAATAGCGATGGGCTCTAGTCAAAAAGCAACACTATCATGAACGTCAAGCTCAATGATGTCCATGATATGACCATCTCCTGGAATGTATCATCAAAGTTGAGAAACATGAAAAACATCATGCACACCAGACAAAGAAGGTGGCAATGTTAAATGATAGGCTACTTCTTTGACACGCTTCAAGACATCAAATGGACCCACATTTCTAGGACTCAACTTCCCTCTCACTCAAAAATATATCACTCCTTGTGACAGTAAAATCTTCAATAACACATGGTTACCCTCCTTAAACTCAAAGAGTCTCTTTCTTGTGTTTGCCTGGCTTTTCTGGCGATCTTGGGCTCTCTTCAAAGATCTCTTACCACTTGGATTTTGTCCACTATCTAGATCACCATTTACGAGCCCAACATTCCTCTTTCTCCAACCTCATCCCAACAAACCAATGATCCACATCTATGACCATACAACGCTTCGTATGAAGCCATCTGAATGCTGGATTGGAAATTGTTGCTCTATGTGAATTCTCCAAGATATATATAAGACTCCCATGATCCTCCAAAATCAATCAGGCACGCTCTCAGCATGTCCTCCATAATTTGAATGGCACGCTCGGATTGGTCATCAATCTACGGGTGGTATTCCCAAACTGAAGCA